>JAQMRL010000003.1:52192671-52792671 GCA_035578175.1 Catonia carolina
TCAAAGTACGAGCTAGAGATTTGGCTTTCAGCTTCCTCTTTTGCTCCCAAAACTTTTACATTCTCAATGACCAGGCCGCCCTTTGTCCACCAGTTATGGTTTATGGTTTTCGTTCAATTTTTTTAAGTTCTAGCTCATGTCTCTGTTCCTCAGAATCCTCTTCCCCTCTCTGCCTACAATTTTTTGCATAATTTTATTTATAATAGGTAAAATAAAAAATAAAATACCGAAACTCCTAATGGATCACTTCCTAAACAAGAAAATCAAACCAAGGTGATTTAAAGTGTCGCCGCCTGTCCTTCCAATATTAGCGTCTGCACACGGTCCCCACTACCGCCTGATGCAGAGAGCCTACAGCCTCTCCCCACCACCTTGAGAGGTATTTAAGAGAGGACCCTAATTCGCGAGACTCTCTCTTCGCTGAACTCTCAACCGGAGAAGAACAAGAAAGAAGAGCTCCAGCCAGAAGAAGAAGAGCCCAGCCGAGACCAGACGCACCATCCCTGGTCTACGCTACCGGTGGCGGACGCTACATTCCCGCACCGGTCATGTGTTGGTGGCCCTTTTCAGGGCCACCAATTTTACAGACAAGGTTTCGCCACGTGTCGTCGGCCCCGGTCGGTGACAAAAGAAACAGCGCAACATCTAAAAGAAATAAAAATAGAAACAGCAGAAGCACAAGATAGGCAACATTTATCAATAAAATCAACAAATTTCGAGATATGAGAATGAAGACCACGCGAGCCAAGAACTAGAACAGAAGAAGAAAGAAAACAACAGTCCGAAAGGATGAAGAAATACTGGGGAAATTGTAAACAACAACAATCGAGATCCAACAAATCTGTATTAACGTGTTCCAATGCGGACCTAACGTAAAAAAAAAAAATAATAAGACAATTTTATTTATAGTTATTAGCGACTACGGTGGGTTCTGAAACATTGGGTTTTTGTGAAAATTTCAAGACCCTAAGCGTGAATCAAATCCAGGACCTCCGGCGTTGTAGGCTAGCGTGCTCTACTGCGTTACGAAGTCGACCAGCCTGGATTTGTTATTAACTGTATCAAATTTCAATATGTTGTATTTATCTTTTACGTGCTTTATTTGTATGAATTAACTTTTCTCCTGCTAAATTTAAAAAAATTAACTAAGTTATTTTACGTTAACCTAAAAAAGTGTTATTTTCGACCCCTAAGTTTCGTGTTTTACATCAAATACGCGTATCTGAAAAACCATGGAAGATAAATTTCTGGAACCTGATTAACTCATTTTTTAGGTTAAAAACTATAAGATTCCATCGATTTTACCTCTTAATTAAGGCCTTAAATATTTCAGTTAGCCTCATTTCACTGAGGTAACTGAATTCCAGCCGAAATTTATCGCAATTAATAACTCGCTAACGAAGCGTTTCCAGACCTATGTTTATATGAATATTTTTTATTATTTTTAGGTACAATATCAGCCCCCAAGAGATTTAGTTGAATTTTGAATGACCCTCTATACAAAGACTTCAGTGAATCATCCTCAGACTAAAATCTTAAAACAGCACAAAATTACTAAGATGATTTTTTGCTGAAATTAAGAATGGTTAATCGCATATCTTAGGTTTTTTTCTAAAAACTGTTTTCACATAATACATCAAAATTTAACGGGAACCAGAAATAAAATAAAATAATAGCTTTTTTATCGGTTTCTCAGCAGCACTTGTTAATAACACATCAAAGTACACTCAGTACTGAAACAAAATTGTCTTCATAGTCCAGAGTCTTCGGTAAAATACCCTTGTGTAATTACTGCCTATTCTCTCCCCCATTAAACAGACATATTCACCCTTCGGCAGATGTTCAAAATAATCATCCCTTCATTGTTTAAAATATAGTATCACTATGATGTTTATAGTTTACTATAAACCCATAGATAAATAAATTGGTTGTCCCTAAAACACAAAATGTATTTAATTAATTGAGTGTTCAAAAAAAGGTTCAATTAGGGAAATAACAAAATTTATTACAGTAATAATTTTTTTATATTCTTTAAGGGGTGATCTCTGGCTGAAAACAATAACACATATTCTATTACTGATTAAAATTAAGGTATATTTTTTAGTTACAGTTTTTTCTGTTATCAAACATTGTTTCAATTCTCAAACACCCCTTAAACTTAATATATTGTGAAGTTTTTAAAAGTCATTTACGATTTTTCTATTTCTGTTTAATTATATATTTTTAAAAAATAACACTAAAATTCGGTAATAAATTTCACAGTCTTTAACGATAGATTTGAAATGCATATAATCCTTCATATAAAGTATTTACTCATTGATATTATCTGGTAGGCCCTATCTGGTGGCAATTTTTAAAAAAGTTTACCTTTGACTTACGGCAAAACCCATTAGTGATTTCTGTATCTACTCTTTCAGAGGAATCGAATGACACTATTTTTGTTTCCAAATTTCGACTTTTATTTCTTGATTTCCGGTTTTGACCATTTCCGGTTGAAACCGAAACTTTAAACCCTATGATTTCTGTATTAGGTATTCTTTAAGAGGAATCGAATGACACAATTTTTGCTTCCAAATTCCAACTTTTATTTCTTGACTTCTGGTTTTGGGCCACTTCTGGTTTTGTGTAATCCGAAAATCGTTTGTTGCTTCCTTTTGTAGTTTCTGACATCTGGGTGTTACGGACGGACGGCCACCAATTTGTTCTTTGTTAGACAACTATCTTATCTTTCTTAATAATGTCGGAATTTTAAGGCTCCTTTAAATTCGTTGTTGAGAATCTCTACATTACCTGTCACCACTTTTCTCCAGAAAGGCCTTGATAAAGTTTTTCAAGAATTTTCTAGCACTTCAGAGCAGTTTCTTAAACATCTTTAATGGTTATTTTTTAACAACAAAACTAACAAAGTAGCCTACCACTTAAGGTGCATTAACGCTTTGGGCATTTATCTTTTACCACGATTTCTTTTAATAGTCTAACAGCTGAACCAGCTTGATGCAGAATTTAACGTTTCGGCATTTTTTTGTGTTTTAGTGAAGTAAATTAATCTGGTACTATTTTAAATTCGCTATCTTAAAGTAATCAAGTTGTATTACCAACAGTTATGACAAGTATGAATTAATTTGTGAACATTTTATTAGTTGGTTCATGTATAAAGGAATGATATATTAGAGAATGTGACTTGGAATACCTGGGTAGCTTACTGTAATGAGAATGGAATGAATCAATAGAGTTGCTAATTTGGTATGTTACGCGATGGAATGCTTAACATGATGTATAATGTAGACCCTGTCAGTATGCTTGGGTGACGACAACTTAGTTGTTAAGAGAATGGGTGGCTATACTTGTGCCATAATATTTGAAATAATATCTACTCTAAAAGGGACTTCAGGTAAGTTCCTGCAGCATGCCCTCTTTCTAAATTTTTAAGTAATAATAATATTTCCAGTTAAAAATGTTTCATTTCTTATTTCTGAAAAAAATATTGATTTAAAATGGAATACACTTTAATCTTCACTGATTTTAAAAATGAAATCAAACTTCTTCTTAAAGAAAATGTACTTATAATTTCTTATCGTTGAATAAAAAATAGTTAAGTCTTAGTTAGTACTGAATGATTCAAAGCTCTCTTCTATCGGCTTAAATCCCTCTCAATGAACTCATTTACTGCTACTCAATAACAAAAATGATAATCGAATTCGATTACTAATGTCGTTGTTATTGTTAAGGCCATCAGCCGAAAGGCTGGTTTGAACTTCTAGAGGCTAACGCGCTCTATAATAGATGTGTTCAGTACGAGATGCAAGACACGAGTGAACTACTGCAGCTATTATACGCATGCGCGCGTAATGTTTGTCAGGCTGAAACATTCGTACAATCGGACAACGCTGGCAAACGTTCTGATTGGTTCAAACGCGTGGAAGAGCAAAGCTCATCAACCTTGAAAAGCATTATAGTCATTATTCACTTGTTGATTTTTCTTCTGTGGAGTGGAAGGTTCGAGTAGGGTCTGTTATGTAGGCCTACTTTTTATTGTTATTTATTTCTAGATTATATTATTCTGTTGAAATCTTTATCTTTCTAAAGATTCTGTTTGTTTGTATATAAAATCAGCCGACCCTCTTGTCGGTGAGTCCAGTAGTAGCCTAATCGTTTGCGAAGGCATCTGTGTTATTAGTAGTGTGTTAAATTAAGTGAGTTGTTTATCCGCAACAAGTAAATAGTGAAGCGGTCATTTAGAAATAACCGGATCCTGAAAAGAACGCGGAAAATAACAAAAAACAGCTAGCAATAGTTATTAGAGCGGTGCTGCGAGGGGTTATGCCCTGTATAACCACTGTATGCTACATATATGTGTAAAATGTTAAATACTAAATAAATTACCGAAATTAAGTACCTAAATATTAAAATTATTCAGATCTATAATTAGGAAACTATTTAAATGTAAACGTTTTAAAACACATTTGCTAGTTTCTGACTTGATCTTCAACAGGGCTATTGAATAAGAGAATCAACGTTGAATCTCTTATTCAACGGCTGAATCTCTTATTCAACGGCCCTGGATCTTCAATCTCCGACTTCAGATAGTGTCGGCATCGATCACGCTTTTTAACTAAATAAATGGCTGAGGCAATTTTAGCTCTGTAATGCTCTACGTATGCCCCACATTGCCTTTCGTAAAAGTAAGAATCACATCCAAAAAATTCTACGTAGTCGATAACGTATTGGCGTAGTTGGTAACGTGCTCATCTCTCATCATGCGGTGGTGGGTTTGCATACCACTCAGCACGGCATATTTTCATATGTTACAAAAAAAATCATTTCATCCTTCACCGTCTGCATTAGCAGTAATTGCAGAACAGTCGGACGTTAAACAAAAAAAAAAAAAAAAAACATCCTCATACAGTTACACCCTAACGTTGTCGCTAATGACCGTTGCAGTTGATTCGACGTTAAATTTTTTTTGTTATTCCTAATTTGTGTACATTGCAATCTGCTCAATTTAGAACAATAAGCAACCCCATGAACCAATGATTTTTTTTGTTTTTTTTTATTTTTGGTTTAACGTCTGACTGTTCTGCAATTGACAAATGACCCAATGAGATCAGGATGATATGCATGATGTGTAAATGAGATGTAGTTTTGGGCAGACCCAGGCCGACCATTCCTGTCAGAGTTTGGTTAATTGAACCCCAACCATCAAAGTACACCGGTAACCACTGTCTAGTATTCAAATCCGTATAAAAGTAACTACCTTAACTAGGATTTGAACCACGGTACCTTCGTCTCCGAAATCAGCTGTTGAACAGTTGACTCTCAAATTACCTAGTTTCTCTTGAATTTACACATCTGGGTCAGTGACATACACGACAAGTTATGCAAGCCTACGTCCTGGTATACATATAATATTTATAATTATCTACCGCAAGACTTTATCTGTAAACTTAAAGCGGATTTCAGTAACACAAATTATAAATGTTTGTGTAGTCAACATCGAATGAATATTTAATCAATAGCTATTTGAACGAGAAAAACCCGATTACAGCGCTTTGTAAATGTACAAGAGTATGAAATAAAATAGACCACCCTATTTTCGTTGTAGTATGCGGCAGTAAATGGTGTAATATAGGAAGCGGTACTATAACACGACCGGATCCAGTAACTTATAGTTTTGTGTTGTGGATTTTAAATGAATAGAAACCTTTAATTTTTGATTGGGATCGCACATAATAGAACACTAAGCTCCGAAATAGGGTTCCCAAGCGTCTGTCACGTGACAACAAAAGGGGGAAGAACTATAGTAAAATAGTATATTCCCAGGTCACGTGGCTATCACGAGTTCTTCTATAGTTCGAATCTTTACTAACAGTACATACAGAGTAGTATAACTAAGAGGGTCCTTTTCAACAAACTACCAAGTAGTACAGTACTGTACATTTTTATTCACTATTCAGCATGGTTGCCAACCTTCTTTTGCATTATTTCACATTGTAATGCAATCTTAAATAAAAAATTCAAGCTTAACAAATGGAAAAGTATGGCGTTTTGTGATATGCAAATCCAGTATGAAAGGGTGGGTGTAAATTGATAAAACTGTATTCATGAAGTTGCAATGAAAGATTGATTCAATCTTTTAAAATTAGGATTATTTAAAAAAAAAAAAGTATTACGAGTATCAAAAGAATATAAAAGTTATTTAACAAATTTTTTATCCCTAATGTGTGTACATTGCAATCTGTTCAATTCAGAACAATAAGGAGCCCTCTTGACCCAATTAGTTGAGGATATGTATGACGGGTAAATGAGGTGTAGTCTTGTGCAGACCAAGAACGACATTCCTAAGAGAGTATGCTCAGTTGAGCTCCAACCATCAAAGTAGACCGGTAACCACTGTCTAGTATTCAAATCCGTAGAAAAGTAACTACCTTTACTAGGATTTAAATCAGGAAACCTCGTCTTCGAAAATCAGCTGTTAAACAACTGACTTACGGCGATTTTTGTTTTATCCCTAATATGAGTTAGTTGCAATCTGTTCCACTCAGAACAATAAGCAACCCTGTGACCCAATGAGATGAGGATGATGTGTATGACGTGTAGTCTTGTACAGACCCAGGCCGACCATTCCTGAGAGTGTATCGTTAATTGAACCCCAACTATCAAAGTACACCTGTAACCACTGTCCAGTATCCAAATCCGTATAAAAGTAACAAACTTTACTAGGTTGTTACCTTTACTAGGATTTGAACGGCGATATTTAACAAATAAAAATGTAAAATCTCTAGCAACTTAAAGTACAAAAAAAATCTGGTAAGAACACTCACACGACTTTTCTTGCCAAACAACGGAAAATAGTTTTTTATTTTAATGTGTGTACGTTGCAATCTGTTCAATTTAAGAACAATAACCCCATGACTCAATGAGATGAGGATGTATATGACATGTGAATGAGGTGTAATGTTGTACAGACTCATGCCAACCATTCCAGAAAGAGTATAGTGAATTAAACCACAACTATCAAAGAACAATAGTAACCTCTGTCCATAATTTAAATCTAAATAAAAGTAGTTAATTTTAAACAGTAATCCTTTAATAGGATTTGAACCATGGAACCTTCAGCTTCTCTTTTCCATTCTCAATCTTTTTTCCCAGTATCTATCTATTAACATGCTGGTGAACCACCAGGAGATCGTAATTTGTCCAAAACACAAAATGATCCAGGGGTTGGTAACTTGAACCAAATTCTCAAGTTCCTCAACCAAGGAATCCTTTCCATAAGTTAGTGTTATGCTATGTTAGTATTATGTCTATAAATTAGTACACTCCAAAACATTGTTTAGTTGAAACAAAAAGGAGCACAATCGGTGATATTTGAAAAAATTTTTAAATAAATATGAAAAAGGCATGTGGGACAATTTTGTTGATGTTGGCACAATAGGTGAGCCTCTGTCCCTGACAACTGAATGGTTAAGTTGCCGGCCTGTTGGCGTAGTGGTTAGCGTAACTGGCTTCTATGCCAGGGTCCTGGGTTTGATTCCCAGATACGTCTGGCATATTTTCATCTCTCATTTTCATTATCATCATTATCCACTGACTGCATTAGCAGAAATTGCAGAACAGTCAGACGTAAAATTCCCCAAAAAAAAAATTGATAGTTAAGTGGTTTATGAGAGACAAGACAAATAATTGAAGATAATTTTTATACTACACTAATACAATCCATATTACTCAAGAGTACTATTGTCCATTTTGTCCTGTTTTTCTTTTGCAACAGGTCTTTTTTATGATAATTGTACCTAATTTATATACTATTCACTGGCGTTTAGTTCTGTAAAATGACTAAAGTGCCCGCCACGAAAGAAATCTGTTGTGTTTAAAGAGCTCTATTTGAAAAACGACCGAACAGAAAAATTTTAACCCCACAGCAAATGAAAGCCGGTTCTTTCCTGCGTTTACTCAATTAACTTCAATTTTTTTATTTAAAAATCTGTCGCAGCACTTAACGCATAAAAAGTACTCAGTTCTTACCCGGGTTTCTGTTAGTGTACATTTTAAACATTTGTTACTTTAATCAGGCTTTACATAAAATATCGGGGTTTAAGTTTGTTAAACAGTTTTTTCTGCAAAGTAAATATTTAAAAAGTAAAATCTCATTTTCTGTTTTAATATTGCAGCCATGTAAAAAAAGTGCTATTTTGGCTCCACGTGAATATTGGGAAATGATTTTTTTTGACAACTACGCATTTTTACAACAGTATTGTGCCAAGTATAGTAGATTTATGAATTACAAATAAAACAAGAAATGAAATTGTGATGTAAAAATAAAAATTTATTAAATTGGTTCATGGTCTTCATTGCGAACTCCTTTCCTGGCGATCACTATAGTCTCTAATTACTCTTGAATTGTATCATGCGTAGAATAGTTTTTTTGCATAACTAGAAAGTTATATAAACTACTTGCTAAAGGAAAATATTCAGCTCAACAAATATAATGGGGACTTTTCTTGAACTGTGCACTGTTTAATTTGATTCTGTTTTAAAATGCAAAGAACACACCAAACCTTAAGACCCTCATTTTAAATTCTGGATTCAGCACCTCAAGGAAAGTGGCCATACTTTATTTCTTAATTAAACAAATTTCATTATTTAAAAAATGTATTTTCTTAATTTTTTTATCATAAATTGTTAAAATATTTCACTTCAGACCTTATTACATTTTAAATGGCATTGATTTGGCTAAGGGACAAAAAAAATAAAAAACAAAAATTTATTTAATATTTTTCTTTAATTTTTACTTTTATAAAAACAATAGTACATATTTTACAAAGGGACATGTTAATAAATGTTATAAATTGGTATTAATTGTCTTCACCTGTAAAATTATAACAAGGTTATTTATTTTACTGGGATTTTAGAGTACAATAAAATTATCACCAATTAAAACATTTTCTGTGAGATGCTTTAATGTTAAGTTGTTGATTGAGTTTCTATATAAGGGTGAAATCCAAAACGAGGAACAAAATGATATGGTCAGGAGAAACGTTTTCAGTTGCGAATGAAACAAACAGAAAGGGATATTGTCTAGTAAGGATACATGCATTCGTGTGTGTACATGTACTGTGCTTGCGACAGGATGAATCCTCTGACCAATACATTTTGTCCTTCTTCTTCTCCTCCCTTTGACAAGTGAAGTGTACCAATGTACCTTGTGTCTCCATCATAACAAACGAGATCATTAGGGCGTTTGTCTTTCTACCACATTGTTAACTACCTTCTTGACAGTTTTGGTTATCCCCTTTGTTGTGGAATTTTTTCTCATCTCTTACTTCTTTCTCAACTCTGTACCAACTGGTATTGTTATTCCTATTTCAATACATAAACAAAATTTATTGCGATCTGACATATTTAATTTATCTTTAAAACAACCAGAATTGTCTAAAAAAAAATCAATCATTTTAGAAAAATATTTAATATTTACTTTAAATAAATACACAACAACCCTCACTAATCTGAACTAATAGGGACCAAGACTTGTTAAGATTATTCGAAAAGATGTGCACAAGAGCAAAAACTAATCCAAAAACTGATGAAAATGTAACACAGAACGGCTTATTTCACAATCAGAAGCAACAAAAGCACTGCAGAACATAGAAAAGCACAACAACACTATGCACAAAGAAGTCATGTTTATGAAACAATGTAATAAATTCCCCATTTAACCATTACATAAATAAAAAATAAAATAAACATATATTACTGTTAATATTAATGCAATTACTATTTACAAAAATTGATAATTTTATGGTTTGGGAGCAATCAACCTACCCTACTATGGGACAGCCATGTTCTAGAGTAAAACTGATGAGTGCTTCCTCTTAAGACAGAAGTCTGGTTTTATGGCTTAAAAGTAAAGTACATGCACCAGTTAAGGGTTAGAAGTAGTCAACATCCAGTGGATCTTGAGTCTTCTGGCTAAGCAACCACAGACAAACTTTTTTAAACTCTATGATGTTCAGCAGATTTCTGTATCAGTTGGTACAAGATTTAAACGTTTAGGAGCTAAATAATTTGATTGTCTTTGGTATAATTTCGTGGAAGCTCTGTGAAATGGAACCAAGGCTTGTTTCAGGTATTGTAGCGATGAATTGTTGAGGGGAAAAGTTTAGTTTTCAATGCCTGAATAAGAACTTCTCATGCATAAAGTTGTTTTACATCCAGTACTTGAAAATCCTTTAAAATTTCATCAGATTCAACACTTCCAAAGATACCTGGAATGAACTATAATGATGACCTTTACAGTAGCATTTATAGCATCTGTTTGTAGGCCTTCAGAACATTAGGTAACACTGCCATTGTGCCACAGTTTGAATAAAAGCTATACAAAACAAGTAGGTACTATAACACCTAAAGGTGTCATCTGACACAAACATGTTGATTTCATGCAAAAAATACTATTTAGAACGATTTTAATTAAATTCTTTCAGAAGCTAAATTCTCTAACTTTACACAAACATTAATGTGTAGAGGCAGAGATTACATACATAGATTCTTACATTGAAAACAAATCATACAAGAAGCACGCAAAGAGTTCAGAGTTCAGATCTAGCCAGATATCGATGTCATGCTTAGATGGAAATCAAACCAATCTGAAGTAGGTAGTTTACATTGAATGCTAGAACAAAATATTTTTTTGTCCCACTAAAGAAGACGAATCATAAAAAATAAAAAAATATATTTAAAACAAATTAAAACCAAACAAGGTGTCCTGAATGTCCAAGTGATTTTGCAGTGGAAAATTAACAAGGAATTACTTGTCGGCATAAGATTAATTCTTGCAAGGATAAATTTTATTCCAGACTTTTAAAAGTAGTCCAACAGATTAATAATAGATTAATAACAGATTAGTAATAGAATACTAGATGAATTACTGCCAATTATCAGTTAACATACAAGCCAAGTTAACATATGTGTGCTCAAGTATTGAAATCAACATAATGCAAATAAAAATTTCAAGTAGGTATAAACAATTTATTGTGAAATTTCAGACATCGAATTGCAACACACCTCATAATTTAGTTTCTGGGGACATCAAATACCAGGAGTAACATAATATGATGTAACCGATGTTACAACACATGTATAATGGAAAATGACTAAGATTAAAAAACAAAATACAAAATATAAAAAACTGAATCGTCTATTTTAAAGTCCATTCTTTATATAAAATATATTAGTACAAAATTATACAACATATATGTACATACAATTAATATAACACAATAAAAAGGAAGCTCTTATTTACACATTATGTTAATTCAGTGATTACTTAATTTGAAGCTGCAAGCATTTCTAAAAGACTTTTATGAGTATTATTTTTATTTTCATCACTAAACCGGAGTTTCTTTTTTGTTGCCTCTACATTTTCTTCTCCCTTTCGTTTCTTTACCTGCACACACAAAAAAAATCACATATTTTATTTATTTTAACACAAAAAATGTACTAAACGTATAGCAAAATCACAGGTAATAATGCTGTTAAAAAAATAAATTCATATAGGATACAAATGCAGAAATTTTTGATGAAATCAGGCAGTTTGGACCATAATAAAAAATACATTTAGAAAGAGTTTTCCAGTGAAATCAGAATTCAGGATTTGTTTGTCAAATAATAAGACAATATTTTTCAATCACTGATTTTGCAATAAAAATACACGTTCATTGTATTAAAAAAAATCATTACTTATGAAAATAAAATTCTCATTCCTTCAATAAACATATAAATCAAATATAAAATTTAACATTAAAGAATGAAATCCTTCTTAAAAATGGGAGTGCGTCTATTATAGACCGGCAAATATGGTAATTTTAATCAAAATCATAAAAGTTAATTTAAAAAAATTGCAAAAAGTGAAAAAATCATGTAAATGAATTGCTACTTCCGGTTGACTGATTTGGATGAAAATGTCTTGGACAGTCTCCTCGTGATACTTACTTACTTACTTACGAAGCGCTACAGCCCTACGTGGACCTTGGCCTCCTCAACAATGCGCCTCCATTCATCCCTCTGACCTGCCCGTCTCCTCCAGTTCCCCACCCCCAAGCTCGTCAGATCCTTTTCCACATCCTGCAGCCAGCGTGTTCTAGGGTGACCCCTCCCCCTCGTTCCCTCCATTCTCCCAACAAGCATCTGTCTCTGCATCCTGTCCTGTTCCATCCTGTGCACATGTCCCAGCCAGCTGATTCGTCTAGACTTTATATACCGTACTATATCTTTTCCTTGTAAAATGGTGTTGATTTCTGCATTGGTTCTTATTCTCCATTCGCCTTCGTCATATATTGGACCATGAATTCTTCTCAAAATCTTTCTTTCAAAAATCCTCAATGCGTTAACGTTTCGAGAGCCAAGAACCCATGCTTCACAACCATATGTCACTACCGGTCTTATTAGTGTTTGATATATTTTCTTCTTTGTACATCTTGATATAAGCCTAGATTTTATTAAATTTCTGTTTGCATAGTAGGCTCTGTTACCCTGATCAATTCTCTTCCTTATTTCATTACTGAGGTTGTTATTCACATTGAGCTCAGTACCAAGGTAAATAAACTTTTCTACACTTTCAAATTTATATCTGCCTGCTTCAAAATCTTCAGCCGTTCTCCTCGCCAGAGATTGAGTCACTTTCATGTACTTGGTTTTGTTGTTGTTGATTCCAAGTCCTATCCCTAGCCCTTCCTTTTCAAGTGTGAGAAACATTTCTTTTAGAGCTGCAGCACTACGAGCCACCAATACCATGTCATTCGCATAGGCTAGTCCTTGACTGGATTTGAAGATGATATTCCCTGTGAGATTTAGCTTTTGAACTACTTTCTGCAGAGCTAGATTGAAAAGTAGTGCTGATAGTGCGTCGCCTTGCCTTACTCCTTGGTCAATTTGAAATGCTCTGCTCGTTTTTCCTCCAATGAGTACTTTGGCATTATTATTTGTCAAAATCACAGACGTCAATCTTATGAGTTTTCCAGGGAAACCGAAACTCTCCAGCGCTTTTAATAGATTATTAATTATCACAGAGTCAAATGCTTGCTTGAAATCTATGAATAGCATGTGTAAGTCTACACCGTATTCAGTACATTTTTCCATGAGTTGGCGTATTGCAAAAATTTGATCAGTTGTCCCTCTTCCCGGCCTAAAACCACACTGATATTCGCCAATAATTCTCTCGGATAGTGAGCTCATTCTTTTCAAGAGGATGGAGGACAATATTTTGTAGGCAACATTCAACAGAGTTATTCCTCGATAGTTGCTGCACACTAGTTTTTCTCCTTTCTTATAAATTGGACAGATGAGTCCCATACTCCACTCTTTGGGCAGCTCCTCTTTCCTCCATATCATCAGAAGTAGTTTGAATATTTTATCAATCACCTTATCACCTCCATTTTTCCACATCTCTGCTGTTATGGAGTCTTCGCCTGGTGATTTGTAATTCTTTTGTTTTTGTATTGCTTCAACTACTTCTTCTCTAGTAGGAGTTTCAACTTCAATATCAGCAGTGTGATAAGATGGGGCCCAAACCTCTCGTTCTCTACTATTTCCATTTAGAACATGTTGAAAATGTTCTGCCCATCTCTCTAGCACCTTCGATTCTTCAGAGATCACTTCACCATCTTTATTTCTGCACATATTGGTTCTTGGTTGGAAGCCTTTACTCATAACTTTGACAGTTTGATAAAATCTCCTTGTTTCATTCTGCCTGTGCAAATTCTCTATACCTTCTAGTTGGTTTTTAAGGCATTCACGTTTTTTCTTTCTGATAAGATTTTTTGCCTTCCGCCTGCTTTCCCTGTAGATCTCCACATTACCTCTTGTTACTCGCTGCATCACAGTCAGCCTCAGTCTATTCCTCTCCTCAATAGCTACCTCACACTCTGTGTCATACCAGCCAGCATTCCTTTCTCTTCTCTTTCGCCCAATAGTGTCAGCAGCAGCATCAATTATGATGTCTTTCAACTTTGTCCATACATTATCAGGACTCTCCTCCTCTTCTGGAGTTTCTTGCTCCCAGCGATCCAATTTCTCACTAATTGCTCTCTGGTATGCATTCCTGGTTTGTACCTGCTTCAAGGTTTCAAAAGGAGTCTCCTCGTGATACCTAACTTAAATTCCACATTTCAAATTTATATAATTTATATTTATTTATTTTTCAGTAAAATTGTTGCCGGTAGTTATTTTGTTCACACATACGCATGCGTGCCCACGTACAAACAAACCTATATGTAAAAACATGTTTTTCGGTTCAGGGAAACAGAAAATGTGTACGTCCAATTTTGAAAAATTGACATGAAAACTCAAATATCCTTACTTATGTTTCATAGGAAACAAAAGAAAATAATAACAATCTATAGTCAACTCAATTCAATAATAATTTTATTAAATTAATTTAATTTAATTAAAAGTAAATATAAATCATTAAAAACTCACCTTTTTTGTTTCATTTTCCTTAACTTCTTCTTGCTTTGGTGGACTTACAACACAGAATACAAAATTACGCGAATTCTTTGGACCATTTACATTACCTTCAGAACCAACTTTTGACGTGATATGAGCTAACCTTGACAAGTAATGTTCACTGCTTTTTAAAAATGATCCTCGTTTTGCCTGAAACATTTTGAAATTATTTTTTTAAAATTAGACAATGTAAATTAAGAAAAATATTAGAGGAAAGTATATTAAACAATGAATAAATTTCATATGTTTTCCTATAGATTTTTTTAAATACTTACCTCTTATAAATAAAATATATAAAGAAAAACTACCTATATAACATTATAAAATATAAATTAAATTTATAAGAATACAAATTACACATAAATTATTTTTTATTATATTTATATAAAATATTTCCTATATTTAATTTATAATTTTTTTTAATTTTAAGTCACATCAACATAAATTATATAAAATTAGCTACTTCTTATTAGAAAAATACGATGGGTTTTCAAATAAAATCTTACATTTTTTCAATGTTTCATCGCAGGTCACCTTCAATGTCTTCTTGTCTCTCTTTTAACCGGTTAAACCAATCAAAAACTACAATGCATGACAGAAATGCATCAGTGTACAACAAAGAATGGGCTTCTGTGGCAGACTTTCCAAATTTTACTAAAAATTTTACATTAATCCATTGCTTTTTCACAACGCTAAGCATTTTTTCAACAGGCTGTGATACATGGCATGGCACAAACAAAGCCACAATCTGACAGAGGGGTCGGCAGGTGGGTGAGTGGCAGGAAAGGAGAGACGGAATGTCACATTACTCAGCAGAGTAAGCTTTTAACTTTGAGACCTGTGCTGTTTGTCTGTTAAAAAAATCAGTCTGGTTATTTCTTACCCAAACCTTGAATATATTTAAAAATTATTTACCCTTTTTATCCTTGTATCAATAAAAACCAATTATAAGATACATGCAGATATTAATACAAAAAAGTTATACAGATTTTATTCATCAAGAAACACATAAAAATAAAATTTGCAAAAACTTAAAAATACATACACAAAGTCAGAACTGTCAGCATCGCAGATAGGTTAACCCTTCTTTACTTGTGTTTCTTTATCTATCAAAAATGATTAGCTTGAGCTTTTTCTTGTTATCTTCTCATCAAATCTCCTGACAAAAACTTCAGTTTACTTAAGTGTTTTAGCAGAAATATGCTAAATAAAATGACATTTCATAAAATGCAGGAGAGATGTTTGTTAAAAGCCTACACAAAAATTACTATTCCACTTAACTAATTACATGTATGAATTCAAAAATCTGAAAAAACAATCTCCCATAAAGTTCAATATTCCGATTTGTTAACCTTTTAAGCCAGCAGATTTGAAGCAATGACATTTCATAGAAAATTTTTTTAATCCATTAATTTCATCAGTTTAACACTGATTAACATAAGAAAAAACATGGTATACTTACATTACTAGTGTTATACAAAGCATTTGGTCCTAAACCAACATTAACTTTTATGTTATTTAATAAAGGTTTTGACACTGTTTGTTGCTGGTTCATCTTTTTCAAAGCAGCTCGTCCAATTTCAAGTAAATCGCCAGCTTCTTTTTCTTCATCCTCTTTTTTATCATCAATTATGTCTTCGATTCCTAATTCCTTCAATTTTTCCTAAGAAAAAGAATATAATTTAATTAAATATTTCATTAGGACATTAACTGTGTTTGTTTGCAATTACAGTGAGGAAATGGTAGGACAGTTTTTCCAGACCATAAAGAGTAATATTAATACCCTTTAAAGTTATCAGTTTTTACTTTCTCTTGCCAACATAAATATATAGGAAGGAAAGTATTGTTTTCATGTCGATTTTTCAAAATCGAGTTTTCACCAGATCTACATGTTTTCAGACCCTCTGAACCCAAAAAACATGTTTTTAGCGATTGGTCTGTGTGTGTGTGTGAACAGAATATCTCAAGAACGAAACATCGTATGAACTTGAAACTTAAGTTACATACCACTACCGGACCCGACACGAACATTTTCATCAAAATCGGTCAACCGGAAGTAGTAGTTTATTTGTATAATTTTTCACTTTTTTGCGATTTTCTCAAAAACTGGTCCTACAATTTTTTTTTTTAAATCGCCTCATTTACTTAATTTTTTATGCTCTACAAGATAGGATAGGCGCCATGTTTGCTGAAATTCTTGGTGAGGCTGTTTTCACGTAAAAAAAAATGTTTTTTTAAGATTGCGGCTTTATTATGCATTTTACCGCAAACATGTATATAATTTAAGTTGTAGAGAATTTAAAATTCTACAACTTTTGTTTCAAACATTTTTTTGTGTAACGCTTAGTTTAGCGGTAATTAGCGATTTTCTGTTTTTTTCTCACGAAAACGTGTGAAAAATCTATTTTTTTAAGATTTCGGCCTTAGTATGCATTTTACGACAAAAGTGTATATAATCAAATTAAGAGATCTACAACTTTTATTTATAGCATTTTTTGTACAGTGCCTAGTTTAGCGTGAAAGAGCGATTTTAACTGAGGTTGATTTTCATTTTGTGTCTTTCATAAATGATTAAAATTAGGTTATGTTTATTGAGGTTAGTTTTTTGTTTATTTCTAATGTTTTATTACTAATGTTAGGTTTATTGTTAATTATTTGCATTGGCAAGAGAAAGTTGTGTGAGTGTTTCAAACCAGATTTTTTTGTTTCATCACATTCTTAAATAATTTGATTATAGTTGTAACAATTAAGAAATACAGTGGCTATACGATTTAATGGAAAGCGGCAATCTTGCACTGCACTCTTGATATTATATTGCGTACTAGTTTACAGCACAAAGAATGTACTGTTGTGTTACATATGTTGGTCAGTTTCACAAACTGTAGCAAAGAAAACAATATCACAGTAGATAATACACAATATTGGCTAGAAGATGACAACTGTCAACTGGAGTTCCAAACGAACGACAAAGAATTATTAAAAGAAATCCTTTCAAAAATAACAGTAATTGTCGTGATTCTGATAATGCAGCTAAAGATGTAACAAAAAAGAAACCAAAACTGTCTACAGGCCATGAGGTTAATTCATTTATTGATTCACCATAAGAATAAGATGTTCAACCATTTTACAAAAATTTCAGACATTTTAGTTACCTAATTACACAGAAAAACATCAGCTTGAGCAGACAACTAAATATCAACTAATTTGTACTTCCGCTTCAATCAATTTCTAACCAGTAGTTTTTGTTCTTTATATACACAATCACTAATTGTAAAGCAATTTCTGATAATTACTGAGATTTTGTTTGTTTTTGATGATTAAGTGAGAAAATGTTTTCAGAACTATCATTTAAATGTCCTTGTCCTCGTTCAGACAACTGTATGTTAAAAATTTGTAAGTTTTATTGTCATAACAGGTTTCTATTATTAGAAAAAACATTATATAAAAATTGTATTATTAAAACTTTTGTGTGTAGGCCTATAATTATGCATATTATGCTTTTGAATAAACGAAAATAAATCTGATATGACAGAGTTTGAAAACAAACATCACTGCCTTCCAATTAACCCATTACATTAAAACAATACTGAAAACAGGACAACAATTTTTCTTCAGCACAAAAAAGTAGAATATATGAGGCTCCTGATGAAGAAATAATCAATGTGTATTATTAAAACATATCAACAATTATATGTACTAATTTACTTACAACATGTCTACAATATTAGAATCTTCACACGACTCCCATTATTTTTAAAACTATCTATCAGTAAACATTCTTCTTCTTCCATTGATTAACAAAAAATAGCACTTTTTCAACTGTATTTGATAAGCAAGTTGAAAAATGGATAAACAATCATTTTTAAATCAACTGTTAATTTTATAATAAAGAAATTATATTATTTAAATCATCAACCTTTCAACTATAACAGAGTTACACTTTACTATCTACACAGCATAAATACCAGGTGAATTTCAATAAAAAAAACTCAAGCTGGTACAATATCAAAGGATTTAAAAATATTACCGATTGCTTCTGCAGATAAACTTCTCGCTCATGTCGAATACGTCTCCAGTTTTCATCTTCATCACCATGATCTGAATCATCATCATCATCAGAATCTTTTAGACCTGTTCTACCTTCAGATACATCACCATCTGAAAAGATAAAGCAGAATTTAGAGTTAAGATAATTTGCAGAATACAATATTGGATACAGCAAACAAACCAAGAGGCTGGCCCTTTGGTGTTGTGGTTAGAGCAACTGGCTTCTACGCCGGGGTCACAGGTTTGATTCTCGGTCAGGTCTGGCATTTTTTCATAACTCATTTTCATTATCATCATTACCCGACATCTGCATAAGCAGAAATTGCATAACAGTCAGACGTAAAACAAAAAGAAAACAAACCAACATATTTTCGGCATTGTAGAACATCTTTGCTAAGGTTGTCAATCTTTAATATTATTATTTAAAAATAAACAGATTACAATATGTATTAAAAAAATTGTTGGTTTACTTCATCTGCAATAATTTAATTATTACTGAATTCCTAAATGGCTGCCTCCTCGACCCATTGGTTAGCATGTTAGGCTCCAAAGCACTGGTCACATGTTTGATTCACGGCTAGGGTCTGGAAAATTATTAAACATTTAAACCCACCATTCCTCAACCCAAAGTTATCGCAAACCACCAAGATGTTGATGCGCCATAAAATAAACACAAAAAAGAAAAGAAATTCCTAAATGTGTGATATGTCTACATTTAGTATTTTTTTCTCCTCAACTTTATATGCATTTATAAAAGGACAGATAAATATACTGTATTACTTACCAGCATTAGCCCAACGAAATTGACGAACACGGCCTGATCCATCAGTATGCAATTCTCCATCCTCAAGTAACATTTCTTGTAAAAGTCTGACTTCTTTTGTATCATCAACCAGCATTTGTTGTCTGGTAAATAAGAAAAACAAAATTATTACTTCCAAAAGCTGATCTTACAAGATCTTGTAATAACTGATATAGTCGTCAATATGTCTAATAAACATGACAAAGCCTGTGTAAACACTTGCATATTATTTTCAGATTTATAAAATATCTCATACGAGATATATCACAATGCTATAATTGCTCTAAATATTCTAAAACATTGTAAAAAAATATCCTTTTGAGTTATTTTTTTATCTTTGACAGAAACATATGATGTAATGACACTGCCTTTTTTGTTGTATGATAGTGAAACGGGTCCTAAGGAAATCTGAGAGTAGGAAGTTGGAAGTAGTTGAAATGCATTTTTTAAGATCGGAGAGAGGAAAAACACTTAGGGATTGCGTCAAGAGTGAGACAATCCGGCATGATTTGGATAGAACGAAATCTGTGAGGCAGAGAGATTGCACGATGTAGGGAGAGGTGGTTACAACATATATGCAACATGCCAGAGGATCGGTATCCGCTACTGGCCTTACAATACCATCCACAAGGAGTGCATCGTTGAGTAGACCACAAAGGATAGAAGCTGGAACAGGCAATGCACCTAATGACAGGCAGGTATGATAAATTATTTACACTCAATCTGCTAGTTCCATGGCTACAAAAAATAGTTCTGTTTCTTATCACATGTTCAGCCAATTACATTACTTAAATATTTAACCCTTTGACGTGTAAGGCTTTTGCTGATAGGTATGTGAAAATGCACAGGCCGATTTTAACAAAAATATAAGCATTTTTTCAAACTACCACCAAATATACAATTGTTCAGATACAGTAATGAAAAAAATCAGACTTACCAAAAAGGTTCTACAAATTCGTGTGATATGGTTCAAAATTTGTTGCATTGACTCAAAGTTTAAAAAAAAAATTAAATATAAAATTTTTTATACAAATAAAAAAAAAATCATTTTCCCAATGATTTATAAATTTTTCACATAATTAAAATCTTGATACCCACAACACATGATAACTCCAGTTCATTATAAACAAAATAAAAAAAAATCATCAAAATATACACAGTAGTTCTTGAGAAATAGTTGTTTTTATAAACTACTCGGACGGCACTAACCTTAAAATAGACAAGCGGATACATTGTAAACAAACATGCTTTTCTCTTATCCGATATTACGCAGTTAAAAAAATATCGATTATTTCGTTATTCGATACTATCGTAATGTCTATTTTCTTAGCTTCATTTTAAGTATACACTTTCCCCATCTATCATGAAACATACCAACTATATTTCGTTTTAATAAGAGTACCGATAGATCGTTACCATATGCGCTTCGGCACAATAGCAGAGTAACGATATATCGTTACCCTACACGTAAAAGGGTTAAGAACAGAAGAGATAAAGATATAAAAGAAATTAGTCAGAGTTATCTCCTCTGAGAGTAATGAATTTCATTATACAGCCAGACCCTGTGGTGAATAAAGTGAAGGTGCCATTTGCCGGGTCGAAAGCAGATGCTTTTTAGAGGACCTGGCATGCTGATAAGCATACTTTCCACTCAATAAGGCACTGGTATACCACCTCACTCCATGTTTTACATAGTAAAGCCTCTAGAGATTCAACCCAGCCTTATGACTGATGACCTAAACGACATGACAGGATATTGAAATTTCTTGATCGAATATTACACTATCACTTGTTAAAATGTAAATTTACTAATAACATACACAGTTAAGTGTAGCTATGTTAGCTACAAGGATTTGTGAGTCATGAACAAAACTGCTCATAATGAGTATTAAATTAATAAAATAGAATGGAAACAAAATATACTTTTAAAACTTACGCATGAATTTTTCCTAATTCTCGATTCACTTTCTCTTGATCAAGGACATCTTCATCTCCAGCTTCTGCTTCAAATTTATCAAGATCTTTTTCATCTTCATCATCACTATCCCACTCTGAATCTGAAAGTTCTGCTTCATTTTCAAGAAATCCTTTGCCATCTTTAATGACCTCATTTTCTTCTGAATCATACTCTATTTCTTGTTCTTCATCATCAATATTATCCTTAACATTAGTACCTTCATCTTCAATTTCCTCATCAACATCATCATCATCATCATCTTCTTCTTCTTCTTCTTCTTCTTTTTTATCATCTACATTCTTAGTTTCATCTTCATCATCTGCAAAAGAGAAAAGGAAAGTGGATAAATGAGAGAGTAGTTAAAATATGCAATGTCCATTTTCTGTATGCCACCACTAATCTGGTGTAATTGTTTAAGGGATGAGGGAAAACCTGTTTGATTCTGTATTAAAAGAACCACCATAGGCCTCAGTAGGATAAATATTACTATTACTCAGAAAGACAGCTTGTCACAATGACTCCTCTGTTAATTTACACAGAAGTTTGTTCAGTTATACCTTTCTTCGTCAGAAAAATGAAATAGCCTGTATTAAATGTTAATTGTAACAAAGTGACAATCAAAAAACTTTGTTAAGCACTCAAAAATAACTGCCAATGAAAAGTATTGCGCTGCATTATTTTTCTTGCATAAGCAACAATCTCACTTTTGAAATTGAACACTGGGAGATTGTTAACCATCCTTTGTACAGTCCTGACCTTGGCGCCATCATAGTTTTATTTGTTTGGGAAATTGAAGGAATATTTAGGAGAATGCATTTTGGCGACAATGAAGAAATGTAAAAAAAAACTGCCAAAATATTTTTATTCAATTGGAATGCACGATTCTACAGAGCCACATGACAAACTTGCACCGCTGAAACAAATTCTTATCACATTCTAAAAATTAAATAGAAAAGTCAAAATGTATGTAAATTTCATAAATTTTATTTGTTTTTATATTTCATATCACATATATAAACTATTTATATTTATTTAGTTTATATTTATTTGATATGAAATGTGTTTCAGATAATCTGTGTAAATCAGCATTTCTTTATATTTTTAATATGCAAGAGTTTTGAGAACTGAAAAATTAAAGCTATAAAGAAATCACTTTGAAAGTAATTTCAATTATTCATATAAATAAGTAAATAAAATAAAACACGAAAAGAATACAATACCTGAATATTGAATTTTGTGTTTTTTACTTTTCTGTGATTTCTCAAAAATGTCATCATCATCAGAATCATCAAGTACATTACTTTTATTCCTGTGAACAAAAAAAATAATAACAGTTATCAAAAGATCATTAAGAAATTTATTATATAATTGAAACTTAGTTAAACAATTAACCTCTTTATGGTTCTGATTTAATGGTTACTCGATTAAATAATCTGAACAGAGCCTCCACAAAAATTGTCATCATTATTGGTATTAACCACTGTCATTTTGGGAAAAATAGTATTCTAGACATTGCCATCTTAGCCTTGCTAACTACACAATACTAGAAATTTTTCTCCAGTGCATGCAGCTTCTTGCTACCCTTAGAGGTTTGTAAGTCTTATTACCTTGCTTCTGCTACTTTTAATGTATATTTCTAAGTGTTGGACCCTAACTGTTTAGCAGGTGACAAAAAAAGGGCTGCAGAGATGAGATTTTTAAGACATTTAGCAGATTACTGAACTATAAAAAATGAAGATATTGAGCATGAGTTTGTTATGCCAAGAATGATATCAACTATTTGGAAACACGAAATGTGTTCAAAAAGTTCCTGGAATTGCCTGCTGTCACCTAACAAGCGATAAGATAGCCGACTAGTAATATGATTGCGTTCACACTCGTGTTTGAACATGTGTGGACAGTGCATAGTGGTACCAGTGTTCCATGCAACGTGGATGTGAGTGGTTGTCGATCAACACAATTTTGCAGTTCCAACAGCGTGCAAACATCAAGTTCATGAGCAAATTGGGAAAGTTGGCTTCAGAGACAATGTTGGCTTTGCAGCAAGTTTCCAGTGATAATGCACTAAAAAAATCCACTGTTTACGACTAGTTTGGACAGTTGAAGAAAGGGCAGGAGACATTAGAGGATGACGAGCGCAGCGAGAGACTGTCGACATCCCAAAATGATTGCATAAGTGAAACAACTGATTCTAGATGATCAAAGAATTACAATTGCGGAGGTGGCGAATGAAGTTGGTACCTCACAGGGATTATGCTCTGTTATATGATGATTTGAAGATGAGATTTATCAGTGCGAAGATTGTTCCAAGACTGCTGAACATGGATCAGATAGAATGTCACATGACAATCACCAGCGAAATGTTTGAGACAAGTTCGAAGAACCCTACATTCCTCCAATAGATTGTCACTGGTGATGAGTCTTGGGTGTTCACCTACAACCCAGAGACGAAATAGCAATCATCAGAGTGGCACAAAACATCGTCTCCCAGACTAAAGAAGGACATCAAATCAAATGCGACGACTCAGCTTCCACAGATTCCGAAAGAAGCCTTCTACTGCTGCTTCCAACAATGGTAGGATCGATGGAGCATATGTGTGTGTGCGCAAGGGTCCTTCTTCGAAGGGGATTACGTAAGCATTGCCGTAGCTCATAACATTAGCACTCTGAACCACCATTCTGGGAACTTTTTGAACACCCCTCGTACATGTGAAAGTGGTGTAGAAATTCGTTGTGAATTCCAGACAATCAAATACCCAAACATGTGGATAAGAACAACTTATAAGGTGGTGGGTATAAAAGTTAGCTTTTGCTCACAAAACCTGCTCTTGTGATTTCGATGCATCTGATGATCTCTGAGTAATCATTTAATTG
Source organism: Catonia carolina (assembly GCA_035578175.1). Classification (NCBI taxonomy): domain Eukaryota; kingdom Metazoa; phylum Arthropoda; class Insecta; order Hemiptera; family Achilidae; genus Catonia; species Catonia carolina. Next base: position 52,216,851 of record JAQMRL010000003.1, read on the forward strand.
ATTGTTTCCTTTCTGCCTAAATAAATATAACTTTATTTGTCTTGGAGCGTAACACTGTAAATGTTGATTAAAAACATTCTAGACCAGAGGATCCCTGTTAAAGTGATATCTACTATTTATTAAATCAGTATACTATAAATTAACTTATTTATTGTAGATCACAATGACAAAATTATCAGTTTACCTCGTAAGTGTATTTACATTATTTTTTCCTTCATCATTTCTGTTTTGCGATTCATCCTAAACACAAACACAATAAAAACTTTAATACAAAATAATTCACTAGTCATCTAATTAATATTTAAAAATTACAACCAAGAGCTTTGTATTATAATGAATTACAAAATAGAAGATCCTGAGTTTGAGTCCCAACCAGGGACTCCATTTTCCAGGGACCAAGAAAACCATTTTAATTTTTCTTCAGAACATGTAATTTCTCAGGAACTTTCTTTCATTTCTTTTCTCTTCTTAAAACTCTCCAGATGAAAAATGCATTCTGATCCATACAATCACTTCATGTTTCAAGTTTGAATTTTATAAACATTACTATATTAAGTTATAAACTAATTTTATTTTATACGGCAAGGCACTTCATGCAAAGCAGTTCTGACTATAAAAAATTACCATGACAAAAATTTGTACTAGAAATACTTAAACAGATTTGCAATTACATTACTTCATCCTCTGGAATTTTATAAAAATCTTTTATTAGCATCAACGGTAATATAAAAGTATTAAATACATTACAAGTTGAAAGTAAAGGAGCTCACTCCAATAACAGCACTATCAAAAGCTTTTCATTCCAATTACCTGCGACTGATTGTAGAACTGTGAATTTAATTTTTCATCGGAACCTTCCAATTGTGATAAACCAACTGCTTGTGAATGAAATGTACCAGAACAAATTTTTAATATATCAGCCTGTGACAATTTATCAATTAATTGATCATTATCAACTAAATCTTCAATGCCAATAAAGGTACCTGAAAAAAATTATAAAAATGTTCAAGGTTATGTTTTGTGTCAGTAAAATCACTTAGGAAACTAAATAACTGAGCTGACATACTATAAGTAGAAGGTAAAATTAAGTGGTACCTAGATTACATAACCAAATTTTGATGTATTAACCAAAATAAGACACCACCATTTCAATGTAGATTATGATAAATGTACATAAAAAATCTGATGTAAGTAACATTATATCAACACCTGAATTCACTTATGTTGTGACGGTCATCAGCCGAATGGCTGGTTTGAACCGCTAAAGGCTTTACTAAGTAACTTGAGGAGTGAGGTGGTTTACCATTGCATTCTTCAATTAATGAAAAAATGCTTATCAGCATGCCAGGCCCTCTGAAAAGCATCTAATGCCACCTTGCAAAGAACACCTTCACTTCATTCACTACAGGGTCTATCTGTACAATGAAATTCATTACTCTCAGGGGAGATAACTCTGACTAATGTCTTTTACATCTCTATCTCTTCTGTTCTTAAATGCTTCAGTCATATAATCAGCTGACCATGTAATAAGAAACAGAACTATTTTCTGTAGCCCTGAAACTACCAGATCAAGTGCAAATAATTTAACACTCCACCTGCCTGTTATAGGCATGAATTCATTTATAATACTATTTTTTGTCTACATCAATACCATGATTATTATCAATGAAATTTACTTTGAACTGATGACCGAGATATATTGACCATAACTTTTCTGGTCTTAGCAAAAAGTGAATCAGAAACTGACTTTTTTCATTACCCAACAGTTGCTCTATGGACTTCACCAGTGAGGTAGTCTATAATAATTCCACAAATTAATCTTTATAATGCAGCCTCCAATCTATATTCAACCCTATTGTAAAAATATTTAATTTTTCACTGACCTCTTTTGATAGAGTACACAAAATTGAAACAAGACTTTTTTTAAATTTATTAAAATTTACAGAAGACGTTGTATCTTTAGTCATTTGTTTTGTACAAATGACATGTTTTGGTTGATCCACCATCATCGGAGTACAAAGAATTGAAACAAACATTTTTTTTTTATTAAAACTTATGGAAGATTTATCATTAGTTATTTGTTACATACAACAAATGACATGTTTCGGTACATCCACCATCATCAGAGTACAAAAAGTTAAATTAAATTTTTTTTTAAATTTATTAAAATTTACAGATGTTGTATCTTCAAATGACTGAAGGCCAACATCTGTAAATTTTAACATATTTTTAAAAAAAAGTTTAGTTTCTATAATTATGTACTCTGATGATAATAGATCCACCAAAACATGTCAGTAGAAAGTAGGATTAAATAAAAAAAAGGAAAAAAAAACGAGTGACACAGCAGCCGTAACTGGTGAGTGAAAAATTAAATATTTTAACAATAGGAAATAATTCCATTTAAACTAAAACAAGACAAATTTCCAGTTAAATAAGAAGTACTGCAACTGCCTCTGTGGCATATCGGTTAGTGTGCTAGTCTACAAAGCAGAACGTCCCAGTTTCAATTCCCAGCTAAGGTCTGGAAAAGATTACCACTAATACCCTACCATTCCATAACCCACAGTAGCTGCTAATAACCAAGGTTGATGCAACTTTAAATAAACTAAAAAAGAAAAAAATACTGTAACAAATTCATTTCATTTAGAGTATAAACTTTTATGCTTTTCCTCAAATATTTTTTTTATCCCTAATAAACATGTGTAAGTTGAATTAAATTTAATTCAACATCTGTTGAATTAAAGAACAATTAGCAACCCATGACTCAATGAGATAAGAATGATATGCATGACGTGTAAATAAAGTGTAGTCTTGTACAAACTCAGGCTGATCATTCTTGAGAGTATGGTTAATTGAACTACAACCATCAAAAGTAACTACCTTTGCCAGGATTTGAATAACGAACCTTCATCTTCGAAAATCAGCTGTTAAACAGCTGACTAGCAATGATAACTTTATCACCAGACCAACTCGGTGGGTCCCCAAATAAAATAAGCAAAAACCTTGCATGCTTATCGTAGTACATAAACCAATCATTAAAAAAAACAAAGATTATTAACTTAATAGCTTCATTTTTTTAAAAGCACTGAAGCACTGAATCAAATAGAGATTTTGTTGAAGCTATTTTGCGTAGATACTGTAACAGCTACAAAAAGATTACTTAAAACCCTCAAATATTTTCCAGTTTCATGATCACATTGTCATAAAAGCACATTACATTACATAAATAGCAATCAAGTTCACAAATAATGTTAATTTAAATAGCCCCAATAAAATGTTAAATCCTAATTAGTTATATAAAAATATCTACCTGTTTTATTCTGCGTTTGTGAACTTTCAAAAATCTGACTTCTAGTAGATGCTTGAGTATTCATCTCATTATCAGTTGGAATGTCCTAGAAACATAAAATGAAATGCTCCATTTTAATAACTTATCTTCAACAATTCATATTTTTCGTCTTATCACTGCAACTGTGAGTTGAGTTACCCAGCAACTCACCATCAAAAATATTCACAATTCATTGCATCTCATATTGTGCCCGCGATACAATTTACATTCCTTCTGATCAAGCTTGCAATGAGTTCTCTTTTGCATCCTAATCCCAGTATTCAATTAATTATTCAACCTTTAACAAAAGCTAGTAATAATTTAATTTTTATATTACAAGTTAATAAAACTAATCATTTATATTTAAAACCTGTATTATTTTTACGTAATTAAAAAAAGTATAAATTTATTATGTGTACCTTGTTTTCTACAGGAAGACGAAGGTTAGGAGTCATTAAAGCAAATTCATCAGTATTATCAATATTGTCATTATCATCACTCTCTTCACTGTCATCATCATCATCATCATCATCAATACATTTCAATCTTCTCTTTTCTTTCTTTCGTTTTGTAAGCTTTTTCTTTTTGTGACTCTTCTCAGCCTCATTATCGGTTTCTGTAAAAAAAAGCAAATTTGGTAAATTTGCTTCTAAGGGATTCAACAGAAAAACTAAATAGCAATTAACATTCTGATCACTTGTGACTATGGGCCCCATACTTTGTCAAACAATTAGCACAAGGAAGGGTGTAGTGCAAACATTTTTATGGTGTATGTTCAAGTTTGAGTTATTGTGCAACAGTGAATAAATTCAAACTTGTTTGAAATTATTTGGGCAACAGAAGTCTATTTGTGCCTATATAATGGTATTTGGCCACGAGATAGCACAGACAGAAACTTCTCACAGCGCTACAAGTGGCTAAGACATACGACAGATTTGGCTAGTTGAGGCAGTCAGTTCAGATCAGGCAGTGAGTTAGTCAATATCAATCTTTTCCACGAGAAGGTCAAAACGGAGATAGCTTGTACACTCATCACTATTGAGAATACTCTTTTTTTTGCTGTCCAACTGACCGCTCCCCTTCCCTTTGCTTCACCAGTGACTGCTCCTCCTCGAGGCAGTGGTAAACAGTGTTCGCCATGTCGGCGACCGCTCCTGGTTCAAGCAGCGATAGAGACAATACTCATCTAGCCAGCAGCGAAGGTTATCTCCAGTTCCCTCTTCAAAAAGCAGCTATGCTGTCGGAAGCCCTGCCGCTCCGGTCAGAAGAAGAACACCACCTACTCTACTGACAAGAGTTACAGCCAGTGTAACATGTAGCGCCCAATAAGGGCCTCAACCAACACTACCTACAGCCAGGTAACACCGTGTATTTCCAGTGAAAACTTAATTTGGAAAAATCGACATGTAAACAATATTTTCCTTCCCTATGTATTCTACAGGCCAAAATAAAGTAACAATTTTAAAATTGTATCCTTCTACTTTCAAATGTGTGTTACAGATTAAGTTTCAAGGATAATTTTTATAAAAGAGATGGGACAGAATGTTAATCTATCACACATACATTTGACTCAGTCTCAATCATTATTAGACAATACAAACAAATCTTACCTGAATCACTTTCGTCTTTTTCATCTTCCGTATCACTACCATTGTTTCCTAATAAAATATCTTCATTCTCTTCAAACTCTTCCTCATTTTCTTCACTGTTTTCATTAACTTCATTATCATCATCATCCTTTTCTTCAACTTCTGATTCATCAGCTTCATCATCCAAGAACTCACTCTGAGGTCTCTTTTTATCGATTAATGGTACATCATTTTCTTCAACTTCCTCTTCACTTTCTGTTTCAGTTAAATCTTCTTCATTTTCGTCTTCTAATAAAGCATCCGCTTCGTAATCAGATTTTCCATCTAAAACATTAATTCAAGAAAGTAAAAAAAAATCTCTTTACAAAATACATGCTATTTTCAAAATGCTTTTTTTAAATGTTAACCCGCAAACAAGTGAGTGCATTGTAAAATCTACATGGTGGAAATCAATCCAGCTGATATGAATCTGAAAATGAAAGTAAACAGAAAACCTATGAATTCCTTGAATCCTACACCAGATTGAAGCAAGAGTAGAAATTTTACAAGCGATTGACTACATTTAAGAGTGGATTAACAGAACAGGTGTTGTCAAGTTACGACCAAAACAAAGGCTGATTTTCTTTTAGGACATTTTAATGGAGAAAAGAAGAGAACTGACCCCACAAATGACACTGCAAATGTTTTTTTACCCCTAATACATCCACTGACAAAGAATAAGAAGCTATTAGCAGATAAGGAGTACTTAAATCTTTGACTAACATTTCATAGATTTTTAGTAAAAAAAATACTCTTGAATATATGAGAGGGGACCCAAAAATAACCGGACTGAGAGCGCGCTGCCATTCATAGTTGTAGTAGAGAGTTCTCTCGCTACATGGGGTTAGTGGAGACCTTCAACAAAAAACTGCCCAGAAGGTGTCAGTTTGTAGGTTCATGTTTGATCGCAGTGTTGTGTTTCTCTTACTGTTGTCATGTTCTGCCTATGACATCATTAAGCATCAAGCCAATCTTCCAGTGACTTGATTTCTGAGTCACACCCGTAACACCAACTCTCATCACCTATAATGACTTTGGTCAAAAAGTTTGGATCACTTGCAATCTCGTTTTTCAAGTCCTGATTCAAATTCAATCGAATGTTTTGTTGATCATGTTTGAGAAGATGAGGAACAAATTCAGTGGCAACATATCTCATTTGCAAATCCTCAGTCAAAATCCACTGGCACAAGCTCCAACTCACGCCTATCTCTTCAGATATTTTGTCGATCGTGAAATAACGATCCTCATTGATTTTATGGCAGATTTTTCCAAGTTTTCATCTTTTCCAGATGTTGAAGGGCGCCCAGAAGAACATGGCCTTTAACACGCATCTCCCCACGTTTAAAGCACCCAAACCACTTGAAAACTTGTGTGCGGCTAATAGCATCCTCCTTGAAAGGCTGTTGAAGGATTTGATAAGCTTCCATAGTCGATTTTTAAGCAGGAAACAAAATTTCAAACCACTCTTTGTTCTTTTAAATCTGCCTTAACGAAGTCACAGATGGAACACGAACACAGTAAGAGAAACACAACACTATGATCAAATGTTAACTTACAAACTGACGCCGTCTGGGCTGTGGTTTGTTGAAGGTCTCTACTAGCTCCATCTAGCGAGAGAACTCTCTACTACATCTACGAATGGCAGCACACTCTCAGTCCAGTTTTTTTTGGGTCCCTTGATACAGAATATTTTTCGTTGTGTTTGAAATTGTATAAGTCTACCACAAATAGTTTAAGTACAGTGTATTTATATTTCCACAATTCTAAACTCAGGTAAGTAAGTCATTTATACCAATTACAAGTTAAATTTATTGTACTGTACTACTGTATAGGCTTACTTCATTTAGTCTTATACAAAACCCCGACTTGTCTCATTTTTTAAACACATCACTAAAGTTGGAACCAACTATAATGAAACTTTGGCATATTAATACCTAAAAATAAAAACCATAAGAAAAACAGATTTTTCAGCTACACGTACTTGTAGCAAATATAAAACTACAGTAGTAATCAATACTCCATCAGGACTAATTGTAACTTGCTTGGGAAACTGAAAACCTAGGATAAAACAGAAGTAGAATGATAATAAATCAAAGACTCCATAGTTCTGTAACTTTCTTTATTTAATCTAACACGAAAATTCCAGTTATGTAGTAGTTCAGATATAAATAAACTGACTATTAAATTAAAGGCACATTTACACGTGCAATGATTTGCTGGCATCAGTATTGATGCCAGTTTAATTTCCATGCCGGTAGAGGTTTACACATTAAACGCTTTTTGATGTGCCAGTTTCATTTTATTTTGCTGTTGTGTAGTGTCAGGTTTGTGAAAGCTTGCAGAACAATGATTTGTTACATTGGTATTGATAGTTTGGAGGTCAGTATTCAGTAAACAATATCATAAAAACTTTGTGTTAGTCTACGTGTTTTCACTAAAATATTGGTTGATAATTTAATTTATGATTTGGATAAGAGGAAAAGAGACGAACGAAAAGGCCGTACATGGGTACGAAAGTGGGTTTCTTTGAGACTGACTTTGGGCGCAACTCAGATACTTCTGACCAAACTTTCAGCGGAAGATACTAATGGCTATAAAAACCATTTACGCTTAACAAATGAAAAATGTATTTTTCTTCTTCGACTGGTAATGCCTCAACTAGAAAAGAAGGCATCTTTTGCAGAAAACCCTTCGATACCCATTTCTATTGACAACTTTTCATAACCGGATAAAAGTTCTTCTTTGTTTTTATAAGATGAACAGGGTAGGTCCCACAAACAAGGAAGTTGTTCATATTTTTCCAAAAATTTAATGGTTTCATCCCTACTCCACTTCTTATTTTTCAAAATTTCACTCATTTTAGTTACCGTTTAAAGATACAGCAAAATAAAAAGCTATCTATATTAAAATATACACAATAATAATTGATAATGGATGATAGAGAAAAATCACTTCAAAATTAAAACACCTTCTGTATGCCAATAGCCTACTGGCGAGGTGAAGGTTTATATAAGCAAAGGTTTATTTAGTGGTGCACCAGTCACTTTGGTTAGTGCCGTACCAGCATATTTACAACCTGTGTTCCACTTTTCAGTTGTTGTTATTGTTGATTAGGTCATCAGCCGAAAGGCTGGTTTGCACCTTAAGAGGCTTTACTAAGTAAAACGAGGTCCGAGGTGGTTTACAATTGCCTTCCTCACTGAGTGGAAACGTACGCTTATCAGGATGCCAAGCCCTCTGAAAAGTATCTACTTTCAAATCTGAAAATGACACCTTCACTTCATTCACCACAGAGTCTGGGTGTATAATGAAATTTATTATTCTTACACAAACTTTGACTAGTGTTTTTTACACCTCTACCTCTTCTGTTGTTAAATACTTCAGTTATATAATTTACTGACGGTATAATAAGAAACAAAACTGTTTTTTGTAGTTCCACTCCATCTGTCTGTAATGGGTAAAACTTTTAAGTATTGTTTCAAAAGAATGGTCTCTAATAGGTCTTACAAGACATAACTTACCCTCATCAGCTTTTTCTTCCTCGTTTAATTTATATTCTTGAATCCGTTTATTCCAATCTTCTTTCCAACGTTCTTTAAGTTGTTTTTCTAAATGAGCTTTTAATCTGGCAAGTTTCTGACCAGGTTGTGCTTCTTTGATTTCTTCTAACCACCGCTCTTCAAGTTTAACAGGAGCTTCTATAGTTTCTTTTTTTATATCACTTACAGCACCATCTTGATTTGTTTCAGCAGTTACAACACTAAAATAAACACAAAATTTTATAAAATAAATAATACATAATAATAAAATAAATCTTTATAATGCATCCTGCAGTTTGAAATTATTTCTATTTCATAAAATGAATTTATATAATTTTACCAACCTTCTTTTTAAACTGTGTCACCTTTATTTTTATTCTTACTTACACGTGTTTTGGTGGATCCACCATCATCAGAGTAAATAAAAAAAATTGAAACTAAAAAAATTTTTATCTCACTTATTTAAAATTTACAGAAGATGATACATCTTCAGTCATTTGTATAAAACATTGTACAAAAAAATTTTTTTAGTTTAAATTTTTTTATTTACTCTGATGATGGTGGATCCACCGAAACACGTGTAAGTAAGAATAAAAATAAAGGTGGCGCAGTTTAAAAAGAAGGTTGGTGAAATAATTATATAAATTCATTATATGAAATAGAAAAAATGTATAAAGTTATATTGTAATTAGAATAGAATACTACTTCAAATAAATCTTTATTGTTACTTAAAATACAGAGGTTAAAGTAAGTCAAAGAATAGGCCAAGGAGGGAAGTTAAACTAAGAATAACAACATAAGACAAAGAATAAATCTTTAAATGCATCCTGCAGCTTGTAATCAATCTACTAAATAATAATATATTATTGGTTTTCACTAACCTTTTACCCTTATAAAAATCTATCTACAAATTGTTTTAACATCATTTAGTAAACAGACCATTTTACTTTTACCTAAATCATGACTTATCTAGTTAAATTAGTAACTGGATTACTAATTTAACAGTTCAGTAATAGGAACAGAAACAGGGGTTTATACCCCTGTTGCTAGATAAATATAGAACTGAGAAATGATTTGTTATGGCCTAAGAAGTTCAGGAGTAGATAGTTTAGACTCATACAGAATGTATGAACATTGTATCGCTTAACGACAAATTGCCCTACGCCAAAATTACAACTAACAACATGGATTAATTTATTATATACTGGTAGTTTAATAACTAATATCCTTTTCACGGTTGATGAGCTCTGCTGTTCCACTCGTTTAGACCAATCAGAACATTTGCCAGCGTTGTCAGATTGTGCCTGACAAATATTACGCGCGCCTGCGTATAAGAGCCGCAATAGTTCACTCTTGTCTTGCATCTCATGCTGAACACATCGATTATAGAGCGCATTAACATGCAATACTTTATAATATAATCAGCTGATTGCATCTTTATAGGATATAATTTTTATTGAAAGACCAAAAAAAAAAAATGGCTAACGAAATAGTTAACAGAGAGCAACAAGAGCAAGTATTGGCAATGTTGCTGGCAAGTCATTGGCTAGCTACGAAGTGGGTAGGGGGCAATACATACGTTCAGAGCTCATCAGCCTTGAAAAATAGTATACGAGGGTAGGCTGATAAGTAATGCACACATGCTTGTAGAAGACGAACAAAAAGAAATAGCAAGATGGGGTAAATAACAAATTAAAGTACAAATCTTAACCTACCAAATTATCTATTTATTTTTCAATATAGTCACCGTTAAGCATTACACATTTCTCCCAACGTTTAACAAGTTTTTTCATTCCGTCACTGAAAAATTCTTCCGACTTTCCTCGAACCCAGGACGCAATAGCTGCCTTCACCTCATTGTCCGAGCTGTAATGATTACCCTTAAGGTCTCTCTTCAGTAGAGGAAAAAAATAAAAATCGCAAGGCGCAAGGTCGGGAGAATACGGAGGGTGTAAAATTGGTTGAAACTTCAGGTTTCTCAGAGCCTCTCCAGTTGCACGCGAAGTGTGTGGACGAGCATTGTCGTGTTGCAAAATTATTGGCGCCAGGTTGCCTCTAACACGACAAACTCGACGTCGGAGGTGTTTCAGAGTCTGTATATACTGAGCAGAATTTACCGTTGCCCCTCGTTCCAGATAATCAGTCACATAAACTCGGCGAGCATCCCAAAACACAGTCAAAAGAATTTTTTTTGCGGACGGTTGTGTTTTGAACTTTTTCACAACAGGAGAATGTGGATGACGATATTCAGCGCTCTGCCTTTTTTCTTCGGGATCGTAATGATGAACCCATGACTCGTCCCCCGTCACAATATTCAAAAGAAAGTCGTCTCCTTCGTCACGGTAGCGCTTCAAAAGTTGTTCACAGCATTCCAATCGACGCTGTTTATTCTCGTCTGTCAGACGGCGTGGTACCCATCGTGCACAGATTTTACGGTATCCCAATTGTTCAATAATGAAGCCAACACGTTCCTTAGATATTCCAATTTGGTTTGCGATACGCTGTTGAGTGATTCGCCGGTCATTTTGAATCAAATCATCGATGAGTTTGCGACGATTATCGTCTGAGGCAGTGATTGGTCGTCCACTGCGTGTTTTGTCAACAATTAAGGCTTTTCCAGGTTGGCAATCACGAAATTTTATTACCCAACGATTCACAGTAGACCTATCAACAGTATCGTCACAATAAACAGCCTTTAAACGACGATAAATCTCACTAGGATTCACTTTCTCAGCAGTTAAAAATTCGATAACAGCGCGTTGTTTAATTCTCGTTGACATAGCACCAGAACACGACGCCATACTTCCACTACTCAAAACAAACTGAATGAAAGCAACGCCTTCAAACTGCGCAGGCTTGTAGAGGAGAAATAGTACTTCCACATGCCACCAGGCGCGCTACTGAAGTTTATTTAGTTGTCTTCTACAAGCATGTGTGCATTACTTATCAGCCTACCCTCGTACATACATTACACTTATTGGTTTTTTTATTTTCTCTTGCCCTGTATGAGTGTTGATACACGTTGTTGAAAATACACATTCTTAGGTCCCCTGAACCTAACATGTTTTACAGATTGGTCTGTGTGAACAAAAGAATGGAATAGCATACAAAATTGAAAATTGGAACACAAGTTGGGTACCAGGAGAGGGCCTGACACAAACATTTTCATTAAAATCGGTCCACCGTAAGTTTTAGTTTATTCATGCAATTTTTTTTATGATTTTCTCAAAAATGGATCCTATGATTTTGTCTAAAATCGCCTAATTTACTTTTTTGTGCTTTACAAGGTAGGGTAAGCAGCATGTCTGCTGAAATTCTTGAGAGCTGCGCTCATGGCAAAAAATATTTTTTAGAGATTGCAGCCTTAATATGCATGTTAAGGCTTTATAATCAAAGTTGTAGAAAATTAAAAACCTAAACTTTTGTTTTAAGATTTTTTACAAAGAATTTAGTTAAATGTCAACTAGTGATTTTCCATATTTTTTTGCATCGAACAGAGGTTGATTTTTATTTAGAATCATTCACTCATGATTAAAGATAGGTCAAATTGTTCAATATTTACATTGGTAAAAAAAGGTGTATTTCACACCAGATTTTTGTTTTTAGTTGTTATAAACAACAATAGCATTACAACACCATAATTCTACCGGAGATCATATACAGCAGCGAAACGATCTTCAGTCTCAGGAAGATAAACACGGAGCACAGAATCTCAAAATTGGAGCGTTGGATCATCAGGAGATGCCTGAATAAAAGATGTTTCTCTGATGGGATATGGAAACCCGTCTCGAAAGAAGAAGTATACAGAAATACAGAACCTCTAGCAGACCAGATGAGGAAAAAGAGAATTTCCTTCTTTGGACATCTCTTGAGGACCGACTCTTCCAGAATCTCAAAACAAATCATCAACTTTTTCCTTAACAGAAAAACTCAGCTACACTGGATCAGGGAGTTTAAGGAGGACATGGACGGGCTCCAAATCTCACTTGCGGACCTCAAAACAAAAGCCGGAAATTACCACAGGCTGAAAACCACAAGACTTGAACAGCAGAAACCGACGAAACGACAGAAAGTTGTGTATTCTGACAAGGAACGGCAGAGAAGATCGGATGGATTGAGGGCATACTGGAGAAAGTTCAAGGAAGGAAACATCAGGAAAGGACTCCAAAAACTGAAAAATTGAACCGCAAAAATTGAAATGAGCTCCTTTTAGTTTGATGAACTTATGTGGTCCTATGTGGCTTTAAAAAAAAAACAACAATAGGACACCACCTCCAAAAACCTTTTAATTTTTTCAGGAAAATAATATTTCATTCAAAAGTTAAGTATTTTAATGAGCGCTTTAATTTTAACTGGTGGTCATGGTTGGGTTACAGAAGTCAGTCTTGGGGAATAACATTTTAATAGCCAATGAATACATTTATTTATGTTCTTGGATTACTGGTCATCTTTAGAGGTGGGTGGTTTCTTGAGATTTCACTGTATTTTTTAAGGAGTGGGCAGATGTGACAGAAGCGATGCTACGCCAATGTGAAATGTCCTTAAGGGATGAAGATCGACAGAATGAACTACATTTTTTGGTAGTAGTAAATGGCCTAACACTTTAGAACAGCCACTACAATAATAATAAAATAATAATAAATAAATCTTACCTTATTTCAATATTCTTTTTAACTTTAACTTTATTTTCCATTGAAAAATGTTTGAAAAATCTTTCTTTAAGATTTGTAATTGCTGTTGATTTAGGAGGAGAATACAGATTGATTTTTTCATTTGAATTTCCTTTTAATTGTGGAATTTTATTTAAATCAATATTTAAACCCTGAAATTTATTTTTGACAGTATCATTTTCTACTGAATTTTCTTTGCCATTAAAATAATTTAAAGCTGATTTTAACCAATGAGGTTGAGCATTGCTTGTACTATTCGATGATTTTAATACTTCATCATTACTAACTTCCATTTTTTCATCATCTCGTTCATTCGGACAGTTCTCATTAAGTTTAGATTTTACATAAGGTTTATCTTGATCATCTAACAAGATTTGTTCACTATCATCTAATCTTAAACTAAAATCCTCACTATTTTTGTAATGAAAAATAACAGATGAATTTATTTCTTTTCTTTCTGGATTTATGATTGTTTCACGAAAACTAATTTCAGTACTTTCATGTTCATTTATTACAACAGAATTTTCTGCTTTCGTACATTTTTCACTGATAATAATTGTACTTTCTGTAACTTTGGATTCAACGATTTCTTCAGTATCTTCCAACATTTTTAATTCAAAACTAGATTCCTCACTTTCTTGTCGTTCTATTTTATTGACTAAATCATCAGAATTATTAATCTCTTTTTCACTTGTTACAACATCAACCGTATTTTTAAAAGAACTGTTTATATCACTCGAATGATTTAACTCATTTATTTTTTCATCTAATTTTTCTTTAACTTCCTTTAACAATTCTAAAACATTATCATTATTAGTATGGTTTTTACCACTATTATTTCCATCTGAATTAATATCCATACTGTTGGATTCGCTACTATTTTCAATATTATTAGTATTATTTTTATTATTATCACTTATTAATTCTTCAGTATTATCAGTCTTTGGTTTATTTTTATCACTTTTATTATTGTTATGTTTTTTATTTGGCTTATACTCTTCATCACTATCCTCGGAAACATCCGATTTAAAAAATTCTTCCGACTGTTTTTCCATTTCTTCAATCTGTTTACTGAAAATAAGAATAAATGTAGAGTCAATTTTTTTATATACATATTACAGCAAAAACTTACAATCTATCCTTAGGTAGAATAATTATAATAGATAATTATAATAGACGGGTTTTCCTATTTACATGCCATGACCTCACCCCCAAATAGAGGAACTTTGTAGATTTATTTCATATTGTTAACTTGCCACTTTAGAATAAATCTCTTTCAGTCCCTGGATATCGTTTGAATTGTCTAAAAGTGAAATGGGTAGATGATTTGTATGAGTTTTCCTTAGTATTTTTTACTAAATGTTTAAGTACAAAAGATAATATTCTTTTATTAAATAGTATAATTTTTCCACTTGGTATTTGAAAGACTAAAACTCCTCTGGTTAAATCCGTACCTCTCACAATAAAGACAACAACCAGTTCAGGAAGTAGTTGGAAAATTATACACTTCATAAAAATAAAAAAAATATTATACACATTATAAACTTTAACGTCTCGTTGAAAATACACTATTGGAATAAAACAACAATGATAACAATAATTTGATAAAAGTTAAAAAGAAATCTTATCATGACCCTGGTGGTTTGATCATTACATATTTGAACCTTCAGTTCAAAGTCCCAAGGTAGAATCCTGGCTAGATTAGGGTAAGGATATAACCCAACAATATTACACACACTTTCAATGCTCCAAATTCAAATTAGTTTATGACATTACTAGCCAACGTGATTATAAACTCCTACAAAGAGAAGGACAACTTGTATTGCAAATGAAAAACATTTCAATACTACAATTTAACTATCCTACAACTTTTCCACATTTTTAATCCCATTAACATCTTGTTTATTAGCGACTGCTATAAGGGATAAGGAATAATTATGGTGGGTTTTAACTTCTTAAAATTTCCAGATTCTACCCAGGAATCAAACCCAAACCCTTCCACTTTGTAGTCTAACATGCTAATCACTACATCACAAATTTGGTCACCCTTACAATGAACTTTAACTTACCCAAGATGTAACAGTTGTTCTGTATTAGTTTTCAAAGGTATAGATGGTACAGATTTTCGTCTTTGGATGAATTCTGCAAGTGTTCTTTGTTTAGGTACATGATATGGTAAAATACAACTTGATTCTCGTACCATACGTTGAGATTCTCTTCTGATTTCACGCATATTATCGCTTGATGATTTTACTTTTTCCTTTTTCTTCTAAAATCAAAAACCATACAATGTTCACTATATTGTAATTAGCTAAAACTATCATAAATATGGTTTGTATTACATTATAAATTACATAAAGAATCTCCAATCAAACTTTTGTGAAATTAAATCTTCTTAGAGGCGACTCCATCGATGAAAATACACTACAATTTTGGTAAGTCGCTCTCTATCATGAACCACCCCCAGAGAGTGTGAGTACTCATGTTTGTCCAGTCTAATATTTTCAAATCATAAGCATTTCGTCTGTCCATTCTTTGAATTTGCCACAAAGAATAAATCTGAGAAGCTCATACTTATCGCCCTTGTAAAGATGTCCAATGTAGATAACCTTTCTTCTTTAGATTATGTTCATCAACTTATGATCGACATCCATCAGCAGTGGAAACATAACCAGCCCACAAAATCCAGAGCATTTTTCTGAATAACCATATCTCGAAAGCTTTAAAGATTCACAGCTTTCATACTCAAAATACATATTTGCATGCCATATAGCAGGACAGAGTGAATACACCATCTTTATGAATCTATATCTTACAGGAGTTGAAATTATGTAATTAACAAGCAGATGCTTCATGTTAAGAAACACCGGCTTCAGCACATCAACATGAGCTCATATTTCCAATCTACTACCAGGTCTATTGTAATCCAACTTCTGTAAATACTGAAATATCTGAACCCGCTAAATAGTTGAGCTTAAGTAATTAGGTTGCATTGGAGTTAAGGAACCTTACTCAAACTTACATCTAGTAAAATACAATATTACAATACAATATCAAATTTCACAATCATCAGTTGCATTACTTGTTTTTAAGAAACCTTGATTAAAAGTGGCATGGCCAATGCCAGCAGATTAATTACAAGTCACCCAGTAGCCTATACCTATTAATAACAAGAAAGAAATATCCAAAATTATGTTGTTTTTTTTTCAACCATTTTCTTTTGTATAAAATTTTGTTGAATCATTTAGACAGATGATCATTTTTATCCATTTATATAGCATAGTAAATGTTTTCAGATATTCAACATCCATACAAACTCAAATTATTAGAATTCAAATTATATTTTTAATAATAATTTATTAGACATAAACCTTTTCCTTTTTCTTCTTTTCATCTTTATTTTTGACAGATTTTACTGGAGCATCAATTTCATCTTCTGCATCATACACCTCATGATTAACCTATAATTAAAAACATTAATATCAAATTAATTAAATATTTCAATTGAAATGAAAATTCAATTCAGTCTGAAAAATCAAAATAATAAAGAATACAATAAAGTAACTGTATACAGAAATTTTTTTTAAAGCCACATAGGATTACATAAGTTCATTAAAGAAGAAAAATCTTATTTCATTTTTTTTTTTGTGTTGGAGTACTTTTCCTAATGTTTATTCCTTGATTCTTCTCCAGTATTCCTTCAATCTTTCTGATCTCTTCTGTCGTTTGTCGGAATACATGATTTTCTGTCATTTGGTCAGTCTCTTCTGTTCAAGTTGTTCAGTTTGTGGTAATTTACGGTTTTTCTTTTCGGGTCTTCAAGTGAGATTTGGATTTCGTTCATATCCTGTTTAATTTTTTTGATCCTGTAAGGCTGAGATTTTCTATTCGATAATGAAGAAGATTTGATAATATGTTGTTTAGGTCAACGGCCGAAAGGCTGGTTTGAACCTCTAAAGGATTTGCTAAGTAAAACGAGGAATGAGGTGGTTTACCATTGGCTTCCTCACTGAGTGGAAAAGTATGCTCTGAGTGGAAGAGCATACCCAGCCCTCTGAAAAAGAACTTACTTTCCACCCTGCAAACGACACCTTCACTTCATTCACCTAAGGGTAAGGCTGTATAATGAAATTCATTACCCTCAAAGGAGATAACTCTGAGTAGTGTCTTTTATACCTCTACCTCTTTCGGCCCTAAATGTTTCAGTCATATAAATGTCTGACCATGTGATAAGAAGCAGAACTGTTTTTTTCACTATCAGATCGAGTGCAAATAATTTAACACTCCATCTTCCTTTTATGGTCAATCCTTTATAATATCAGTATTGATAACAAAAATACAAACCTCATTACAAGTTACTGATTTATTGACATTTTCATCATCAGAATCTTCAGCATCGTAAAGGTCAGAATTTGAAAAAGGTTTGTACACCGGTTTCTGGAATATAAAAAAAATATGAGATATTTTAGAACAATATACAAATTTCAATTATCTAAACTCCTATTTCTTCTCTTAATTCTAACTCTAACTCCTGAAGCAAGTCTCTGTGATGTAATTTTTCCAATTCGAATTCCATCTGAAAAGAGCTAAGAAGTACAGTTGTACTACTGGATTGCAAAGCTGAAAGTCCTAAATTTTATTTCCCACTATAATAATTTGAAATTTTTTCGAAATGCCACTTACTTACTGGTTCATAATCAACTTGTTTGTTAACAAAAAGTACTTAATAATAACAGCTAGTAAACAGGTAGTTAATATTAAATAAAAGTTAAAATTACTCAATTACCCATGAACAGTAAGATTTCACAATCCAGTACAGGGATAATTTATCCTAACTTCAGGGAGTACATAATGTAATACACAATATGGCATATAAATTAAACAATTACATATTACTCACTGAAACTTCCTCAGAACCTTTATCATCATAGTTTGTGTTATCTTCATTGTCGTTTTCCTGAATTATACTCTTATTTTCCTCTTCTGAATCACTATTTAAGACTGGCCGTTTAATCTTCCTAAATGAATTGTTGGGAGATTGTTTCTTTGTTAATATATTTTCTGAATCATCTTCACTTTCATCAGACTTATTTTCAGTTTCATTGTTAGCTGAAATCTGTTTGAAACTTCCTTCGTCTGAATCACTATCAGCAATTGCTCGTTTTTTCTTCTTTTGAACTGAAACCACTGCTTCAGTTTCAGATTCAGAGTTTTCAAAAGAAGACATGATGATGACTTCTAAACTGAAATTAAAAAAAAAACATTGTTTAACTAAGCAAATGTGGGAATAATAATAAATTCTTTAATTTTTATTCTTACGTATGATGTGTTTATCACTGAATGCTTCTTAGTGGTGTATATGAACAGATGTTCTTATACAAGATAATAGAAAATTAGTAATTATTACAAAAATGTAAATAGTCAATTCCAGATAATTGGGAGACATCGGGACAGGAGCATTTTGGCCCAATTAAACAGCTGACCCGAATAAACGAATTTGTAAACTGTAGCATATACAATACTGTATTTTATTAAACATCAAAAACATACATTTTACAACCAAGTTCTATCCATATACACATGAAAAAAATAAAAGAGGATCAGAACAATGATTAAACGTTTTAGCAAAATCTTTTGCCTTGGTTGTAAGCACTGGACCATTGACACTAACACCTTGCGAAGTTAAAATGGCGAACCATTCATTCTGCCCTTCCTCAACAAATGGGTCCTTTCCTTCACGTTTTCTTCCCCGAAATGTTCCATGATCTTTTAATGCCCACTCTTGAGGAATTTCATCTTCTTAGAGCACAATTCAAGCTATCATACCTTTCGGTATACCGATTAGGTCAAATAGTTTGCACTGGCTAGTTAAGTGGATACGGTTTTATTTTGTCGAAAAGCTTTATTCGTTCGCAGTCTTATCATTAAGCGGTGTTTTAACTTACAAAGGCGTTGATAGAGTAGGTACTGTACTGTAAGCCTCCGCATAAAAAGTCAACAAAAAGTGTGAAACAAATGGGAATTAAAAAAAAATAAAAAAGTATACCTGCAGATAACAAAACTACCAGACAGGAACAAATAAGTTTGTTACAGTAAATTTGTAAATCACAAAAACTGATGAGAAGCATGGAATTACAAATGTTCTACGTACAAGAGATACATATGGCAAGTGGCAACTAACCATAAATTGCAAGGAGGCTATACAGCTTGTAAGGTCGAGCAAAACTGGTGGATATGACTCACTGAAATTCATGTAACTATGATTAAGCACACATTGTACTGTAATAACTTCTTAGTTATGAATGATGTGTGATTACTGTTGTTTATCTGTCATAATGTTTACTGCCTCTATCATGCCCATTATTTTATCTGGCTGCTTAGAACCAAATGTTGTTCGTCGTTGGCCTCTAATGGTTATAATAAAATGTATACGAGTATGTATATACATCGGATTGGCCCCAATAAGCAGCATTATGGACCGAATAAACGAAGTACTTATCAATGTAAAATCCCGTTTTGTTACTGTTCTTTAAAGAACCGTCTCAAAAAAACCAGCTGCCCCAATTAACCAGTGGACCAATTATCCAGAATCGACTGTATACTATAAACCTTTCTTTGATCTACTTATCTTTTAAATTATCAAGAAATAATGTGTACGCTACCTGGCTGCTGTGAGCACTAGTCATATTGACAACAAGAATGTACTTAAAAGTTTGAGACTGTATGTATTAGACTATAGTTATGTACATTGAATTTGTTTGTCTATAGTCCAGCCTCTCTTAGTTTGCTCCTAATGTAAACAAATAATGACGTCACTGAGCATGCGCATCATATAAAAATGTGTACACGCTGATTAAAAAGTAACAACAAAATACTTTCAAAAGTATTTAAATACAAAATACTTTTAAACGTATTTTTCTAAATGAAATTGTTAGGCCTACATCATATCATGACTGATGTTTTTAGTACTTTAAGTAGTTATAATACAAAAAATAGTTAACTTAATAGGAATACGACATCCATAAAGTCGTGGACTCTAGCGTGCACCTTGTAGTAGCTGGCTTTGGTTTGTTAACAGTAGGAGCAAACTTAGAACGGCTGAACTGTACCTTATCAACACTTTTTTTATGATTGGTACAGTTTGAGTAAATCGTTTTTTATACAGGGGACTGAAAATACATTAATTTCTAATAAGGTTAATAAATTAATTCCAATTTTTATACACTCTGATGATAAATCTACCAAATCATGTAACATGTTACAGATTTATTAATAATGATTTAATATTAAAGCATACTAAATCATAATTTAAAGAATAATTAACGTTTTTAAATGCCTTCACATTCAATAAAGACACTCAGTTTTCATTTCAAAATCTATTTAAACTGTAGAATAAACACTAATGGTTTTATGGTATTATTAACACGGAATATATTCATAACATTTCTCTGCAGTCTTTTATATATTACCATACCCCTGGGTAAATTTTGATCTGTACTCCTAACCAAATTGTTCAAATTAGTATTATAACAAAATTTAGTTCATTACACACATATTTTAGATTCTAGACATCAACACAGGTTGGCTACTTGTAAAGTTCTATTACTCTATGCTTCAGTCAGCATTTTAAACATTCTTTGTTACAGTTTAAAGTACAGCACATCATGAAATGTGTAAACATAGAAAATTAATGGTCAAATTCTGCAGCTATACATTAACTAATCAGAAAATATTTTATCATGTCCAGCATTTAAATAAAAGCACAAGTTTCTAACCAAAATATCTTTAGTGGAACACAGATCTGTCAAAAATTCTCTAAAATATTTACCGTAGTAAGGTTTTTATTTTTGACTTAATTAAAACCACAACTCCTAAAACTCAACAATAACAAAAAACAAAATTTATATCAAGTTAACAGCACACTTTTTAGTGGATGTACTATTCGCTATTGTGCACTTGAATTTTCAAGTTATTAACAAAGACAGCGAGGTAAAACTTCGAAAACACACAATTTTTTCCAGAAGCTAGCCCCATAACCTTAGCAGTCGAGTACATTACCACAAAATTGACTAAAATAATTATGTTTACCAAATAAAACATGATAAATATTTACATAAACATAATAATGGGCAATACCTTAACTAGCCTAGGAAACCACACTAAGATCTATGCTATTTCAGAATCACTTTTAACTCCTGTAATTTACAAATAAAATATTTTATTCGTCGGTCACAGCAATAATTCAGATTATAAATTAAAAATCAAGCTGAATAGTTTGTACCAAGAAATTACTAATTAGTTAACACAACCTAACCACATAACTAATGTTAATGGGCCATTTTAATAAATGCAACGTGCTAAAAATTGTTTAAGAACTGAAACTTGACTTTAACTCCCAATATTTTAAATAAAAACAAACCACAAAGTACTTTTTGAGGTCATGCAGTAAAAATTACCAGTAATTTAAATGCTCTCATTCACAAACCACAACTCCTGTAAATTCATTTTACCATTCATTTAAATCAACATGATCAAAATAATTATTTTAAAAATTATCTGTAATAAGGATCAATAATTATAGCACCTAGAATATAAATTAAGTGTAACCAAAAAAGTTGCTACGCAGACGGTCGCTACTTACTTTCCCGCGAATTCATTGACATAAAATCAAGTATACCACACTAACAATTCTAAAACGTTTTGTATAGAAGTTTAATAACTAAACCAACTGATTATTATTTTTAAAATGCAGTTTGTGTGTTAGTGTAACCATAACTTAGTTTTTGGCAAATTTTAGTCTCATATGAGATGGAGACATCATTAAAAGATAATGGATTTCTCCACTGTTTGGTTTCTTAAGAGTTTATTTATATATTAAATTCAGTTGTACTTAACTCTCTACTACAGTTTATTCGCTAAAATTTATACCTTCGGTTCTGAACTAACAATTTGTTTCCATTAAAAACTCAATCACAAATTTGTTTACACATTCACCAGAAACCAAAATATTTGTAAATAAGTTATCATTATGTCAATATATTTATGCTTTGATAAAGAAACGTAATCTAAAGCGGTTGTTGGTAAACATGTATGTCATTGCAGTATCTGACGTTCTGCAGAAAAAAATGCTCGTTTTCGAATGTTCTTAGCAGCTTATGCGAACTGTTTTTCTTATTGTTTTATTTAGATACCATGAAAACTGTGATGTGTTGAATAATTGTAATAATGGTGGGGGGACATTCATTAACTTTTGAGTGGTACGATTTTGGAGCGGGATGGACGTCAGGTTTGTAATTATTTGTTTTATGGGTATATCCCTAGTTATGAATAGGCCCGACTGGGTGTACTCTGGAATCTTAAGTTGATGAATTTCATTAACCTCTTTGAAGGTCGTCCGCTCACCAAACGACTTATATAATGTTCAGACCTTAAGTACTAGTTTTGATTTTGTCTAGCAGAGTTGTAATAGTACTATATTTTGGTATTTTTATTCTTTTGTGATATATTTAAACTTCTCATCACCCTCTCAAAATCATTTTTTAACCCTAATGTGTGGGAGTTGCAATCTGTTAAATTTATAACAAGCAACCCCATAACCCAATGAGATGAGAATAATATGTATGATGTGTAAATGAGGTTTATCCTTGTACAGACTCTGGCCGACCATTCGTGAGAAAGTATTATTAATTGAATCTCAACCATCAAAGTACACTGGTAACTAGTGCCTAGTATTGAAATCCCTATGAAAGGTAGCCTACTACATTTACTAAGATTTGAGCCACAGCACCTTCATCTCCGTACATCTGCTGTCAAACAACTGACTTGTGTTGATGTCTTTACCACTAGAACAACCCAGTGGGTTAATATACCGTCAGTAGGAGTTGGTTTTTGTACAGCAACTGGCCTATACTCCCCAGCCTCTGGGCTATCAGGTGTACACAGTTTTGCATGTTAATAATCACAAATCCACCGGGTTGGTCTAGGGGTAACGTTGTCGCCGCAAGTCAGCTGTTTAACAGCTGATTTTCGCAGTCGAAGGTTCCTGGTTCAAATCCTAGTAAGGTAGTTACTTTTATACGGATTTGAGTGCTAGACGGTAGTTACCGGTGTACTTTGATGATTGTGATCTTAGGAATGGTCGGATCTTAGTTACTTTTATACGGATTTGAGTGCTAGACGGTAGTTACCGGTGTACTTTGATGATTGTGATCTTAGGAATGGTCGGCCTGAGTCTGTACAAGACTACACCTCATTTACAAGTCATACATATAATCTTTATCTCATTGGGTTATGGGGTTTCTTATTGTTCTAAATTGAACAGATTGCAACATACACACATTAGGAATAAAAAAATTAAATAATCACATCTTCCCCCTCAGTGAAGGAAATTTTTTCTGTATACTTAGTACACCTCTAATTACTCACACACCCACTTTAAACATATATGTATGAGAGTCCTGTCTATTGCGCCACATTTACACTATCCGTATTTAGTGGTCTGAGAATGTAGATAATGACATACCGAATGAACAAACACACTACAGTTACAAAACTTTATATAACAGTAAAGTAAACGCACAGATCCCTTTAAATAATTTAACCCACTAGGCTAAATAACTACCAGCGAAACGTATTTAGAGTTTCCATTAAAAAAGAAGCTGTTAAAAATTGTGAATCCTTTCAGAATTGTATTTTGTAGAGATTGAATTCGTGCTTTAAATGTAATTTCTGTGTCAAAAAGGTTCTTTCTAGTAATTAATTCAGATGGGCCTATTTAACCATAAACATTGATGAACATTTGTTTACATTAAAATTTTGTGAATGGAGATTGTGGGATTATAAAACAGCTTGTAAATTTTACTAAATAAATGCATAAATATATTTTATAGGGTTAATATGTATTATGAAAGGATTTTGAAATGGATGCCAAAACACTAAAGAAACGATTTCAATATTTACCAAGTGTTATATCAATATTGCACACCAAGTGTTTATAAATATTGGACCCTTTTTTATCCTTAATGTGTGTACCTTTCAATCTGTTCAATTTAAGAACAATAAGCAACCCCCATTAAATGAGATGAGGATGATGTGTATGACGTGTTAATGAGGTTTAGTCTTGTAGAAACTCAGGCCGACTATTCCTGAGAGAGTGTGATTAATTGAACCCTTCTACAGATTTTAAATAAATTTTTTTTTTAGTTTCAAATGATAGTGTGTACTCTGATGGAGTACATGATGGTGGATCCACCGAAACACATGTAAGTAACAGATAGTAGAAATCAAACCAGCTTAAAAAATCTGGTGTGAAACACTCTCACAACTTTCTCTTGCCAGTGCAAATAATTAACAAAAAACCTAACATTATTAATAAAACATTAGAAATAAACAAAAAAAAACTTTAATAACATAAACTAATTTTAATGAGTGAAAGACACAAAATGAAAATCAACCTCAGTTTAGCTTAAAAATACGGAAAATTACTCTTTCATGCATACTAGGGCCGAAATCTTAAAAAAATAGATTTTTCACACGTTTTCGTGAGAAAAAACAGAAAATCGCTAATTACCGCTAAACTAAGCGTTACACAAAAAAATGTTTGAAATAAGAGTTGTAGAAATTTAAATTCTCTACATTTTTTATTATATAAATTTTTGCGCTATAATACATATTAAAGGCGTAATCTTAAAAAAACACTTTTTTTTACGTGAAAACAGCCTCACCAAGAATTTCAGCAAACATGGCGCCTACCCTATCATGTAGAGAATAAAAAATTGAGTAAACCAGGCGATTTTAAAAAAAATCGTAGGACCAGTTTTTGAGAAATTTGCAAAAAAGTGAAAAGTTAACGAATAAACTACTACTACCGGTTGACCGATTTTGATGAAAATGTTCGTGTCGGGTCCGGTAGTGATATGTAACTTAAGTTTCAAGTTTCTAGTTCGTACGATGTTCCTTTCTTGAGATATTTTGTATACACACAGACCAATAGCTAAAAACATGTTTTTTGGGTTCAGGGGGTCTGAAAACGTGTAGATCCGGTGAAAAATCGACATGAAAACAATACTTTCCTTCCTATATATTCATATAGGCAAGAGAAAGTAAAAAGGTTAGTGAAATTTATTATATGAAATAGAAGTAATTTTCATTACTTGAGAATTTGATAAGTTTTTCAGAGGTCCCATTATTTAGAACAGGTTCAATTCTCAGTGAGGTTTGGCATTTTTCCATCTGCATATCGTATTATGATATCATTATGCTTGCACAAGCCAAGGCTTATGTAGTGCATCATTACTCATTAATTTTTTTTTCTTAAATTAAAATTAGAAATATAAATATAAATTAAAAATTTAGTGATGGTTTAAATGCAGTATCTAGACACTAACATACTAACAGTATTATACTACTACTACTGTATTATTCTAAACTAGAACATGTATTTCCTTTAATTCATTTGTAATACTAAAAGTCACTTTTAAGATCATGTTGGATATTACTGTATTACATAACTATACAAAACTACTACATTGATAAGTTGCAGACTAAAATATAGAGGGTTATCAACATGGTTTGCTTCTTTTATCTTTCTACACTACATTCATTTTTTATGTCATCATCGTGTAACAAATCTTATCACGTGAACCATTGTGTTCTTACATTTTAACTACAAAAAGTTACCATTATACATACATACATGTACATTATTATTTATTTTTGTAGTACATATGTGTACATTTTTTATGTTCATGTAATGTATTATTTGCCATTAAGAAGAGCTGCTAATTTGAATTCCTTTTAATACGTATTGTATAATTACTTTGTATTTACAAACGTGGTTGGTTATCTAGATAAAAATTAATTTTCCTAACTATTTACCATAGTTCAGTAACCCTGTAATTTATTTCAGAATAGTTTTTTTTGTATTAACTTATATTATAATTTTATAGAAAAATTTGTGTCATTATTGATGGCAGTAAAACGGTGATTTTTTTTAGTTTTTCATACCATTATATAAAATACTCAGATGTAACTCTTTTGTGATGTCTTTGTTCACTGTTATTTATCCACCCGATTTTTATAACAACTGTAAAGTTACAGCTGAAGTTTTTTGACTTTCAAAAAACAATTATAATTCACACAATGAGATAAAAAATACAGTATCAGTAATAAAATCGCCACAGTAACATACTGGTAGCATGGTAGTCTGCAATGTGGAGGTCCTGGGTTCAATTTCCAGCCAAAGTCTGGAAATTAAAGCAAGTTAAATCCTACCATTCCAGTTACATAACATACTGTAGTCACTAAGAACCAAGCTGTTGATGTGAGTTTACAGAGATTTTTGCTTTTCATAAACCTAAAATACGTGTTAGTTAGTCATCTTGATGAACGATAGACTTTCACTCAAAAAATAAACTTTGTTATGCTCTCTGATTGTGTATAAAATGAATTATCCTTATCAATATTACAATGGAGTAACGTTTGTTTATTTGTTTGTATGACATAATCTAAAAAATTACTCAACTGATTTCACTTTTGAACGCTTAGAGCTTCCTGAGTAATATAAGCTATACATTATTGCACACCTATTAATTTTTTTTAATATTTGTGATTGGTAAAATGAAGTCATCTTTTATTTTATTTGTTTAGTAAGGTCATTCTGGAGATTAGTTCTTCCATATATTCTACTCTTTTTTTTCTGTCATCTTTTGTATTGGCCTATAATGTAAAGTTACATAGGCCTAACTTTCAAAGAAATTTTACCATTTTTTTTTTTTTTAAGAAATGGATCGTATCTACTTTTAAAACTTAAAGACAATAAGACTTACTCAGTTATTTCCCCGTTTCCATTGGTGATGTACTGATGTCAACACAATTATTCTTGTTACCGATATCAGCTGGTTTTATCTGTACAGTTGTGATTTATTTTAAGTGTGTAAGGTTGAGTGAAGTTAAACTCTTTAAGTTTAGTTTGCCGTGAAGGGCAGTAAGGAGAGATTGCTAGTTAAAAAGTAGATTTTAACTAATCAAAGTTTTAACCAACACACAGCGATTTACTATTGAACTTGAAGTTCATTGTCGTGCAATGAGCAACCAGTGAAATCACAACTTATACAGATTTTGCTTAATTTATGTGGTTTTATACATTATTAGTTCAGAAACAAAAAGAAGAATTTGTCCTTTAATGGGAAGTCAAGCTAAACTTTTATAAAATCATATTAAAATACAAGTTCCTGCCATCATATTCACTTTCAAGACTGTTACCTTAAAATTAGTTAATCTCTTGTAATCTTAAAAAGAATCCTGTAATCTTAAAAGCCATCCTGTAATCTTAAAAGAAACCCTAAAACATTCTGTAATCCTATTATCCGAGTGACCAGATGGTATCCCATGATGTAGCCTTTCTCAAGGGGGTATCAACTCCTTTTCTTTCAGGACTTTGACTTGCTCTAGTAGTAAAAAATGTATAATAGATGGCAATTAATTAATTTTTTATTTATTTTTATATAATATGTGAGTCCTTTTAGTACTTTCGCTGCGTGGCTGCCCTAATAAAAGAATAATATCTGTCTAAAAATACTGTAAAGCAACTATTACTGTTACTGTAAAGTAACTATTGATCACATTTCGAAATCAGTTTTACATCAGAAAATGAATATTCTTACCTTATTTAATTTCTGGAAAGTATTATTGAGAATGTGTTAAAAAACCATAAAATTGACCAATAATTGGCACATTTTAATACTTTGAGATATATTTTTGCCAACAGGATTAACCAATATTTTTTTCAATACTACTTTAATTAAACCTTATTGTTCTTCTTCTCTTTTTACAGCTAATACCATCTAACTGGTTTAGCATCAAAATTTTGGATTTTCATTTTATTAAAATTGTTGGGTGTTTAAAAATAAATAATTACTCTCAGTGTTGTAGAGGTGGTCCCAGGTTTCTTCTTCCCTTAGACTTGTGTCCCGGAACCCATTTTGGAATTATATTCCTTCATTCTGAGAAGATGCTGATGATTCTCTCATCCATACATGTTGTTTGCAACTTTTCTTTTATTGCAATTTCAAATTCTGCTCTCCTTCGTACAACCCTTGACCTTTCATAGGAAACAAATCTTTACACATTCCAATTTCTATTATTTTCCTTCTCCCTGCAAAATCCCGAGTTTCAGTAAAATACAGAAGAATCAAATTTTTATTAAAACTCAAAGCAAAATCACAAAAATATTCAAATTCATAAAAAGTTTAAATGTTTTAAATTAGATTTTTATATTGGCTTATCAAGATAATTTTTTTAACTTTAATGAAATACTTAGTTAAACAGAGATGCTGAACGTTTTACAATTGTTTCATAAATATATATACCATCTGCATTGGAAAATATCTGGCAGAAGTGTAAGGGAAATTGTATACAATCCAAAAATGTCATTGCTTAGGTTTTTTGCCAAGATCTTTGTGTGTCAAAGTTATTTTAGTTTGGACTGTGTGTTTTTATGTCTGCCTATCTTGTGATTTATTTATTGCTACTAGCATGTGTGGTTCAATTTATAGATAACTCATTGTTTTTTTTTCTTTACTCACAATTTTTGTTACGTGAAGCTATATTATTAATTTCTTATCGCCTCGTGTGATTTGTAATCACAATTTATTTACAAAAATAAATAATATTAGTCTTAAAAAAATAATAAAATTAATTGTTTATTATTTACGTATAAAAATAATATGGCCACAAAATTTTAACCATTTTCTTTATTTTCAGGTATGTGTGGACTGCTTGTGGGTCATCCAGCTGATACAGTTAAAGTAAGACAACAGACAACAGGAGGCTCTGCATTGTCTGTTGTCATAAACATTTTTAAACATGAAGGAGTATGTTTTTCGTAACATTTGTTTTATTTATAAATATTTATATTTTAGTAAACTTACCTCTAATATGTAAGAATATTAAACTTAGTTACAAAAAAACATTTTAAGCATGTGCATCAGTTTTAGATAATGTTACTGTTAATATTCAAGGGATGACCCAAAAATAACTAGACTTAGACCGTGCTGTCATTCGTAGACAAAGTAGAGTTCTCTCACTACATGGGGTTAGTAGAGACCTTCAACAAAAAACTGCCCAGATGATGTCAGTTTGTAGGTTGACGTTTGATCCTATTGTTGTGTTTCTCATACTGTTGGCATGTTCCACCTGCCACATCATTAAGCATCAAGCCAATCTTGCACTGGCTTGACACTTGCGTGATTTTTGGGTCATACGCTTAACACCAACTTTCATCACCTGTAATGACTGGTCAAAAAAATTTGGATCACTTTTCATCTCGTTTTTCAAGTCCTGACTCAAATTTAGTCAAATGTTTTGTTGATCCTGTATGAGAAGGCGAGGTGCAAATTTAGTGGCAACGCATCTCATTTGAAAATCCACTGGCACAAGCTCCAACTCAAAATTATCTCTTCAAAAATTTCATCAATCCCAAAACGACAATCCTTGTTGATTTTTTGGCGGAATTTTTCAAGTTTTCATCGTTTTGAGATGTTAAAGGTTGCCCAGAACGAACATGGCTTTCAACACTCATCTCACCATGTTTAAAGCGCCCAAACCACTCGAAAACTTGTGTGTGGTTCATAGCATCCTCCTTGAAACCCTGTTGAAGCATTTGGTAAGCTTTCGTTCTTGATTTTTTAAACAGGAAACAAAATTTCAAACACACTCATTGTTCTTTTAAATCTGCCTTAACAATGTCACAGACGGAATATGACAACAGTAAGAAAAACACAACACTATGATCAAATTTTAACCTACAAACTGACACCGTCTGGGCAGTTGTTTGTTGAAGGTCTCTAATAGCTCCATATAGCAGTAGAACTCTCTACTACGTCCACAAATGGCAGTGCACTCTCAGTCCAGTTTTTTTGGGTCTACCCTCGTAAACTTAATATTGTTGTGTTACTACAAGTTTATAAAAAAACCATTAAATCACCAATATTTTACAAAAGTGTGAGAGGTTGAGGCACCAATTACGGTGATTTTATTGATCACCAATTACCTCTACTTTGAATAAAAAAACAGATAAATTAATGTTTTCTTTTTATGAGACTCTAAGTTTTACTTTCTATTGCCCTATAAAATATGGGGGAGGAAAGTATTAGTTTCATGTTGATTTAAAAATTAAATTTTCACAGGAAATACTTGTTTTCAGGTCCTATGACCAAAAAAAAAATAAAAGCAACATGTATTTACCGATTAGTTTGTGTGTGAGCAAAATAACTCAAGAATGGAAAAATTTTACGAAATTGAAACTTAGAATTTAAGTTAAATAGCCTGTTATGAGAGGACCCAGTACAAACATTTTCATCAAACTTGTTTGACCTGAAGTAGAAGTTTATTCATGCGATTTTCTCACTAAACAGCTAATAAAATTTTGTTTGAAATTTCTACATTTACTACATTTTTTTGTGCTCTACGAGGTAGGGTAAGCAGCACGTCTGCTGAAATTCATGGGGGACTGTGCCCTTGTGGTAATTTTTTTTTAAGATTGTGGCTTTCATATGCAGTTTTGGGCAAAAGACTTAAGCTATAGAAAATTAAAACCTACCACTTTTATTCAATCAATTTTTTTTACAACGCTCAGTTTAGCGTCAGTTAGTGATTTTCCATTTTTGCTCATCAAAATCGAAGTCCAACAGAGGTTGTTTTTCGTTTACCATCATTCACTTATGATTAAAATTAGGTTATGGTTTCAATTTGAATTTGTTTACTCATAATTAAATATCAGTTATGTTTTTCATTATTTACATTGGCAAGAGAAATTCGTGTTGAGTGTTTCATGCCAGATTTTGTGTCATGATAGTTTCTTACAATTTGTCTGCATAAGAACTACAAAAGTTATTAATAATGTTAACTTTCATGTAAAAGTAATTAATGCAGAAAACTTCAAAACAATTTATCAGTTTCTTACTTAAGTGTTTTGATATATTCTTCCTCTGTAACTTAGGTGACAAATCATTTTTGTATATATTTAATTCACAAAGGGCGTAAACAATAATATTAACCGCCTCCATGGCATAATGCTTAATGTGCTAGTCTACAAAGAAATAGGTCCTGGGTTAGATTCCCAGCTAGAATCTGGAAATTATATAATATTTTAGGGGTTTCCTAAAGTTATCGCCTCTTCCATTCTCTTAACCTCAAATCGTCCCAATTCATCCAACCCTCCTCCCAAAGTTCTCTCCATTCCTTTACCCATGCTATCCATCTGCTCTTATCATTTCCCGATACCATATCAATCTCTTTTCCTTGATGGGACTCAAAAACTTGCTCTCTCTATTCATGCTCCTTTGTATTTCCTCATTGGTAACTTGGTCCATTCTTGTCAGCTCCCAGCCTCACCTCCAAAACTCCATCTTAATCAGATTAATCTTACCCCTTTTTCTTTTATTCTTTTATTCACCCGATTCTCGCCTCGAATCGGGTGGTGAATTATGGGCTCAAGTCATTATGATGGGTACTACTGTATTAAATATCTTTCTTTTTATATTTTTTGTGATGTATTTATCTTGTAGGGCTGAGTTATTGATGTTCTGGCTTTCCTCAATTTGTTCTTTATTCCCTCCTCCATGCTTCTGTTCTTTAAAATTAAAAATCCCAAATATTTAAACGTTCCTTTTATTTATATTTTTACCAAATTCAAAGCCTTCTGGATATTATTTCTTGTCAAAACCCACCATTCCATAATCCACAGTAGTTGCTAATGGCCAAGATGTTGATGTGACGTAATTAAACTAAAAAAAAAAAAAAATCAATAATACACATGTAAATATCTAGATTATGATTGCAGAAAACATTACTGTATTTAACAATATTTCAGTGGCCACCTCCAAGGCCCAATGGTTAATATGCTACACTCCAAAGTGGAGATCCTTGTGTTTGATTACTTACTAGGGCCTGGAAGATTATTACTTGTTCAAGCGCACTGTTCCTTAACCCAAAAAAGTAGTCGCTAATGACCAAGATATTGATGTAACTTAAAATACACTAAAAAAACATATTTCAGTGAAATTACAAGATGTTCTTATTTCAGATAGTTGGTTTTTACAAAGGACTTCTCATGCCACTACTTGCAGCTGGTGGTGTAAACTCATTATTCTTTGGATGCTATGGTAATGCTGTAAGATATTTAGCTCATATGAGAGATGAAAAACCGAAAAGAAGTTGCTGTGATACTAGTCATAATAGACCAACTTATAAAAATTTTCACTGGGATATATTCCTTGCTGGTTGTATAGCTGGTTTTTTTACAACTATTGGAGCTTGTCCATTTGAAGTAGGTAAAATAAAAATGCAGACACAATATGGTAAGTATATTTATGTATTTCGTATGATAAAAATAATATCAATTTTGTTTTTCATGCTTTTCCAGGAAGCAAATGCACGTAACCCTTGTGTGACTGATGGGTTTGAGAATATTAACTCTTCAAACACTAGTGCCGATAGACTTGGCTTTTTTATCCAAAAAATTTGAAAATTTTATGAGGTGTTAAGAAAACTTTGAGAGATGTTTTAAAAAAACATACATGAAACTCAGTTTTTATTACGCTAGTTACAGCGAATTTACAAAAAATTTGTTGTAATTTATGCAAAGTCATGCGTTTTTGTCAAAATTTGGCAATAAATGATTTTTATTTTTACTTTTTATTAGTCTGGTATTATAGAAAAATGTCTAACGAAAAATTTGATTTATCAAACGCTCTCACTTGCCACACTATACGGCTACTCAAGCCTATGTGAGAGTCAAGTGAATATACATGTCTGTGGTAAAAGGAAAGGGGAAATCTACTCTCTTTGAGTTGGTGTCATTGACTCATTCCTACAGTTATTTATATGACATGTGTTATATGAAAGCACGGAATTTTATGAACATGTGCATATAGAAAAAAAAATAGAAAAGATAAAGTAGAACACGCCCTAGTTTCGTTGTGAAGAATGTCTGAAAATTTGTTATTCTACGAATCTCAAAGGGTTTATTACCTTTTCCAGGTCATATTCAATTCCAACCGGTTTTGCCATAAGCGATTATTGAACAATATACCTACCCTTACCATTCAAGGTTTCAAACACAGTTATAACTCTATTTTTAGATAAGATACGGCCTTTACATGAATTTTTTTTAAAAAAATCAGAATTCAGTGGTACCATAACATTCACAAATCAATAGAAAATTTCCCACAAATCTGATTGTGTTTCTAAATAGCTTACATTCAGCTACTACTATTTAAAATGTTTACTGTTGTGCTCGCACATTGACCTTCACTGTTACATGAACACACTCATCATCTTACAGTACTTGCACACTCGTCATCTAACAATGATATATTGGCTATTAGAGATGTAAGGGTTAATTCAGTATAAAAAACTATTGTTTCCATCCATTGTGATCAGTATCGAAAAAAATTGGTGTTAGTAGATTGTAAACTAATGCTTGAATTATTCAAGTTACACTATGAATGACAACAATTTTAAATCGATAACTAAATAGTTGTTTTCCAGATAGTGAAATTCTATCAGATATTTATGTTTACGTATATAGAAAACAATTGAAGATTATTTTAATCAAAATATATCAAACAATTTTTGTGAAAAAAGGGTCCATGTATGATGTAATCATGAAAATGCTTTTAGTCGAATCATTTATCAGTTTTATCAAGGTGGTTTTACTTACCCACTTGTTTGGAAAACAGCTTTTTTGTAGTCATTAATGGAATCATCTTGGTAGCGTATTGCATATTTAAACTTATTAACAAAATTTTTTTGTAAATTTTACATTAACGCATTCCGTGCTGATATGGTATACCTACCACGAAAGGATTTTTGTGAGTGATGGGCCTAGTAGGGATATCAAGGCAGTCTTTTTCTTAAACTCTCTGTTCTTACTAACCAATTCAATGTATCAAGGAACGACTTTCACACACTCTGAACTCAATATATTATTTTAACTATTACTACTGAACTACGATGCTAAAAAATCAAATCCACCAACCCTACTGACAAAAAACTTGAATAGCGTTTTTGAAATATCCAAGTGGTAGTCCTACCACGTCTGTAATTCGATGAAGCCGATTTACGTCTCATTTAATTCTGTCGTAATCGGTAATAGTCGCGTATATTGACACCACACTGAATGTGTTAATTGACAAGGGCCCAGAAGTAAAAGTGACTTTGAACTAGTTTATTGTACTAACCTAGAAATTAAACTGCAATGCTGTTGACTGTCATCATCATCTCCTTTTTCTTTTTTGTTATCTCTCTTCCAGCTTACCACAGGTCGGCCCCAATAATTCCTCTCCATCTCTCTCTATCACTGAACCATCTCTCCTCCATTGTTTTTTTTTTGTATCGATCTTTATCCCAATTCATCCATAACAGAACCCATTCACTTCACTTTTGGTCTTTTTCCTTCATTTCCGAGTACAGTATCCTTTTCAGTAGTCTTTGCTACAAAATTCTTCTGACATGGCCATCTTAGCTTTATTTATCCAATCCTCCTTAACAGGCTGTCCATTTCCAGTTGTTCCCTAATTACCAGTGGCTTACACAGGAATTTCTTTGGGGGTTCAGATGCCTCCAGGTAAACTAGGGGTAAATTTTTTTAAGATTGCAGCCTTAATATGCATTCTAGAGATATACCATGACATAAATATTGTTTTTTAATAATTGTTAATTGCATCCAGACAACTTCAAAAAGGAGTACAAAAAATATCAAGATAAAACTGATAACCCTAAATATGAACACTTATTTTTAACTGAATGTTAAAATCTATTAGAAACTTGTCTTCATAATACCCAGAGTTTTTTTATTACTATCATTTTTTTACTTTTTGACTTACTTACCTACTTACTTACTTACTTACTTACTTACTTATTTACTTACTCCAGTAAAAGTGTTATGAAAAAAAATTCCCAGAACACACAATTAATGTTTACTACTTATTTTAAAATCTGAGTTGTTCAGGTCATCAGCCAAAAGGCTGGTTTGAATCTCTAGAGGTTTTACTAAGTAAAACAAGGAGTGAGGTGGTTCACCATGCCTTCCTCACTGATTCAGTCATTTGATTGGTTGACCAAGTAGTAAAAAATAGAACTATTTTTTTGTAGCGCTGAAACAGTTTGAGTGCAAATAATTTAACACTCCATCTGTCTGCTATGGACAAAAATAAAATTGTATATTTTTAAGACAAAAAGAAATAAGTAGAAAGTAACTCTTAAATAACATAAAATGTGTCATTTTTTTCTTTTTTAGATTTAAAAAGTGCATTATTAACATAACTTTTTAAAGTCCTGTGGTAATGTAATGTTGTATTTTTCCCTGCGTAAATAGTTTTTTGTTTAAGTAATTTGATTTTTTGATTAAAAACATTTATTCGCGTATACATTGTCACATTATTTTAAAATCGGTGTACTGGCTAATGTTTTAAATTACTACATTGTAAATAAATTTTTAATTAATTTATTTTATTTTCAGAACAGTTGAAACATTGTAAAGGAAGCAATTGTATTCCTAAATACAGTGGATCTTATGACTGTCTAATGAAATTATATAAAGCTGGTGGATTAAGATATATTTATAAAGGATTGGTACCCATGCTTTGGCGGTATGTACATTCATTTCTTTACGTATTTCTTTCTGTCAAAAGTTCAATATTGTCTTCACATTTTACGGGAAGTAAGATTTTAGTATTTATTAAGGTGAAATGGGATATGATTATTGTGTTAAAGAAGTAATGGTAGTGACAGCAGGGATAATACAAGTTTAAGTCAAAAAGTAAAGTGAAATTAAAGGAATCGATATATTTATTGTACTTACATAAATGATACTAGCATTACCTTTCAACATAATCCCCTCCTACTTCTATGCACTTAGTCCATCTTCTAACGAGTATTTGAATTCCTTCCTGGAAGAAGGTTTTCGGCCTGGTTTCAGAAAATTTTGCATCGCTTCGGCCTCTTCATCAGATCGATAACGATTCCCAGCAAGCACAGCCTTTTTGAAAGTTTAAAGAATCATGGATGTTTGAATATACTGAACCATAGCTCAACAACATTCAACTCAATTGCAATGTCATCAACTGTAATTCGTCGATTATTATCAAGAATCATTTGTTTAACCGCTTCAATATTGTCATTAGTCTTCAAAGTGGAAGGCCTACCAGGCCGCTGTTCATCACACAAAGAAATCCTACCACTTTTAAAGCGATCAATCTATTCGTAGATCTTGCTTCCACTCAAACAACTCTCTCATTGTTGCTGGTTTCACTCCTTCTGAATTGAGGAAATGTATCACTGCTTGCCTTTCTTCCTTGGTGCATACAAAGGAGAACTCATTTTGAACTGTTTTTTTAACACAATAACAAGTAGCTAACAATTAAACGATACTTTCAATGAACAGCTGATAGACGTTATGAGTTATAGCAGAACAATCGGTGCTGCCACGCACGTGATTCGTAGGGAAATTTAAATTTCCCTTCATTTTTTGACTTGCCCTTGTAAAACTGTTACAGTGAATTTTAATTTGTAAAAATTATTCAGTCCCTGGCTGAATTTCTTATAGAACATTTATTCTGTTGTACCATTCATCTTTTTGCGTATATCACATACTGAAGAAATGAATTAAGTCTTTTCGAAATTATAATACAAATTAATTGTATTGTGCTGAGATTACTTTAATGTTTGAAGTTTCATCAAGTTAAGTTATTGTTGAGCAGGGTAAGCAGTTAAATTAGTACATGTGTGTTGACCATTTTTAGATGTTTTGCCTTTGCTGTGTGAGGTTAGCTAATGTTGTGGAGGCAATGTATGAGCTCAGTTGAGGAGTATTAGAGTGGATATATTTAATTGCTTTTCGTCTTGACTATTCGATGAGTATTTTGCTTTGTAAAAGTATTTTTTAATATACAGTAGTCTCTCTTTATAACGATTCTCCCTATAACAATAATCTCTGTATAACGATGAAATTAACAAGGATTGTTTGTTTTGGCATAATGTTAATGTATTTATTCTTTCTCTATATCGATATTGCCCACTCTTTATAATGATGGTAATATATCAGTAGTAGTTATATTAGTAGTTTAACATGTTTCTGTTTACTTTGCATTGTTTCTAAAACATGAGCACACGCTACTTGAGTAACCAGGTCGTCGCCCATTGTATTTTGTTTCCCGATTGAGAAATGATATATTAGCCGCTACTGTACAGTCTCATTTGTTTTTGGTGCGTGAATGGTCAACATGTTTTCTAAACAGTGTAAAGTGCTCACCGTTGAAGAAAAGTTATCATTGATTCTGGCAATAGAGAAAGGCATGAAGAACGGATGTTGTTTGGGTGAACGGGGCTTTCCCAGTCAACTGTGGCTACCATCTGGAAGGATAGAAAGAAGTGACTAGATGTGGAAATAAAGGGAGGCAGCAGGAAGAAATTTCGGAAGCTCGGCATGAAGATTTGGACAGGGTCATTTTACAGTGGTTTCAACTACAGCATATAAACAATATCCCACTTTCCGCGCCTCTGGCAAAACAAAAGCAGAATTATTTGCATCGAAGCTTCACCTTGTTGACTTTAAAGCATCTGAGAGTATTTGTGTTGTATTTGAGCTGGGTATTTATGTGTGAATTTATGGTATGCCTTCATTTTGAAACCTGTTTGTTCAAATTTTCGTTCCTCTCTTTATAATGATTTCTCTTTATTACGATTAAAATGCCTAGTCCCTTGGATATCGTTTTAAAGAGAGAGGACTGTAATATCAAACAGTATTGTTTAAAACTACTATCTAAATATTGTTTGATATCATGTCAAACAGTATTTTTCGTGTCTGTGTCAGTATTGTGACTGAGGTAAGCTGACTCCTCTCCGTAATACTTGTTGGGTACTGATTCGGCTTCTTCCATCTGCCTCAAATTTCCCTATCTGTATATCCATTGCACAAGAAAAATTCTGTCATAGTGAAGTTATTTACATTTCTTTGTTTTACCTCCAACTGTTTTCCGCTTGTAATTATCTACAGATTCCTAATCTTTGATTAGCATTTGATTTGGAAATCCTCCTCTATAGCATAATCAGCAACATGCTTGACTTCTAGTCCTGGGTTCAGTTTTGGAAAGTATCTAGAGAATGTTTCCAACTTAAAAAACTTTCTTTTACTTCAGAACCAATGTAGTCACCCTTTAAGGTGCAAATTCTTTTTCAAGCAATGCAAGTTATTTATTCTTGTACAGGAGTATAGTAATGATTCTAATTGTATAGAATCAATTGTTTCACAAATATTATTAAATAAGTCCAATTTCAGTAACTGACCAACATAATATTACCTTTAAAATATTGTATTTTAACGTATACTATGTACATTTACATCCACAATGTACGGTTTAAATAAAAAAATGGTTCCTTCACTTAGAGGGTTAATATTGACACTGTTAATATGACTGAATACAAAGTCAACCTTAAAAAAAGTTAAATTCATAAAATATACGCTCAGTTGAAGAGTTTAATGCAATTTCCTAATGAAATTGATACACTGTGGATTTTGCATATTTTTTGTTTTTAATCCCTAATGTGTGTGCGTTGCAATCTGTTCAATTCAGAACAATAAGCAACCCCATGATCCAATGAGATGAGGATGATATGTACGACATGTAAATGAGGTGTAGTCTTGTACAGACTCAGGCCGACCATTCCTGAGAGAGTATGGTTAATTGAACCCCAACCATCAAAGTACACCGGTAACAACTGTCTTGCATTCAAATCGGTATAAAAGTAACTACCTTTACTAGGATTTGAACCAGGAACCTTCGTCTCCGAAAATCAGCTGTTTAACAGCTGAGTTTGGTGACGACTTTACTTCTGGACCAACCCGGTGGGTTGGTCTTATTTTGCATATTTGATTTTGCATATTAAAATCACATTTGTACTTGAAAAAAGTGGCTGATTTAATTAAGTGTCAGAGGTCATTTGACTCTTTGCTAAAAATTACAATCTTGAGTTTTTGGAAAAATGCTGTAAAACACATTGTAATTTTAAACCGTGTGTACAATTTACCAAGTTAAATAATACCATAAACTAAATGTTGACCAAATTTTTGCATTAAAAAATTTGAAAATCTAATTCAAATTAAATTTACTTAGTATTTTGTGAAACACAATATTTATTCTTAGATGGCAGAGAACTACCATAGTACTGATGATAATATAAAATAAAAATTTTAGTGAATGTTTAACCCACCGGGTTGTTACAGTTAGTCATTGCTGCTAGTCAGCCGTTTTACAGCTGATTTTCGGAGACAAAGGTTACTGGTTCAAATCCTAGGAAACGTGGTTACTATTATATGGATATTAATACTTGACAGTGGTTACTAGTATACTTTGATGGTTGGAGTTTAATTAACCATACTCTCTCAGGAATGGTCAGCCTGAGTCTGTACAAAACTACGCCTCATTTACATGTCATACATTTCATCTTCATGGGTTTTGTTATTGTTCTTAAATTGAACAGACTGCAACGTACACACATATGGGTTAAAAAAAGTGAATGTTTAATTATTTATGAGATATTATTATTTCATTCTTCTTAGCTACTTTGTTGGTTATCCAACATTTCCTTACGGTACATAAAAATTAGCAGGCACGTATTCATTTAGAAACTTTCTTATCTGGTTGTCACTTAATTTTTTCTTCAGACAACTTGTTTTAGTTTAAAAATATTTCAGAAATGAAAATATATTTTATGTTATTCTGAATATCAACATGTAATAAACTACTACAAAGCTAGGCCAGTCTTCAAGTTTATAGCTAAAATTTAACAAATCAGTAAACACTTTATTTTTAATGTAAATTATTTTAATCTCTAAATGTTTTCTTATCTTTGATTGTAACTTTCAACATGTTGATCCGTCATCAACATCTCTTTACAATAATTATTAAAAACTTATACCTTAAAATGTTATCTGAGCAATTAAAATTGTAATACATTTGGCAAATTTCAAGACAATTTTTGAGTCACAGTTAAAACCTTAAAAACTTTTCTTGCGCTACAAAAAGTCAAAAGTAAATAAATTAAAAACCCACCAGATTGGTCTAGTTTTTATTCATCGCTGCAAGTCAGCTGTTTGATAGTTGATTTACAGAGACAAAGATTCTGTGGTTCAAATCCTAGTAAAGATGGTTACTTTTATACAGATTTGAGTAATAGACAGCGGTTACCAATGTACTCTGATGGTTGGGATTCAATTAATGATACTTTCTCAGGAATGGTCGCCCTGAGTCTGTACAAGACTACACATCCTTTACTTATCATTCTCATCTTATTGGTTCATGAGGTTGCTTATTGTACTAAATTAAATAGATCCCATCGTACACACATTTGTGTTAAAAAAAAATTAAGAACAACTTATATTATAACATTAATATGAAATTACTCTAAGCATTCACTAGCACATACTTATGTGACCAAGGACATTTTGATAAATTTTATACATATGAGGGGGGACCCAAAAATAATCAGACTAAGGGTGCACTGCCATTATTAGATGTAGTAGAGAGTTCTCTCGTTATGTGGGGTTGTTAGAGACCTTCAACAAACAACTGCCCAGCTGGCGTCAGTTTGTAGGTTAACGTTTGATCATAGTGTTGTGTTTCTCTTAGAGTTGTCATTTACCACCTGTGAAGTCAACGGTCAAGCCAATCTTCCATTGCTTGACACTTGCTTGGTTTCTGGGTCATACCTGTAACACATTGGATCACATTCAATCTAGTTTTTCAAGTCCTGACTCATATTTAATCGAATGTTTTGTTGATCCTATTTGAGAAGGCGAGGAACAAATTTAACGGCAACATGTCTCATTTGCAAATCCTCAGTCAAAATCTGCTGGCATGAGCTCCCACTTGCGCCTGTCTCTTCAGAAATTTCATCGATCGTAAAACGACAATCCTCGTTGATTTTTTGGTGAATTTTTTCAAGTTTTCATCGTTTCGAAATGTTGAAGGGCTTCCAGAATGGACATGGTTTCAACACTCATCCCACCACGTTTAAAGCGCCTAAACGACTCGAAAACTTGTGTGTAGCCATAGCATCCTCTTTGAAACCCTGTTGAAGCATTTGGTAAGCTTTCATTGTCACTTTTTCAAACAGGAAACAAAATTTTAAACACACTCTTTGTTTTTTTTTAAATCTGCCTTAACAAAGCCGCAGACGGAAACGACGACAGTAAGAGAAACACAACACTATAATTAAGTGTTAACCTACAAACTGACGCCATCTGGGCAGTTGTTTGTTGAAGATCTCTGCTAGCTCCATCTAGCGGAAGAACTCTCTACTACCTCTATGAATGGCAGCGCACTCTCAGTCCGATTTTTTTTTGGGTCCCTTGTATATAAAACAGTAACGTAATTGTGTTATTTGAGCTTTTATTGTTTATTATATTAATAATCCTGTACGTGAGTTGAATTGTTAAATAGTGTTGGAAAATTTTTAATATTTTCGTTTTTGTTTATTTTACATCGTACTGTTGTTAAATTGTTGCTAATGCAGATGATAGAAAAGTGATAGATGTAAATGAGTGATGAAAAAATACGAGATCAGACCAGGAATCAAATCCAGAACCCTGGTGTTGAAGCCAGTTGCGCTGACCATCATGTTAAATATCTTGATTACTTATTTTAGTGTGAATTGTAAAAGTATTGGACTGGACGTTCACTGCTCCTGAAGTCTTCTTACTAGATCAATCCATATTTCAAATTTTAGAAAAAAATGAAAGATCATTAGTAACAGCTTAATGGGTTATGAAACATTAACTTGACTGATTAGCAATGTAACTCAATATTGATCAAGCTACCATGGTTCCCTTACCAATAAATTTGTAAAAACTACTTTTTACATTTATCTTTAATGCTAACTGAATCTTGCATTAATACTGATTTTTTCTATAGAGACGTCCCAACTTTTGGTCTGTACACTTTGGTATATGAACATTCCCTGTGTGAGTGTGAACAACACTTAATAAATGACGCTCCTATCTGTATTATGTTGAGTGGATCATTTGCAGGTATGTTAAATTTTCATTTCAAATACGTATTCAACTTCTTTTATCCTGTAGGTATCTAATATTTGATTGTAATACTCAATTACATTTTTGAATTATAGTTTCGAATGTTTTGTTTGTATTTTAGGTATTCTTATCTGTTTGTTTGTTTTTTCTTTTATATTAATGTTTGCCGGCCGCGTTGGCGATGTTGGTAACGTGCTCGCCTCTCATCACGCGGTCTTGGGTTCGAATCCCACTCGGGCATGGCATTTTTTCATACGTTACAAAAAATTCATTTCATCCTTCACCATCTGCATTAGCAGCAATTTGCAAAACAGTCGGACGTTAAACCAAAAAAAAAAAAAAAAAAAAAAAAAAAAAAAAAAAATTATATTAATGTTTGTATTAATTTTATCCTTCCTCTCATTACTTAGTTTTTTCTTTTACGTTCACAAGTTTATTGACTTTACTCACAATATCATTTTTGTTAATCCACAGTATTAATTTTGTTTATTTTCTTTGTTTTTACATACCAGTGATCACCCAAATTTACATTTATTCATTTATTTGTATTTTGAACTGGTGCGTTAGTATTTTCTAAAGCTGTTTTAGAATATAATTTTTGTTTCTTTTTTAATTTATTTTCTACTTTGCCTTATTATACAGATTAAATAAATGTACAGTTGATTTCGGATCATTGGTCCACTGGTTAATTGGGGCTGCCAGTTTTTTGGGACAGGTCTTTAATGAACAAAAACAGAACAGGATTTTATATTGATAAGTAATCCGTTTATTCGGTCCATAATGCCGCTTATTGGGGCCAATCTGATGTATGTACATACTGTATTTATGTTTTATTAAAACCATTACAGGCCTGCGACAAACAACGCATGGTTCTAAGCGGCAAGATAAGATAATAGGAAACAGTAATCACTCATCAGTCATAACAGAGATGTTATTTACAGTACAATGTGTAGGCTGTATAATCATCATTGCTCAAATTTCAATGAGCCATATCCACTAGTTATGCCCAACCTTACAAGCTGTATAGCCTCCTTGCAACTTACGGTTAGTTGTAACTTGTCATACGTATCCTGTACGTTGAACGTTTGTAATTCCATGCTTCTCATCAGTTTT
This sequence comes from Catonia carolina, assembly GCA_035578175.1. Classification (NCBI taxonomy): domain Eukaryota; kingdom Metazoa; phylum Arthropoda; class Insecta; order Hemiptera; family Achilidae; genus Catonia; species Catonia carolina. Next base: position 52,260,221 of record JAQMRL010000003.1, read on the forward strand.
TGTGATATCATGAGTGTACTGTAACGCACTGTTTTGTTATCTGCAAGCATACTTTTTTTTTAATTGCCATTCCTTTCACACATTTTGTTGATATTTTTATGTGTAGGCTTACAGTACAGTACCTACTATCAACATCTTTGTGAGTTAAATGCCGCGTAACGATATGACTGTGTGAACGAATAAAGCTTCTCGACAAAATAAAAACGTATCCACCTAACTTAAGCCAACATAAACTATTCATGTATTCTATCAAGTTCCAAGAAAATTAAAATACGCCAAGAATGGGCATTAAAAGATAATGGAACAGCTGAGAAAAGAAAACGTGAAGGAAGGATCCATTTGTTGAGAAGCGATGAATGATTGGTTTGCCATTGTAACTTCGCAAGGTGTTAGTGTCAATGGTCCAATGCTTAAAAACAAGGCAAAAGGTTTTTCTAAAAAGTTAATCATTGCTCTGATACCCTTTAATTTTGTTCGTGTGTATATGGGTAAAACTTGCATGTAAAATTTATGAATGTGATAATTTTAATAAAACACAGTATTGTATACGCCACATTTTACGAATTCGTTTATTAGGGCCAACCGTTTAATTAGGCCAAAATGCTCTGGTCCCGATGTGCCTCAATTATCCAGAATTGACTGTATATTGTAGACACATAATATTATTTTTGTTATTTTGGCATGCATTAACCTTCTCAATTTTGTTTTTGTTTATTAGAGCATCAGTTGCCAAACTTCTAGGTTTCATATTCCCTGGGAATGTTTATGTTACTAAGTGTATCTCCATAAATATAATTGGTATAAAATAAATTTAGATTGTCTCAGAATGGTTTAAACATTGTTGAGCCCATAAGGAAACCACAATTACCAATACCACACTTTCAAAACCACTGCTGTAACAGAATTCAACATTTTGGCTTAATAGAAAATACAACAGAATTATATGACTGGCTATACCAATTCTTTGAGTTTTTCTGAAATTTGTGAATTCATTTTTGAAGTTCGGAGTAATCGTAATTTTTAATGTAACATTTTTGTAACACAAATTTATATATGATCAACCTGGCTGATGAATTTATAAATTATTTTTATATTATGTAGTTTTTCAGTTTGTTATTTTTTTACATTTATTTTGTTTCACACATTCTAGTGATATTTATGCATCTGGTTTATACATGTATTTCTATGTTTCATCTAATGAAATTCTTTCACAACAACAAAATTTTACATCCATCATGATTAGCGGTGGTTTTGCAGGTATTCTATTATATTTTAATTTCTGCATGTTTTTCTTGTGTGCATATGTTTTTTGTCTCGCTAATTAACATTTCATTAATATATTGATATAATTAACTATTTCTGTTAGTTGAAACAATTTATCTCGTCTCACAATTGACAGTAATTTAAATTAACTCCATTCACATAAATTATTTTTTATGAAACAACACTGGTAATTCAAAAATAAATTCTTATAATGCATCCTGCAGCTTGAAATCACTTCTATTTCATATAATAAATTTCACCAACCTTTTTTAAGCTACCCCAATTTCTACTATGTGTCACTTACACGTGTTTTGGTGGATCCACCATCGTCAGAGTACATTGTATCATTTGAAACTAAAAATTGTTATTTAAAATCTGTAGAAGATATTACATCTTCAGTCATCTATATAAAACTGATTTAAAATTGAGTTCTTCTAATCGATCCCTTCTCATATTTATTAAAGATGACAGCAGCAATCAATATCACTTCATCACTCTTAAATGATACATGATATTGACTGCTGCTGCCATCTGTAATAAATATGAAAAGGGATTGATTAGAAGAACTCAACTTTAAATCGGTTTTATATAGATGACCGAAGTTGTAATATCGTCTATAGGTTTTAAATTAAAAATTTGAGTTTCAAATGATTTTGTGATTGTGGATCCACCAAAACACATAAGTGGCAGTAGAAATCGGGGCAGCTTGAAAATGGTTAGTGAAATTTATTGTATAAATTTGTTATATAAAATAGAAAACACCGGTAATTATTTAAATTCTAAATTTAAACATTGAGTTAATTTCCTTTTTTATTTTCCAGTCTTTATTTTGTATTATAAATCATCAGTTCTGTTTTACAAATAATTTTTTTTAGCAGAAAAAATTTACTGGAAAATTATCAGACTACCCTCTTAGTATCCTTAAATATTATAATTTTAATGAAGTGTATTTTAAATAAATTTGAAGTGGTTATTTCTACACATACAGTTAATTTATACAAATTTACAAATGTTCCAATGAAAAAGTTGTATGCAAAACCATTTCATATAAACTGGGTTTCTGGATAAATTATCTTCTATTCTAACAAAGTTCTTTTTCTGCACCTTGACTTTTTACTAAAACAAAATTTATTTAACAAAAGTAATAATTCCTTAATCACTTGCTTTATTCGTTTCTTTTGAGAAAATGTCACAAACGAGTATATGTTTAGGCCTATTTGTCACCATACAAAAGTGAAGCACATTTTTGGTATCATACTTGTATCATTGTGTACTAGTTTTTAAAAAAAAACATTTAAATAAATCACTTGATCTGATTCGTTTTTTGATATTTAAGGCATTTTTTTATTTATCTATTCATTATCACTATCATTTTCAGGCGTTATGTCATGGGTTTTTGTTATGCCTTTTGACGTTGTTAAATCACGAATCCAAGCAGATGATCCAGCAAATCCAAGATTTCACGGATTTATAGATTGTTGCCGAAAAACATTAGAAAAACATAATTGGCGGTTTTTTATGAGTGGATTTTCTGTTACTATAATAAGAGCAATTCCTGTTAATGCAGCAGTTTTTGCTGGATATGAAGCAACTTTGAAATTGTATTTCTATTTCTGTGGCGATGATCTAGAATGAACGTAATATATTGTGATTGTTTTAAGTTTTATTAAATATTTATTCCATTTTAACTTACATTACTTTTTTAAATTACATTAAATATTTATCCCATTCTAAAATTATTTTTGAATCAGAATAAATGTAATAAACAAATCCAACTACAAAATTTCAAACACAGAGTAAAATACCATTATTGTTTTATTGATAATAATTTTGTTTTGTAAATTGTTGTGTAATATTGTTAATATAAAATATAATTTTATTTAAATGTCATTGTCTTTTTGTTTTTTTAAGGGGATCTATACTCGGGAATTAGAATAAAAATCAATTTTCTGCTTTCTAACCTAAAATATATTAAACACTTTCTTTAGCATAAAATGGTTTATTTTATTAATGTTGGGTCAATCCATACTAAGTGGTCCAGAGGTGGTGGTTGATTGACTGTTTAATTTATTTTTTATTTTTTTATTATTCTTTCTCATTTTTTCTCTTTTAAAAATTATGGGCATTTTTGTATTGCAACCACAAGCATTTTTTTTTTTTTTTTTGTTATATTTGCATGCTTTTTCATTAAATGTAATAACTTTTTCAGGCTTGCCATGGAGACTTAACTTTTTCAGTGCCAAAACAATATTTAAAAGTTTGGTCTAAGTGCCATTTAATTTGAATAAGGATGTACAAAAAGTGCCAGCCCGTATACTTTGAAAACTTGCAGGCGTAAGCCTGCCATTGCTGACTAAAATTTCAACGTTACAGAAAATAATATTTCCTGTTAAAAATGAATTTTTATTGTGTTCATAAAACCAGAAATCGTTTTAACACTAAAAGTATTCAAAATAGTCTTTTTTAGTTTATTTTCAGTCGCATCAACAGTTTGGTCATTAGCAACTACTAAGGGTTTTGGTACCTTAACGGTGGTTTTAACCTGTTAAAATTTCCAGACCCTAGCTGGGAATTGAACTCGGGTCCTTTGGTTTTGTAAACTAGAGCGCTAGTCACTACGCCACAGAGGCGGTTTCAAAATACATTATTCGATTAATTTTTGTTTAAAAGTTGTTTTTGGAAATGTTCGGTTATCTGAACGTTGGCACTTTATGCATAACTTATGGATGTCCGGTAAACCAGATGGTATAACTGCATAAAATATATAGATGTACTGTTTTTTGGACGTTGGCACTGAAAGGGTTAAACTAAATCTCCTTTATTCAGCACATTCTGGGCTACATAATAGATATAATATTGCAGTATTTAGTCTATAACAGATACTTGAAATTAGTGCTACAAATTTTTATTTCAGCCACCTTTACAATTTTTTTGTACAATAAATGGGAATTTTTTATGGAACTTTTTATGTTTTTATAGGTCCTTAGCATACCCCCCCCCCCCCCAATAAAAGAAATTGCATCTCAAAAAAAGCAAAATATTTTAAATGCAGAAAAATCCTATAGTAAAAGAAGGAAACCACCAGTTGCAATTTGCAACTGGTAAAAGAAGAAAATGAGGGGTGCAATTTGTTTCAAATTACATTTTACTTGGTACTTAAGAAATAATAAAAAGTTCCACAAAAAATTTTCCCTTTGTAAAACAAATCTTAAAGATGGATCTAAAATCATGTGCTCAATTTCCATTCAGATTACTGTGGTGTAAAATCTAATGATCCAATAAAATTTGAGATTTCCAATTATGAACATTCTACTGTAGGGTATAATGATGTAAGTATATTCTTTATAAACCATTTTCTGCTGACTCCAAAAAGTATACAACGTATGAAGACAAAAACTGAAGTCTAAATTAATATATGATCATCCATAGGAAAAGGGAGCCAGCCGCACTGGCGTAGTTGGTAACGTGCTCGCCTCTCATCATATGGTTTTGGGTTCGAATCCCATTCAGGCACGGCATATTTTCATACATTGCAAAAAAAAACATTTTCATCATTCACCATCTGCATTAATTGCAGAATGGTCGGACGTTAAACCAAACAAAAAAAAATAGGAAAAGGGAACTTATCTTTACTAAAGCCAAAAGTGAGGTTATGAGTTTTCTTACAGAAAATTTAATGCTGAAAGCAATGATATTTTTACTTTTTTATCGTTATTTATAAAAAAAGTTACAGAACTTTAAAAATAAAGTTTAAGAAACACTTGTTTTCGGGAAATTGCTATTAAAGTTGGTTAATACTTTAGTGATAAAATTGTTCAATTAGTATATTTCTACTATAATAAGCACAATAAATTTAGGTGGGTGGGAGTTTGCTGTGTACTTCACCACTTCCTCACCTTGCCTCTCCCTGCAGTCGAGCAATTTGTCCTCTCTTACTGCTCCTGTTCACTTGAAACTTATACCTTATTTTAAATTTTATTTCACCCTTTACGCTCAAACAATGTACTCCACCTACAATATCTAATACACATCAAGTGATAATTATTATGTTTGCGACGTTTGCGTTGAAAAAAAATTTGAAACTTCTATTTTCGTGTTTAAAAATTAGCCTATCGTATTTGATTGTAGGACTACTGCACGTATGTATTATTACTTGTAAAGTTTATATTTCGTACCAAAATTAAAACAAGATGTAAATTATATTTTTTAAGCTATATTTTTATATTAATACTATATTGAAATATATATTTCTAACCACCAGAATACGGTAACATAAAACACAATGTAACTGAACACATGATCAAAAATAAACATACTATGTCGAGTATAAAAAATAATCTAGAAATATTAGAAATAAATAACAGGGAAAAATTAATGAACACACAGATTGAATATGACAATCAACTGATTAAGTTGGCAAGACTGTTTTAAATATAAGAATCGACTATTCCTTATCTACCATGGTTGGAGCAGGAAGTTTTAAATTTTGACATAAAAATTTTAATTTACTGACGATGTGTACAAGATACATGAAAGCGCTATTAACATTTGTAAGTGTTTTATGTCACCGTATTCTGGTGGTTAGAAATATATATTTCAATTTTAAATAATATGGCTGTTTAAAATCCTACATAGGATGTTTGATAAAATAATAATAATATATTATCTAACAGCAGTAAATAAACTTTTCACATGTTCAGCCTATTATATGACCGAAGTATTTTAGAACAGAAGAGGTAGAGATGTAAAAGACACTAGTCAATTATCTCCTCTGTGAGTAATGAATTTCATTATTCAGCCAGACCTTGTGGTGAATGAAGTGAAGGTGTCATTTGCAAGGTGGAAAGTAGATGCTTTTCAAGAGGGCCTGGCATGCCAATGAGCATACTTTTCCATTCTGTTAGGAAGCCAATGGTTAACCAACTCACTCCTTGTTTTACTAAGGAAAGCCGTTAAAGGTTCAAACCAGCTTTTCGACTAATGGTCTAAACAACAACATGAGTTTTAGTTTTTTTAAAACAAATACAGATTATCATAACTTTTAAAGGTTGGTGGTAATTTATTGATGTACTTCCTCTCCCTGTGTAAATAGGTTCTTGCTCAATTTAGTTTTGTTATTATCAACATAGTTATTAATTCTGTTTCTTGTGTTCTGATTATGGACATCAGTTTTTTTGTAATAAATTTTGTTTTACATAAATTATCGCTTTGAAAAGCAGTGGTACAGTCTGTAAATGCAGGGCATGTCTGGAAAATAATTACCGTTTTATTCTAACACTACCGCACTCCTGTTGTCAGCAGCTCACACATGCACTCTACTTTTCCTAGTTCATTAGCTCCGCGCTAACGCCATTGTGATTAATTTTGCATTTTATGTTTACTGTGATCATTTAGAATGTTTAAAACAATCGATAAACCACTGATGGTGAGATTTATTTTGTAATACAGTCTATGTTTTTGAATGCAAGGAACATTAAGGCAGCCAAAATTTATTGGCAGATTACAGAGATTTAAGGTGAAAGTACAATGAGTGATGGAATGTAGCAAAAATGGGTTAGGCAGTTCAATGAAGGACAGACAGATGTTCGTGATGAACTATAAAATGGGCAGCCTTCTGTTGCCAAAAATGACTTGGTCTAAGGAGTGGATGAGAAAATTAAAAAGAGCAGACAATGCTTTCTGATAAATTTTCATAAGTTTTGAGAACTGTTCTGGAAAAGATTGTAGCCGACTGCTTGGGTTATCACAAGCTGGGTTTCAAATTGCTCTCAGATGCACACAAAAGAAAGCAATTCGATAGTATTCTGACATTTCTTAACCAATACACTTTACTATCATGTGTCCTTGAGCCCGCACGGTCTGACTACCATTTGTTCAAATGTGATAACAATGCAAAAAAAACTGTAAAGTTGTGGTTGTCTTCATTGGCAGAATGGTTTTTTGAAGAAGGTTTAGATAAGCTGGTCATCTGCTACGACACGCCTATGATAATAAAATTTGATTCCATTTGTTAAATGGAATTCAAACTGTACTTCTGCAAAATAAAAGTTTACAGCAGCTTCTGATCAGTGATCTTCTTTTTGCATATAAACTGATGAGCTCACAACTACCGTCTACCATATTTGTAACGGTTTACATGAGCACTTTAGACTTACAATTTGAAAACAATGAGTGCTGGTACTAGAAAGTTAAAATTAAATTGCAATAAGGTTCATAACCAAATTTTTTAGGTAAATAGTAATTTTGTGTAATTAATTTTTGAATAATAATGATTCTACTGTATGTTGTAAAAAATTACTTATATCTTTATAATTTGATTGCTTTTTAACAGGAGCAGCATCATGGGCAGCAGTAATACCACTTGACGTGGTAAAATCTCGAATACAAGCAGATAATCCAGATAACCCAAAATATAAAGGTATGATGGATTGTGTCAGGCAAACTTACAAAGCTGGTGGATTCAGAATCTTTATGACTGGTTTTTGGGTAATAATGGCAAGAGCAGTACCAGTTAATGCGGCTACTTTTGTTGGTTATGAGTTATTTATTAAATTATATTTAAAATTAGCCAAAGAGGAAAAAGATAAACTTGTTACTAAGTTATAAATACATTTTGATCAAAAAAAGAACATAATTTTGTAATTAAGAACTTACTAAAAAAAATTTAAGTACTTCTTCATTGTCCTTAAAGTGCTATTTTATTTCCTCACACATAAACGGAACTATTAGATGTATAATTTTTTCATAACTAAACATATATCTGGGTGGTTTAAAAGATTCTATAAAGGGGATTTTACATTTATTAAAATTTTCTCTTTTTTGAACACAAAAATTAAAATAACACAATATCAAAAACCATCAAATCCACAAGAGATGACTCTCAACTTATTAAAAAAGGCAGATTGTCATGAAAATCTGATGAAAATGTGCATCCAGTCATTTTATTATTGTAACTAAAGATGGATTCATGATATTTGAAAGGACCTATTGCCTTTTATAATCAGGTGAGTCATCTATTGTATATTTGATGTTTTTTTATAATACGCGTACATTATTATTAACAATCCACAAGAAAATGTTTAACGAAAAATAAAAATATATAAAATGTTTGGTGCAGCCAGTTGTTTATTGCTGGTTATAAGTTCTTTATTAGGTCATATTTAAAAGTAGCTTGGGAGGAAAAAGATAAAGTTGTTTCTGAGTTAATACCTATCTTATGGTAACATAAAAATGTGAACCAAGTTTGAAGGATTGCAACATGCCAAGAAGGTTTAAAAAATTTAAGGAGAATTTTGTACTGGTTACGAAAGTAAATGACTGGAAAGTATGTAAAAATTAACAATTGAATACTCTCATAAAAGGCATGGAGAGACGTATTCTGCTTTATGAAGGCCCAAAGATTGAGATGTATGGGACACATTGAAAGAGTGGAATCAACAAAGATGATTAAGGTGATGGAAGGCCTCCTACGAAGATGTTGATGGATGATGTTACAAACGATTTGATTTTGATGGGTGTGAGAGAATGGAGGGTGCTATCAACTACTAGTAGAGAGGATCAGAGGAAGCCAAAGTCCACCAAGGGCTGTAGAGCTCCTAGATGATTATTATATATCTTATAATTTTTTAATTAAATAAACATTTTAAAGTATATTAATGATTTTAATTATGTTTAACATTTTCCTTTTATTGTTTAGAATTGTATACTACAATAAAACCACCGAATTCACAATATATAACTTTTACCTGATTGAAAACAGCAATAGGTTTTTCAGATATCATGTAACCATCTTTAGTTACAATAATAAAATGTTGATGCATGCACACTTTCATCAGAATGTTATGACAATTATATTAATCATGTAAGAATCATCTATTGTCTATTTGGTGTTTTTTGAATTGTATATTTAATGATTTTATATGTTCTATAAACTGATTTTATACTGTACTTAATGGAAGCTTTAAATGAGTAACAAAAATTGAATTGTACTTATTTATAACCTCTGTTGTTATTGTTATTTGTAGAAAAACCATTTAAAAATTAGTAAACAATTTTTTAAACAACAATAATTTAGTGTGAGCTTCATTTATCTAAAAAAATTTGAAAGTTTTGAAAAAATCTTTGTAAGATAATGAAAAAGTACTGTGAAGACCGTACATTAATAGTTTTTTTAACTTGTTCCATTCACGAGTGTGGTCAAAAAATATGGTGAGTAATTTTATTACAAACAAACTGCTGATACTACATACATTTGAAGTAATAAGACCTAATTCTTAGAGATAGTCAGTGTCAAGCTTGAACAAGTTGTGACTTGTTAGTTGGCTTCCAGAACTGGAAGAAAAGTCGTGTTTACCAAGTTTGTCGCGCATCATGGATTTCAAACAACATGTACACATTGTTTTGTTTTAAGTTGCAAAAAAGTGCCAATGAAGCTTATGTTAAAATTAGTGTATGGCGATACTGTGGTAACTCTGAAGACTGTTTACAAGTGGTATGAATAATTTAAAAGTGTAAATTAGTTGATTAAAGATGAGCAACATTCGGGACGTCCGTCGACCCCAAAAACAGATGAAAGTATGCAAAACTGATTTATCCAAACAGGCAATTGAATGTTTTTAGAGCATACTGAAGAACTTAACATTTCATATAGTTCCACATAAAGCACTTTAACCAGCAATTGAGATGAGCTAGTGCAAAATTTGTTCCCAAACTTTTGACGCCCTGTGTCACATCTTGCTTCTCATCCACGCGTTTGGCAAAATAAGATTCCTGTATGTCTATATCTGCCTTACTCTTTTAATTTAGCACCATGCAAATTCCGGCTCTTCCCAAAAATAAAGACACCATTCCCGACATTAGGAAGGCCATGACAGAGCAGCTAAAGGCCCTTCCAAAAGGCTTCCAAACATGGAATCAATGTTGGGATACATGCATTGCTAGCCATGGAGAGTACTTTGAAGAGGATCGATTCAAATTTGATGTAAGCTTAATACTTTGCTCATAATAAAATTATTTACCATATTGTTTTATCACAACTCGTATATATGTTATAGTTAATAATGTAATAACTGCATTATAGTTTATCAGTCAATAACAATGTTTCATGTTTTTACATGAAAATTTGAGCAATATGCAAAAGAAACTACTTTTCTTTTGAAAGACTTACAGCAATTATTAAAAACTTAATTCTTAACGTCTAGATATTTTAAAAATGACAATAATAATCGCTATTTTATTGTATTGTGATTTTAATGAAAATTTATGTTTTAGTAATGAATTAAACGAAGTGTATAAACGATATAGCGAATTTATATTTTAATGTATAATTCAATATTTTATAATAAAAGTATTGTTGTTAGTTTCGTGTTTTCTTTTTTGGCATTGCTGCTAAGTGTGTCCTGCCTATACATACATCCATAACTGGGTCCCGTTCCAGCTAATGCAAGGTCTGGATGTTAACTAGACATCTCCATCTTCCTTGATCCTCCCACTACTTCCCATCTTAACCTCCTGCCTCAAGTATTCTCTTCTCTCCACACTGTCTTTAATTCCTTTCTTCTAGTCTTTGTGGTCTTCTTCAATCAACCTTCAGCTCCTCCATTCTTTTCTGTATTCTCTCCATTCTCATTCTTTCAACTTCTCGACACTAGCGTAACCTAATTTTCTCATCTCTCTCTCTCTCTCGCGCTCTCTCTCTCTCTCTATTGATAGATCCTCTCTAACTTCTACATTACAGAACTAGATATTTCACTGTCGGACTAACATATAGATTAATACCAATAGTGCCATTTTGAACACTATATGGAAGCTAATGTAATAATGCCACTAGCATCATACTTCTTTGTAGTCTATGCATTTGTTAAATAATCTGACAATCTTCTCTGTATGAAGTGAAGGCATTAAAAATTGTTTTCCTTGTAGTAAAGACTGTTCTTTAGCTACCCACTTATGAAATTTTTTTATTGATTTTTCGGACTGGTAAGAAGTTCCTAGTTACTTGAATTATTAATTTTTATTTAAATTATTTATTGGTATTCTTTGAATTATTTTGTACAAATTTTTAGAAAAAAAAGAATATTTTAACCAAACATTCTATATTGTAAAATGGTTGGAATCTGTATTTCATGAACTTCCAAGTGTTTTCTTGAAAACCACAAACTTTTTTTTCTTATGCCCGTAACAGACAGGTGAAGTGTGTATAATATTAATTGCACTTGATCTGTTGGTTCCAGGGCTACAAAAAATAGTTCTGTTCCTTATCACATAGTCAGCCATTTACAAGACTGAACTATTTAAGAACAGAAGAGGTAGAGGTGAAAAGACACTAGTCAGAGTTATCTCCTCTGAGAGTAATCAATTTCACTATACAGCCAGACCCTGTGGTGAATGAAGTGATGAAGGTGCATTTGCAGGCTGGAACAAGTGGGAGCTTTTCGGTGGGCCTGGCATGCTGATAAGCATACTCTTTTAATTCAGTGAGGAAGGCTATTATAAATCACCTCACTCCTCATTTTACTTAGTAAAACCTCTAGAGGTTCAAACCAGCCATTTGGCTGCTGACCTAAACAACTACAAATTTCTTTCAGCTCAGTGTTATATTGTTTTATTTAAATAAAATTCCTTCAAATTTTTAATTTCAACATAATCAAAATTACTCATTTCATCCTAGTGATTTCAACATTGACACCTAACCTATGACCACCAGTTAATTTATCTTCAGCAATTTCACTTACATAAAATATAACTACTATTTTCATGGAAATCATCAAAATTGCTAAATCTTTTGGTGTCAGTTCCAATATCAACATCCAATTCAGTTCATACAAATTCACCATGATGACATGAAAGCAAACAACCATGGGTGAAATTCACTGCCACAAATTGAAGTCATTTTAAATACAAAGAGAGTGAAAATACTAGTGTTAACAAAGAAAAGACTAATTTTTACAGATCATTTTTAAAATTTTTTTATTATCAACTGAACATAAAATTAAATACTCGTCTATAACAAAATATTTACAACACAAAACCAAGGAAACATAGCCTATGTAACAAATTACTTTTTTGAACCTTACCTTGATAAACTAATAAATAAATTAATATTAACAATAACTGAGCATACACAAAAACATTTTATAGACTAGTTATTAATATTAGAAAAAAATGTAAATAGAATTCATACTTCATTTTTTAACACAATAGAATGTTACTTCAGTAAATGCCCACTTTACCAACTGCTGGTTGTATGATCCATACGCAATATTTTGCTTAGTGAATACCCAAACAACTAGCAAAGCATACAAGTCCTACAATAAAAGTGTGATACACATTACACTTTATATAAACAGAGACTTAAATGGGAGTTTCATTAATGGTTTAACTACATCTATAGACTCCTACTTTAATCTCCCATTTCATTATGCAGCCTAAGGTCCAATTCCTCAGGAGGTTGAGCAAGCAAGCATTCACTGTATTCTCACATCATTTTGCAAAAAGAAACTAATGCAATTTCGATCAAAGAATGGTAAAATTAAATTTTTTTTAGTTATATCAGAACTAGTTTTACAGTAGCCTCTCTCTTAACCGACTCTGATTGTACTAATTTTCAATTGGATAACCAAAAAAAGTCGGTTATAGGATATAGTTACTTGAGTCATGAGTTTCCCTTTGTTTGCAATGGGGGTAAAGGGGGAAAAGCATCAGTGCGCTTATGTGACTGCTTTAATTTCAGTACAACAAGCACAACAACTTATTCTATACCCAGAACATACTGTATATCGCGGAACCTTCTGTAGGTTAACTGTACGAATAAAATGGTTTGTTATCATAAACAGAAATTTTAGTTTCTCGAAAAACATGGGCAGACTATTCACAGTGCTGAACAAAATCTAATATGCAGTGTAATAAAATGATGTGAAGTTGAAGTTAAACAAAAATGCCTTTTCCTTTCTCTTAACAAAAGCCATGAGCGAGTGGCTAATTACTGTGATACTTCTCTTTCCACAATTCAAAAAATAAAGAAGGAAATTAAAGACGTGAAGATGCTATTCTTCAACAGTTTTGTTGACACCTGGTAAAAAAAGGAAACGGTTAGGTAGATACTAGTGAGACTGATAGTGTAGACGCCTCTGACCGCGATAGTAAAGAAGGCGATTTATTCATAGAAAATTTTGTTCCAATGGAATAAAGTAGCTGGTAATTACAGTAAATCAAACATTTCTAGTAATGTATTTAAGATATAGGCAATATTACAGGTCACATTTACTTCTCATAAGGTTTATGGAGAAAACATTTTCTCAGAATAAAACACAGCTTACAAAATATACGTAGAAACTGCACGGTAGTGAAATGTACGAGTAGTGTCTGACTGTTGAGGTTGGTAGAGTCAACTTTTCACTTCCCTTCCCCAAAGCCCATCCATACGCAAAAGGCAATCTCATGACTTCAGTATCTATAGTAGGTAATGTAGAACCCAATAGAGTTAAGAACTGATTATATTATAGAACCAAATTTGGAACTTGAAATTATGCACATTTTTATTTTGGTTAGAGGAATATAAAACTATACATTAAAACAATATTTGAGCGATTTATGTATCTTAACTTCATTTTTCCCAGATCTATACGTTATATGGAATAAATTTTACTGCACAGTACGTTACATACTGAAAAACACAATCAATTTACAGTATACATACACATTTTACAAGTATTAGATTTTACTGTAAAACTTAAACTGTATTTACACATAAAATACAAAGAGTAAGTACTGTTATGTTCAAAACTCTGTCAGATATGAGAAAGAAATTATCATTTTTTTGTTTAATGTTACAGTTCGACATACATTAAGACCTCTAATACCTGGACTAAAGTGGTGCCAGGTAATTCAGTTATCAAAAACATTAAATAACCCAAGACAAAAAATTACAGAATTTACTTATGTTGCAGCAAAGAGCAGCCCGAAATACACAAAGGTTAGAGTAATTTTAGTGTATAATTAAAGGCGTTAATATAAAATATGATTTAACTTGCTTTTTTGGGTAGAAATTAATAAAAAAAGCAAGTACTGAACTACTGTAATTCAGAAGAAATGTAATGAATAGAATTTTAACTGGCCAATTACCTAACCCCTCCGCAGCCACTACTCAACTTTTTTTTTTGGTTTAACGTCCGACTGTTCTGCAGTTACTGCTAATGCAGACGGTGAAGGATGAAATGATTTTTTGTAATGTATGAAAATATGCTGTGCCTGAATGGGATTCGAACTCAAGACTGCATGATGAGAAGCGAGCATGTTACCAACTACGCCAATGTGGCCGGCAGCCACTACTCACAGCTACATGCTCACACTCACACTACTACGCTAATAGAAAATGATTTTTTTCTGCCCAGCTTATAAATGTAAATTTTCAAAATTATAATTTTTTTGAAAACTTGCATCGGATATCAGGGGGCCGGATGAAGGAGGGTTTACTGAATTTCAGGGCAGTTTCTAGCACATACTGTATATAAAAATATACCTGGCCACCTCAATAGCTCTGTTGATTATCAGCTGGTTATAAAACCGAGGTGTCAGATTCCTTAATAAATTACTTCAGGAGTAATGTGGACAACTAAAAATAAAATCACCCTCTTGGAAAAATCGGTTAATTGGAATATAAGTTAAAAGAGAGCCTGCTGTACGCCCCTGATTAAATTTACAAACTTATATAACTATGATCCTCTAGCCAAGTGCACATTGTAAAACTATATAATATAGAAACCTCTAATGCTAAATCACAGCTAGTAAAAATATTTTTCACAAAAAAATTAAATTAACTAGTGAATAAAATTACATTGTTATTTAACAGTTACATTAAAAGTGAAAATGAAATATCAGTAAATATAGATTTATTTTATTTAATACTCCTAAATAATCAGTTTGATTGTAAATTAACTACTAAAAATAAATAAAATATACTAATAGATAATATTTGATTACAAAATTATATTACATTCTTAAATTTTTCATGTAAAATGCTTATATACAATGCCAAAGTTCATTTTAGGGTTATCACAAGTTTTTAAACTAGACTAATTAATATTTACATAGTTTACTTACTAGACAATATTTACAGATACAGTACTATTGCAGTTATCCAAACTGCTTTTTGAAAAATTTGTGCAGTAAAATTAAGTGCACAAAGCCTTTGTATCACCATGAATGTATTTCGTTTCTGCTGTTATTATAAAAACAGACAGTTTTTTTTTTTACTCTTTAAAAACTTTGTTTAGAGTAGACAGTGAATGTACAGTCATTTCTATTTCTTGAACAGAATCCCAGCTGTAGTTCTGCAAAAAAAGTTACACAATGATATTTTTATCTGTATCTCAATAGATAAATAAACGTTAATTGTCACACAAAATATTATACATCATAATATGAAATATCAAAATGAGATAAGTATTAATAACAACAGTTAACTTATGAAAATTTGTACCAGGTATGTAAAACAAAAACTCAACAAGTTTCAGAAAAGTGATGTAAAACAAAAAGAAAAATATTTAGAGTGAACGGAAAAAGGTGAAATTAGTGAAACATAAGAACACGCAGCGGAACGAATATGAAAAACTTTGAACAATATATGCATTAAACAAAAGTATTAATTAGGGTAAATACACTTTTCTTAAATTTGAACAAAATGCAGTACGATAAACGAAATTACATTTTAAAATTACAATGTACCAATCAATAAAAATTCATAATAAGCAATACACAAAAAACAAAAACCACAGAGATCTCATATCCATGATTAGACCGTTTAGAAAAATACACCAATATGAAAGATTTTTTAATACATAAACACATAATTTATATAAATTATATTAGGCCTATAGATGTGAATTTATTTAATTTTAGGTTGATAAGAAATTTTGTCATTAAGGAGATCTTCAAAATGTTGATTTATAATTTCTCTATCTAATAAAATTAAAACAATTTTCAAATGGAAACTAGGATTATTTTAAATAGAAAAAGGATTTTAAAAAATCATTAGTACGTACTTTAATTAATTTAAAAAAATTGTATATATATATATATACCGTGCGTTCGGAAAGTCGCTGTGCACTGGAATTGTGACTATGGATTTATGAAAATATGTATAAAGAAATGACTAAGCATTTTGGAAAAAAATTTATTCAATACCTTAATTACATTGTTAAACCGTGATTACATTGTTTATAGAAGGTGTTCGAAATGACCTCCATTGGCATCAATACAGCATTGCACTCGTTTCATTTTGTTTGCAAACACCTTTCGCAACTGAAGAACAGTGATTCCTTGAATGTATGCCGTTATTGCGGCTTTAAGTTCGTCAATCGTGTGTGGTCTGTTCCGATACACAGTTTGTTTCGCCGCACCCCATAAAAAGAAATCGGGGGGAGTCAGATCAGAAGATCTTGCAGGCCACAAATTCTTTGAAATTATTCGTTCACCAAACACGTTGCGCAGGAAAGCCATTGAGATGTTAGATGTATGTGCTGTTGCCCCGTCTTGTTGGAACCAACCATTATTCATTTCCACTTGTGTTATTTGATGCGTAAAGTTCTCTAAAATATCAGAACAATAACGTAAAAGTTTTTTTCCAAAATGCTTAGTCATTTCTTTATACATATTTTCATAAATCCATAGTCACAATTCCAGTGCACAGCGACTTTCCGAACGCACGGTATATATATATATATATATATATATATATATATGCGCTCTAAATTTACTTATGGCCTTGACGATTATGATATGTACTCTTGAACTGTAAGAAACAATTTATTAGGTGTCAAAAATCAAAATCAATGATGATTAAAATTCATCCACTGAATTTGGGGAAATTCATCCACTGGCATCACTTAGCAGTGCTTTATTTTTACTATATTAACACAAGCACTTCATGCATCTATTGCAAAAAATCAAATACACTGGTATAGATACTGAAGTCACGAAATTCCCTTTTGTGTATGGATAGGCTGTAAAGATGGAAGTGAAAATTTTAGTGCTACCAACCTCAACAGTGAGACTATTCGTACATTTGACTACCGTGCAGTTTCTACATATATTCTGTAAGCTGTTGTTTATTCTGAGAAAATGTTTTTTTATAAACCTTATAAGAAATAAATGTGATCTGTAATATTGCCTATAGCTTAATTACATTACTAGAAATGTTTGATTTACTGTAATTACCTGGTACTTTATTACATTGGAACAAAATTTTCTACGAATAAATCGCCTTCTTTACTATCGCGGTCAGAGGCGTCTACACTATCAGTCTCACTAGTATCTACCTAACTGTTTCTTTCTTTTACCAGGTGTCCACAAAACTGTTGAAAAATAGCTTCTTCACGTCTTTAATTTCCTTCTTTATTTTTCGAATTGTGGAAAGAGAAACATCACAGTAGTTAGCCACTCGCTCATGGCTTTTGTAATAGGCAGGGAAAGGCATTTGTTTAGCTTCAACTTTACAGCATTTTATTACACTGCATATTAGATTTTGTTCAGCACTGTGAATAATCTGCCCACATTTTCGAGAAACTAACATTTCTGTTTACAGTAACAAACAGTTATATTCGTACAGTTAACCTACAAAAGGTACCGCGATATACTTTATTTATGCTCTGGGTATAGTGTAAGTTGTTGTGTTTGTTGTACTGAAATTAAAGCAGTCATATAAATGTGCACTGATGCTTTTCCGCCTTTACCCCTTGCTGCAAACAAAGGCAAACTAGTGACTCAAGTAACTATACTCATGTTACAGAAAAGAGTGCTGGCAACAGAACATTAACTTCAAATTGTAATTAACAATCCAGTTCCCGTACTCACTTGTCAGACGCAAAGTATTAGTATCTTATAACTTACCATCAGTTCCAATAGGAAAGAGTTCAGTAAAAATAATAAACTTTCTATACTCAGTTGATATGTCTGGATCATACTGTACTAGAAGTATCATGTACATTGTAACGGCATTGTTCAACACTCGTAACAAGTTTTACTAGGAACAGAAAAATCCTGTTCCTTACCACCACAAAATAATTAAAGATTTGATAGCTAGAAATTTGCCCATAACAGGCAAGTGGAGTGTTAAATTATTTACACTTGATCAGCTAGTTTCAGGACTACAAAAAATAGTTCTGTTTCGTATCACATGGTCAGGCAATTAAATGATTGAATCATTTAAGAACAGAAGAGGTAGAGGTGTAAAAGACACTAGTCAGAATTATCTCCTCTGGGAGTAATGCATTTCATTATACAGCCTCACCCTGTGGTGAATGAAGTGAAGGTGCCATTTGCAGGTGGAAAGTAGATGCTTTTCAGAGAGCCTGACATGCTGATAAGCATACTTTTTCACTCAGTGAAGAAGGCAATAGTAAACCACTTCACCCTCGCTTTTTTTTTTGGAAAAGCCTCTAGAGGTTCAAAACAGTCTTTTGGCTGATGACCGAAACAACAAGCTAGAAATGTAAAGTAAGAAAGAAATTTATCTTTAGATTTCCAGTTCTTACCTTCAAGAACAAATAGAAAGATTTATAATCAGACTCCTCCGTCATTGTTAGCATTATATCAATCTGAATGAAGTTTACTTGGGTCGGTGAAACGAGCAGTGAGTATGTAGAAAACAGCTGGTAAAGGAACAAGTGCAATCAGAGACAAATGGAATACAGGATCCTTCAATTCAGTTAATGCAACAATACCATATGCATGCATACCCCAATGCCCAAGTATTATGATGATATTTCTCAGATTTGTCACTGTGCTTATTATTAGGAATCCCATTGACTGAAAAAAAAACAAAAATATTTAAAAGTAAAAATACATCCTGACTACCTCAATGGCGTAATGACTACTGCACTAGCCTACAAAGTAGAAGGTCCTGGATTTGATTCCCGGCTAGGGTCTGGAAAGTGTAATGTAATAAAACCCACTGTTACAGTACCAAAACCCCCAATATTCGCTAATGACAAAGCTGTTGACGGAACTTAAAATTAACTAAAAATAAATAGCATCATTCTACTAGATTATAAAATGTAGACCAGTAGAACATCATTTCTACAGTAGTACATTTCAGCAAACGACAAAATGAAGCTGAACTTCACCTTATGGCAAATTCCAGGCATGCAGTGCATGCACTTCTATTCACCTAACCACCTAACCCCACTACTGCAAGACACAGAAGCACCGCGAGTCCTACTAGATCACAAATGTAGACCAGTGGAACATCACGTCTACAGTAGTACATTTTAGCAAACTATGACAAAAATATTTTTGTTAATACCTATGTATTCATTCTACATATTAGTGGGTTGGAATTTCAGTGAAACTGAGGAAAATTTACCTACTGAATCAAAATTCTTATTTTTAAAAATTATGTATTACATAAAAAATGTCTGGAGAAGTTCCTAGAATTAAATTTAAAACTTCTGGGATGAATCTTCCATTTTTGATAACTTTATTATTAAAACATTTAATTGAAATATTGGTTAAGAGAGATTCCACTGTACAAGCCTAAATAAATTTATATACTTATAAAATAGACCCTTTTTTATAATAATAATTATAGTTTTCTACAAAATTAATTTCTACAGAGCATGGTTTAGTGTCAATTAGTGATTTTCCGTATTTTTAAGTCAAACAGAGGTTGATTTTCATTTAGCATCATTCACTCATTATTAAACATAATTTTCACTATTTACATTATGAAGAGAAAGTTGTGTAAGCGTTTCACACCAGATTTTTCTATCTTCACATCAATTCATATCCCATGCACAAGCCAAGGCATATGTACGCATCATCACTCAATAAAAAAATTAAAAAAATTAGAGTGATCATTTGGATTCGACAGAAACAAATAAATAAATTTTACTACCCATATGATTTTATTTTTACATTTTCATGAAAATTCCTTTTTGATTTAGAATAGCTACTACTTGACAAACACATTCAAACAAATCCAACATCCTGGAAGATTAATAATATTTATTTCTTCAAAATCATTCAATTATAGTATAATTACAAGTTCATGATGAAGAAAAAGCAGTAGTGACTTAAATACAAGACAAACATAATTTATAATCACTTGCTATTGTTTCTGTTAAATTATCATAGATTTTGAGGAAAAACAACACAGTAACCACAGTGAGACTCATTTATAATTTATTGAAGCAATTAGCTCACATTCTATCTTAAATCCATACCTACTCACAATGTATGCTTAAATCTAGACAAACTTAACAATACAATTAGGTAAATAATTAAAAAACTAAAATTTCTAGTTAAAAAATAAAAAAATAACTATCAAATTAACTGGTTTTTATTTCTGTTTAAGTTAATAAAATTATTAAATAATACATTGGATAGATATGTTAAAGACAAATTATCAATCTCTATTCTCTCTCTTGGATCACTAGAGAGTTGTTAAACAATCAGAAACAGATTTTCTTCTAAAGAAGTTATAAAGGATTTAAAATTTTAAACTTTACCTGATCAAGTTTAAATGCAAAATGAGCTGCATTTGATATTACGGATAATATAATGATTATGTATGGGAATGAATAATCTGGAAAAAATACAAAAGAATAATTATTAGGGAAGTAATACACACTATACAGTGACGACCTTAGTCGAAGCGGGGCCCGGGGCAAATATTTTGTAAGATGAACAGATGTTCAGTTAATAAATACGAGGTAGGGTCAAAAATTTCCCGGAATGGTCGCTTACAGTCACGTATTTGTAAGCTGAAAGGGAAATTTTTGTTTGTGAGGTTGGCATAACTGGTAGTGAATGTGCTTTTGAGGTTAGCAGGCAGTTGTAGTTGGTTCCGTGCGTTCGGTGTTTAATATTGTAGATCGTAGTTTCTGTCTTTCGTCGGATTGTGCAATGTCGTCATTAGAGCAGCGTGGCAATATTAAATTCTGTGTGTTGCTGGAGAAATCACCCTCGGAGACTCTTGAGATGCTAAAAAAAAGCATACGGAAATTCTGCGATGAAGAAAACAGCAGTTTACGAGTGGCATAAGCGTTTTCGCGACAGTCGCACAACAATTGAAGATGACGTTCGGACTGGGCGGCCTTCCACTTCCACTACAGACGACAATGTTGAGCGCGTTCGACAAATTGTGCGTGCG
Organism: Catonia carolina; assembly: GCA_035578175.1. NCBI lineage: Eukaryota > Metazoa > Arthropoda > Insecta > Hemiptera > Achilidae > Catonia > Catonia carolina. The sequence goes on from JAQMRL010000003.1 coordinate 52,281,633, forward strand.
GACAGGCGAACAACCATCAATACTATTGCCTCTGAAGTTGGTATTTCACATGGGAGTGTTCACAGCATTCTTCATAATGACTTGAACATGCACCGTGTTTGCTTGCACATTGTTCCAAAAATGTTATCCCCTGAGCAAAAGGAAATGAGAGTGACCATGTCCAGGGACTTGATTGAAATGGCTGATGCAGATGACAGCTTCCTGCGCAAAATTGTTACAGGTGATGAGACATGGTGCTTTCTTTACGACCCTCAGACAAAACGGCAGTCCGCTGAATGGAAGTCAAAAACTTCACCAAGAAAACAAAAATTTCGCTTGGACAGAAGCCGGGGTAAGGTGATGTTGGAGGTGTTTTTTGATTACCGTGGAGTGATTCATTATGAATTTATTCCTGAAGGGAAACAGTAAATAAAGAATTGTACACAGAGATCTTAAAACGGCTACGAGATGCAATTCGACGAAAACGACCTGAAAAATGGGCAGAGAATGACTGGTATTTGTTGCACGACAATGCCCCAGCACATCGATCCCTAATGGTGAAACAATACCTTGCCAAGAATAATGTTACCACTCTGGAACATCCTCCATATTCTCCCGATCTCGCACCACCAGATTTCTACCTGTTTCCAAGGTTAAAAATGGCATTGAAGGGACATCGTTTTGCTGATTCGTCAGAGGTGATTGAAAATGCGATGGAGCGGCTGAAGGAACTTTCAAAAAACGGCTTTCAAGAGTGTTTCCAACAATTATATGAACGGTGGAATAAATGTGTAGATGCAGGAGGAGAGTATTTTGAAGGGAAATAATGTAAGAATGTTATAAATATTTTTAATAAATTTTTAATAACCAATTCCGGGAACTTTTTGACCCTACCTCGTAAATAAAAATACATTGGCAAGGGGAAGTCATGTGAATGCTTCACACCAGATTTTTTTCACACAGAATGTTCATTTTTATAAGTCATCACGTTCAACTTTGCCTCGTGCTGCAACAATGAGTTTCTTTAGTAACTATTCATTTATCAATGTACTTATGGAATTTCAAACCTTTCGTTAACCCATTCATCCAGAAGGTTAACCTTCCGAAATGATATACTCCGTTCATAATTCCATAAAAGCGAAGAATGATGAACGCATCATTCTTCGCTTTTGTCTCTTGTCCAGCATCTTACGATTTAAAATATTTACAACAAAATGGTTGCGTCTGGTAACATAATCGATACATTACGTTCTTCTGTTCAAGCTTGCAACAAATTCTCTTTTACATACTACTCCCAGCAACCTCTTTGCACCCTATTCCCAGCTGATCCACCACATTCACCTTTATGACTTTTAATCTTGCTTCCCAACACCAAAGTTTCACTTCCATGTAGGAAAACACTCCAGATAAACATTTTCACAAATACTTAAACAATCAATAATTTTTATTTCTAATGTGTACACTCCAATTTGTTCAATTCAGAACAAAAAGCAACCCCTTGACCCAACGAGATGAGGATGATATGTATGATGTCTAAATGAGGTGTAGTCTCGTACAGACCCAGGCCAATCATTCCTCACAGCATATGGTTAACTGAACCTTAACTATTTAAGAGCACCAGTAACCACTGTCTAGTATTCAAATCCATATAAAAATAACTACCTTTATTAGGATATGAACCAGGATTCAAAAATCAATAATAATTCTTGAATTTGGTAAACTACCACTGTTAATAATGTGCAGAACGTAATAACATTCAAAAAATGAGGAAATTATAATGCCAATACTAAAATTATGAAATCTCATACAACAGTGAATCTTATATAGACAGCAACAGCAGATTAAATTACATTTAAACAATAATAAAACTAAAGACTTACAAATTAGACCTCCAAATACTGCTTGTAATAAAGCCAAGATTGGATAAAAATACAATGCCGCATAAATAGTAACTTTTCCATGATTTGGCAGGAAGAAATGCGCCAACCATGGTCTAATTAGAAGCATGATCCACACGCCAAATGCATAGAATATTAGCACCATTGTATATCTGAAAAAAGGAAGAAAAATGTAGTTAAATTTATTTATTTTTCAATCTCATTACAATACATACTTAACCCTTCTGTTACGGAAGGCAATCTCAGTTGCCCTGGTAGTTACCAGCTTTAAAAGCCTACAGCAAACGTATTTATGAAGAGATTTGTTCGGTTCATACATCAAATTAGGCACCTTGAATGGCTCTATAATTTCATAGAAAACACAATGCAAATGTATTGATATCAAGGTTGAAAGAATGGTTGTTAGTTGCCAAGTTACTTTTGAAGTCGTCCTTATGGAATATTATTTTATCTATACGGTTCGTAGAACTACCTACTAAATCAGAATAATGCGTAGATACTATAAAATCAAACCTTTTCGTCCTATGTGTAACTGTTTCTAATATTTAGTTCGTGTTCATATCTAGTGAGTTCTAATGTAATTACATTGAAAATTGTTGCGGGTGGTGCCAACAATGAAAAAAATACATGAAAGATTTTTATTTCACCGTTTTCCGAAACATGAACTCTTAAGAAAAGCATGATTGCATGCTTGTCAACGTACAGACAATTTTTCGGTTGATTCTGCGCGTGTTTGTGGTGCTCATGTTGAAGACTGTGACGTCAAACGCGATTTAAAATCTGAACTTTGTAACTTTAAAGCTACAAAAAGATAAAAATTGTCTGCAGTTCCACATCATAAGATACCAACTTGTGAAACTGTTTAAAATTTCAGTGACTCCGAAAGAAAATTGAGACATGAAAAAAGAGAAAAATAGTAGAATTTCTTGTTTCACAAGGAGAAAATTATGGTTGTTATAAACCTCCTATTGCTAATGATAATAATCCTATTTCACACCAACCTACAACACAAAAGAATCTGAAGATTTTACAGCATTGAGAAACAAAAATTTGTGTCTGCAAGAAAAAATTACTGAACTTTAGCGAGAAATAACTTATATTAAAGCTGAAAACACAGATTTAAAAAAACTCGCTGAATATGAGTTAAAAACATCTTTTTGCGGAAAATAACATATAACTTTAGGCCTAACTGTTAAATATTCACAACCATTTTATTTTCCTACAAGTAGGCTACCAAATATCATGAATTTATTTATATAACAATTACAGACTTGTTTAAACATTTTTATTTCATAATGTGAATATCTAAAGACAATCTGTTTACTTAAATCGTCAAAGAAAATTAGCAGAGAATTATTTTATGTTTTACTTCCATTTCTTTTTTTTTTTGTTTAATGTCCGACTGTTCCACAATTACTGCTAATGCAGACTGTGAAGGATGAAATGATTTTTTGTAACGTCAATAAAATTCTTTATCATTATTATTCTCACTGTTATTATGATAGTAGACAAAACATAATTATTATATCCCAATATTAGTCTTGAATGTAGAAGAACGAAGTTAAAAAAACTTGTGCTTTCCGCACTGATGACATCATTTGCTAGTGACAGTATATACTCATAACGGCCGGTCATGTGCGTGACCCCTACCGCCTCTTCTATTTACCGTGGAGTATACTAAGATTGCTTTGAGGGATATAAAGTAATAAAAGTGTTAATCACTGATAATGTTTTTCTCCTTTATTGCATTACAAATGTTTGCCTATCGATACAGTTGTTTGCTAATATTGTAACTGATAAATTGGTTAATTACAGTAAAATAAAAGCTTTTTTCTTTTTTTTTAAATTTTTCATAGTGATTATTTTGTGAATCTGTGGTTTCCTTATTAATAAAATATAATCTTCTTACTTCCATTCACCACAGAATTGTGTTTTTTTTTATACCTTATGGTATACAATACATTTTTCAGTGCAAGAACACCAGACTGTTCAGTTTAGGTGTCTTGTAGCCCCAATTCCTTCGGTATAACATTATTTGACCTCATGTAAACACAAAATATCCTTTTTCTTTCTATATAGTGGTGGGTTTTAGTATGAAAATGGTTTCTATTGATATATGAGTAAAAAAGTTCTTCTCTAGTAAATACTTGAACATGAAGAACATAGAATTCTTGAAAGAGCTCCACCAATTAATGAAACAAACCTGATTACGATGATTTATTAAAGCAGTAACATACTGCTACACTGTGAGGATATTTGCCTTAGTTGTTATTTTTAACTACTTAAAAAATTCTATACTTTCAACTGAGAGTCAAACAAACGACCTTAAAATGACCACCCATTTGGGCGTACCCAGTGAGGGGCAGCTGCCCCCCCTCTAGAAGCAAAATAAAATATTAAATGGTTATATAGCAATGATACAAAACAAAATTAGATAGGGCGACAGTGAATAATCAGTTGCGTGAGCCAGAAAATAAAAAAAGGTTTGTTTTCATTTAACTTTTCCATACCATAATGTGTTACAATGCCCAAAACGGGCAGGTGGAGTGTTATTTTAATTGCACTCTTTCTGTTTGGTCCAGGGCTAAAATAATAGTTCTGTTTCTTATTACATAGTCAGCCACTTATATGACTAAACTATTTAAGAACAGAAGAGGTAGAGGTGTAAAAGACACTAGTCAGAGTTATCTCCTCTGAGAGTAATGAATTTCACTATGCAGCCAGACCCTGTGGTGAATGAAGTGAAGGTGTCATTTGCAGGGTGGAAAGTGAGTGCTTTTTAGAGGGCATGGCATTCTGATAAGCATACTCTTTCAACTTAGTGAGGAAGGCAAAGGTAAACCACCTTACTCCTCGTTTTTACTTAGTAAAACCTCTAGAGGTTCAAACCAGCCTTTCGGCTGTTGACCTAAACAACAACAACAACATGTTACAACCTGAATGACCATGGCTCGCCCCTCCCCCCCAGTTTTGATCCTGGGTACACCCATCCGACCACACCATTTACTAAACAGATTACTATAATAATATTTTTCACAACCTATTACTCAATATGTTTTGTGAAGATTTTATTCAGACCAAGTAACATAGATTCCTTGATTTTAGAAATGGAACAAGTCGATGTCATCTTCTTGATGCTTATTGCAAAACATTTCTACTAAATACTTCTGAAGCTGAAGCATACAAGGCTTGAAAAGAAGATTCTCCAGCCAACAGCTTAATTAAAGGAAAATATTTATAACTTTATACAGAGAGAGAGTAAAATAAAATGATCAAGCAAGAATACATGCAAAGTTAAAGACCTAAATAATTTTACAGAAAAGTAAAATCCATGGTAATATTACCATCCATGCCAATATTTACTTGTAATAATCAATAATACTTACAAAGGATAAACTGCTTCTTGTGTGCAATGTATCGTTTCTTCATAATTCGGGTTAGGATTGTGTAAGAGTGTATACCAATCAGAAAGCATCTTTACTTTACAAGATCTAATTTGCAATGTACCAACTGGATCAGACAACCATATTGTGAGAAATGCTGATAAACCAACCTCAACAAATGCCGATATATGAAGAATTAATGCACCTTTACTGCTGTTAAGACAAAAAGAAAATACAGTAAATGTTCCCAAAAACAGAACTAACTATTGATGCAAACTATAAAACAATATTTTAATTTGCTTTCCTTTTGAGACCTCAATGTTTTTTTAAAGAGCTAGTTGATTTTTTCTTAAAAGATCTTCCACATTTGACTCTCAAGAAGTAATCTATCCGATAGGTCCCAAGCTGCAATACTAGATTTGACCTAGTATAGTAAGGTGATTTACAAAACTGTACCAAGCAGGTCAATACAACAAAACATGTCATAAAAATAAAAATTAACTCGCTTGTAAAATTTAAAAAATGATTTAAAAGAAACCTTTAATGTATAAATTAACAAATTCTTTCTTAAAAAAAAACCTGACCAAAACAATAATTATGTCTTTTTACAAAGAAAAATTGCTTACTTATAATATTTAAGAAACCACTCTCTTAAACTTTAACTGTGATAGTCCAAGAAAGATAATAAACTGTAGTTTACTGTATGCAACATAATAATAGTATATATGTCCAGTATAACCTCTGATAAAATAGCCGGCCGCATTGGCGAAGTTGGTAACGTGCTCGCCTCTCATCATGCGGTCTTGGGTTCGAATCCCATTCAGGCACAGCATTTTTTCATACGTTACAAAATATCATTTCATCATTCACCGTCTGCATTAGCAGTAATTGCAGAACAGTAGGACGTTAAACAAAAAAAAAAAAAAATCTGATAAAATAATTTTTTTTTAACAATTCCTAATGTGTGTACGTTGCAATTTGTTCAATTTAGAACAATAAAAAACCCAATGACCCAATGAGATGAGTACATGTATGACGTGTAAATGAGGTGTAGTCTTGTACAGACTCAGACCGACCATTCCTGAAAGAGTATGGTTAGTTGAAACCCCACTATCAAAGTGCATCGGTAATCACTGTCTAGTATTCAAATCCGTATAAAAGTATCTGCCTTTACTAGGATTTGAACCAGGCACCTTCATCTCCAAAAATCAGCTGTTAAACAGTGACTAGTGGCGACGACGTTACCTCTAGACCAACCCGGTGGGTTTGATACAGAATTAAAACCAATTTTCTTGAAAATAAGATCGTATATGCATTTCCACAAATATTTTAAGCAGATTTTTATCACATTGTATTTAAAACTGCAATAGGTTAACTAAAATCTTTAAGAATAATATGAAATTCACTTACCTAGATCTAAGTGGAGATTTATTGTCAATACAAAATAAATGAAATACAAGAGGCAAAAGAACCATAAAACCTAGATACAACCAGTCATAAAAAACTGGCTGATCATTACAAGGAACGCATATAGAAGACTCATTTGTGCGAAATCCTCGAGGGCAAGCACCACAATCGCTCCAATTTCCATTTTCCATTAACTGTCTTCCACAGTATAAACCAGGGCACTTAGTTGATTCTTTTCTGTAAACAAAAATATGGTGCGAACACTCACATGACTTTCTCTTGCCAATGTAAATAAAGAAAAAACATAACCTAATTTTAATCATGAGTGAATTACACAATGAAAATCAAACATGCAAAAATTAAAAATATGAGAAAACACTAATCGATGCTAAACTGGGGTCTGTAGAAAAAATGTAAAAAATAAAAGTTGTATATATATTTTATTTCATACAACTTTGATTTGCCGTAAAATGAATGACCACAATTTTTAAAAAATCCCACATTTTACTGATTTTAATGAGCAAAATACAGATCATCACTAATTGAAGCTAAACTAAGTAAATAATTATAGAAAAAAGGCAGTAATCTTAAAAAACAAATTTTTACTATGAGAACAAAGCCTACCGAGAATAGAGCTTACCCTATCTCGTAGAGTATAAAAAATATAGTAAATGAGGCAATTTTAAAAACAAAATTATAGAAACCATTTTTGAGAAAATCGCAAAAAAATAAAAGTAAACACACAGACCAATCAATAAAAATATGTTTTTTGGTTTCAGGTGGCCTTAAAATGTGTATTTCCAACGAAAACTCGATTTGAAAAAATTGACGTTAAATAATACTTTCCTTCCCAATATATTCATACGGAGCAAGAGCAATTAAAATGATTAAAAAACACTTTACATATTCTGAAATGATATGGTAATCTGAAATGATGTATGGATAAAAGGAAAACGTGTAGATGGCATGATACTGCTAACAGAGTGCCAACAAGACCTACAATGAATGATGGACTGAGTGGTGGAGGTTAGGAGAAGAATGGTTTGGCGGTAAATATATTAAAAAAATTCACTGGGGAAAATTTAATAACTAAAGAACAACAAGAGCAGCAAAACTTGGAAATTCATGAAGGGTCTGAAAATACAAATATTTAGGAACAAATGTTAACAAAAAAAAATGACTGCCCTATAAAATTAGAAAATTACTAAGCACTAGAGACACCGTAACACTGAAGTTAAGAATTTGATTCCTTAGATGTTATGCGCTTGCAGTATTATTTTATTTTGAAGAAGTTATTTCATTCTAAATACAGTATTCATTTTGAACTGGGTAGATCAAGTCATAAACGATAGTGTGATTAGAATGACAAAGAATGAGAAAGAGGTGATAAGAAGCATCAAAATGCACAAATCGCAATATTTGGGTCATGTAATGGGAGGGGAGAAGTACAACTCCATGTTGAACTTCCAGGTGAAAATTGTAGACAAAAGCTCAGAGAGCATGGTAAAAGATATATATCCTGAATGAACATCAGAATATGGTTCAGTAGCAGCTCCACTGATTTGTTTAGGGCTGCAACATCCAACCTTCTTATAATAGACGGCTTCTAAAATAGAAAGATAAGAAAAATGCTAAATACAGAGAGTGGGCTGGAATGGAGAGCAACAGCTACTTCTTGAGATGTCTGAGCATGAACTAATAAGAAAGTAAAATAAACTGGACCTATTATGTTAAATGAAAAAAAGCATAAAAAGAAGTAGAACCAGAAAATGGTGGATTGAAAAGTAAAGGAGAACTTCTAGAATATAGGTTAATGAAGTGGAGAAAGTAATAGAGGACAACTGATGTAAAGAGAGAACAAAATCTCAGTCTATGATCCATTAACCAAACCAAAAACCTGGATAAGGGGAGAAGAAAAAGAAATATCTTAATAAAAAGTAGCGATTCTTCTGAAATAATTTTACTAAAACTATACTAGAAAAACAACAGTAAGCAAAAATGTGTTTACATGTGTGTCTATATAACACCTTAATAATATTATATTGAAAATTAGGTTTTTGTACGTGAAGAAATGGATTAAATGTTATAATAAAGATACCACATGATTAATACAAAACTGAGAAAAAGAAGGTAGTGTCAGAATATGAGGTGTTTAAGCGGAACCAATTAACTACAGAAATAGAATAAACGAGGCAAAATGGTGCAGAGTTTGCTAAAATGATTCAAGTGAAAAGTAAATCAGGTCTAGCAAATTCCTATAACAAACTATACAATGATGTTGACAAGTTACGAGTGTTTAAATGTATGAAATCTAGAAGGGCAAGATTTCAGTTTCAGGGAAGTGAAGTATGCATCTGTCATCTTAGCCCTAGGCTACATAAACCATAAATTGAGGAAAAGTTTTATCAAGAAACAATACATAAAAGGCAAATCACAAACATGTACACCATAAACATGGCTGCAGGAACTTGTCTTCAAGCGAAAAAAACCCTAGTAAGAGCAGTATTCATTATCTGTTGACAGCTTAAAACCTTACTCGGGGGGAAAAATTATGTATCTTTTATGAAAACATGTTCTAATAGCAGGATAAGAGGAACGAACTCATAGTGGTAAACATAAAAGAACATCAGATAATCAGAATGCCATAACACTAAAAACAGTCCTGATGCTTTCAAACTGATCATGTTAAAAAATCGAAAAAATATCTTGGCAAAGTATTTCAAATACACCTATTGAAATCAAGTTGACCACTTCAGAAACTAGACATACCATAAATAAACGGATAAACTTATCACCTTATTTAGATTAAATACAGGCATAACCTAAATACAACAAAACATAACCTAACGGTTTTAAAAACTTCGTACAATAATTTAGAGGCATAACGATGTAACATTAGAAACTAGCAAATTACATATTGGTGTAAAGACTTACAGTTGGTACATTATTCAAAATTCTGTGATCACTCTACAATCCTATTATAAACATAACCATGTCAACACACTGCCTCGTAAATAATGTCAGTTCTGCGAGCCATGCACAGCCATTTGAATACCTGTTTTCTCGGTAGCTCTGCCTTGAAAAAATCCTTTTGGAAAAGTCATTCACGACAATACAATATATTACACGTTTATGACCGACTTTTTCATTTAAAGCAATTTCGTTTCATTTCTGAAAGAAATATTGTAAAAATTACAACATATGCCAATATAAATGATAATGAGGTGCATTTTGTAAATTACTAACTCGGCAAATGTGGTAAATACAGGCGAGTAAAAAATGACGAATGCATCAAATTTGTAATAATTTTTGACTGCATTGTCATTGCCAGATGTGAACTAATGAATCTTCTGTAACAGAGTTAATGCCTTTTTGCCAGTTCCTTGAAAGTCATATTCATTTTAGTTCATGTAAGTGTCAATTGCCTTGTTAAAATGAAAGTATTTGCAATTGGCGGTTATTGTCTGCTTATTTCGAAATAGCTGTTCTCTGGCCAAAAATTGTTAGAGGAATATTTTCTTCGTTGTCATGTTCGAACCTTGCAGTGTGTGATAGATGCTAAACCCATCATATATACGGCCGATTCATTCATAGTTTACTTTTCACAGCATGTTTTATTAGTAGTTGAATTACAGGATTTCTAACGTACATGTCGTTTATTCGGATACCTATAAAACAGATAATGACCACTATTTCTAATTGAATCACAAAGTTGAAATCGTAATTTATTATTTTCAACTAATTTTCATTCGTCAATGATAATTAAATATAATCAATCGCGATACAGTGGGTCTTTCAATTTAAAATAGATGTGCTGTTACCACAACAACTTTTATATACGATACTGAATAATACCAAGACAATATTTTTAGAGAAACTGATATTAACATGTATACGAGAACCAGTTAATCAAAAGAATTGCTAATTATATATAATTTTAAGGATATATTAAAATCTAGTGCTATAAATCATTGAACATATTATATATTATAATTATTATATGATTTATAATAAATCTAACCATTTTTAAAACATGTAAACTATTTATTAAAATCATATTATTCTTTTACTTTTGAAATTTGTATAATTTTTCTTCAATCACACATTGCAAAAACTAGAGAATACTATTTTCATAAGATATTGGTTTCACAGACGTTGCTAGTTTTCTCGCGTATCACGAGATTTCACGATAAACTATTTTCAGCACAAGGTAAGGTAGGCTAATTCTCGCGGTTTTGGCTGCCGCTAGTGAACTTTATTTTTATTATTTTCCAGTGAAATTACGTTGAATTATAATATTATTTGGCTAACAGTAAATGGTGGTGCAGTTGTGATTTTAACGTACCAATGAAGATGTGCGGTGGTTTTATAAAATGAATGTAAATGTAAACGCCCAACAGCGGATGACGGAGGAGTGTTTCACTCCCATCAATGTCCGTTCGTTTCAGTAATTCGAGATTCGGTTTCATAAAAATTTGTACATGTGAATTTGTTTACCTTTTTCTTGTCCCGTTGACATTTGCGATTCGAATTTGTGTGTAAATCAATTTTTGAAACTCGCTTTATTTGTTTTATATTAACGTGAGGATAAATAAATTTAGCAGTGAGAAAGCTTGGACTACGTTTGCCCTAGGGCTGCCCATCCTTAGTTTTTCTGTTGTTGAATATTGTTGTGTATCAGATAACTTAAAGTTAATGTTAAAGGACAATTCATCAGCATTTTAATGGATTTTAAATTGTACCCAAATGAATTATTTTACTAGAAATTTCCAGCTGCTACAAAGGCGAAGGCCTAGGTGGTACAGACCAGCCTAGCCTAGGCCGGAATGCGTTGATACTGTATCCAGTTAGTATTTTGTTTTCTTAGATCAGGTGTTTTAAACAGCTGCAGATATTATTTTTAAATTTGCAAACAGATGTGGATTTTGGTACAGGCCCTTTTGTGGCCTATGTTGTATTAATTTATTTTTGTTTCAAAAATATCTTAGGCCTACTATATATTCGCCAGAATACAATTCTTGTGATAATTATTTTCAGTGTATTTATTAATAACTACTTAAGTAATATATCTGTATTTAATTATTGTGTTCATAATGACTTTTGGCCATTGGAAACGGTTTCGAATGTAGGTAGTGTCAATAGTGGTAGTGTTTGTTGTTAATAACTTTTAAATGAGAAGCAAATCTAAAGTTGTTTTATAATAAGTGAGCATCATGTCTTCTGGTGCCTTTGTGGATAGGATTGATCCATTTGCGAAACGTTCTTTGAAGAAAAAGACCAAGAAACCACAGGGATCTTCCAGGTACCGAACCGAGACTGATGTGGAGTTACAACCTCTTGCACTTCTTAAAGGTAAGATGCATTTCTTTACTTTATAATAATTTATAAACGTTTAAAGGTTTAAATTTTGTTGTTACCTTGTAGATTTACTTATGTTTAAATTCGTGATAAGTTAATATACATTGTTAACAATAAGTAAAGATTTAGTTGTTAATTTTTTGCTTGTATGTAAAACTTTTGTTTCTTTAAATTATTTGGCTGTCTGTTCAGAGATTGGTGCTGAAATTACTCTAGCTATTGATAAACAAGGTTGGATTTTGTTAGGTTATTAAAAATCCAGCTCTAATAACCAAGCCATAGTGTGGGCTTGAAAATCATAAATTAAAATCCATAAACTATTATTTTTTAATTTATGAATCAGCTAGTTGGGACATTTGTAGAATATTTTAGTTTTATTTTGAAATAAATTCAACAAAGTTAGTTTTACAATGTCGTGATTTAACAGGAGGCCCTGTGTAGGGCTACCTATGGGTGTGTTTAAATAAAAATAGTTAAATCATGGTATACTGCAACAAATAACAAAACATAAGTTTTTTGTGAAGTTGTAAGTTTCTGTCGTGGTATTTTTTTTATTTGTGATTTTTTTACTTTAATAATGATTTGGGGTACCTTCATTGGAATATTAGAAAGAATCCAGATAATTTGGTAGGTATTGAAAGTTGTGACTTAAGAATGTACTAGTAACATTTATTTTACCTTTGAAAATGTATTAGTTTTATTATAGTATTTATTAGGAATATTGTTGTGGATTGATATTTTTGTTTTTAATTTCCAAGTTTTGTTGTTAAAAATTAAAAAATTGCATTCTGTTTTTCAAGTAACTTGTCTCACAGGCAATTCTATTGTGCTTTTGGCATTAGGGTTCTTGTGTGAAATACAGCTCATTGAAAAAAAAAAATTCTCTACGATCAATTTTCTGTCACTGTTAATCATGACTCATAAAGTTGGTTTAGTTTAGAGTTTGTGGCGGAATTTTTATGTCCTATGAAATGTGTTAGATAAACAGGGTGGGATTAAAATTTAAACTTTATTTAACCATAATGTATACAAAGTTTAGTGTTGCTAAAACATAGAACCTTCAAAATTATATTTAATTGTTAGTAAATTTGAAGAAATGTATTTTTTAGATAATTGAAAACTCATTTTGTTTCTTTTTTGGAACAAGAGTAATTGGGTTTTTCATTTATTTCCGCCCCATCTGGTTCATTTTTAAACATATTAAGTCCCATGAGATGACACAAGTTATGGTTACATGTGTGTAACCAGTAATACAACAGTTATGTTTTTTGAAGGCATTGTTATGTTTTGAATTTTAGCATTGTATAAATTGATATTAAGCAAAATATAGTATTCCAGCGTAAAATAAAATAAAATTAAACACTATTGCTGGTTTCTTTTTGAAATTGATAACATAATTAATTTTTTCTACTTTATCTTGATACATCAGAGAATCGATATGTTTAAATTTACAAACAAAGTATTTACTACATCATGCTTAACATAATTGCCCAATCAATGTGTTCAAAACCAATTGTTAATACATTTACATGTTTTCTGATTTTTTAATCATTCTAAAAACTACTGGGAAAAAGTAAAATTACATCACAGAGAAAATGATTTGCAAATTATTTCAGAAGCACAATTCCAGTTTTGCGCTAGTTATTAATTCCATGTAGCTAAATTATTTTTTTGTAACCAATCTGTTTTTATTCTTTGCTGTGGTTATGTCCATTTAGAATAACTAAGACTCTTCACGATTGTTTTAAATATGGAGAAACAACAATGCCAAATAAATTTGAGTGATTTGCCATAACATATTATATAATATTTCTTGAGATATTTAATTTTAAATTATAACCATTAATTAGTGTGATTGATCATGGTTTTCATTTTTCTTTCTAGTTTCCTAACTTAAGTTTTGGCAACAATTAGTAATTTGTAGTACTAGGAAATTTAGTTTTATTAGTGTAATGTGTCCAAAACCTCTACGAATTAATTCTCTTGCCCCAATCATATGAATGTTGTACCACTTATTTTCTGGGCTGTCATTTTTACTTTGGGTAATGAAAGAGATACCATTCCATCAAATATGTATGATGTCTTTGATTTCATTGTTTTTGTAACACTTTTTCAGTAAGTAATATTTTCTAAAGAAGTGATTTATTCATGGAATGGAATCTGTAAGAATTTTCTGTTAAAATGAAATGATAGATTCAAACTTAAGAATTGTGACATGAAAATTGGCGATTTAAGGGTTTTTTTTAAGTGAAGGTTAAACTACTGTTCACAAAATGTTCCTTTTTCTGTATAAAAAGATGGTTTCTTTTGTTAAGTTTTCCATCTTATGAATTGTTATTCAAGTTTATACATTTTTTTTTACAATTTTGTCGATACTTGATTTAAACTGTCATCCTTCCAAGTAGATGTGTTATTTCTAACTAAAACAGCTTACTTTAGTAGAGAAAATGTGATCCTTGTCGGCCGCATTGGCGCAGTTGGTAACGTGCTCGCCTCTCATTATGCGGTCCTGGGTTCGAATCCCACTCAGGCATGGCATATTTTCATACATTACAAAAAATCATTTCATCCTACATCGCATAAAGTTCCACCCCAATGTCGTCGCTAATGACCGTTGCAGTTGATGCGACGTTAAATAAATAAATTAAAAAAAAAATGTGATCCTTTTTCTGTTATTAGCATTATTTAAGGTCTTATCTTTTAGAATCTTATGTTTATTTTAAACTTCAACTGATACCTGTGTGTTACATAAATAGCTGATGTATTTTGTGATTTCTGATGTAAATAAGTTAGTGAAGTGTTTCCTGCTCAAAAAACTAAGATAGAGGAAAATATTGTTGTGACCTTTACTCATTAAATTTATGTCAAAACTATAAATTTTCTTTGTTCTATAAAAATACCATTAAATGGTAGATTTACATTAAGACAATGGTAATGTAGACGTAATCTCAGTACAATAGCTCAAAAAATATTTATTTAGTTTTTAAATATTGTGTGTATAGAATTATTAGAGATTGTTTTAAAGTGTTCAATGAAACAGCTAGAAGTATTATACTGTTCCTCTAATGCATCATAATTTTTGTTTTTAATTAATGTATAACTTGTATTCTTTAACATGAAATTCTTGTCTGAATAGTTTCAGCCAGTTGAAAAATAACTACAGTTCAGCCGTTCTTAGTTTGCTCCTACTTTCAACAAACAAAAGCCACCTACTACAGGGTGCACGCTAGAATCTGCGACTTTACGGATGTCGTATTCCTATTAAGTTAACTATTTTTTAAATTATAAAGTACTTAAAGTACTAAAAACATCAGTCATGATATGATGTAGACCTACCAATTTCATTTATAAAAATACTTTTGAAAGTATTTTGTATTTAAATACTTTTGAAAGTATTTTGTTGTTACTTTTTAATCAGCGTGTACACATTTTGATATAATGTGCATGCTCAGTGACGTCATTATTTGTTTACATTAGGAGCAAACTAAGAGAGGGAGGCTGGACTGTAGATGCTTTTTTATAAAAATTGTTTGTACATCCATATCAGTCCAACTAGTACCAAACGTTTGTTGAATTGTAAAACTGTGTGGATTAATTTTTATTTTTTCATCTTATTGAAAGAAAATTGACTTATTGAAAGAAAATCATCAACAATAATTTTTTTGTTTTTTCCTCAAATATTTTTTTATTTGGTGCGGAAAATCTCACAAGTATTTAAATCATCCATGTATTGTTTTTTTTAAGATTTAATATGAAGCATATCGTACATTTCTGGTTGTTATTTGTGTCATTGTATTATAATTTAATAAGTAAATGCCAATATTGGTCATCTGTGTAAATAGGTTTAAGACCTTCAAGAAAATTAATTATGTAGGTTGTGTTAAGTGAATGTTTTTTTTCTAAATACAGTGGACATTGGGTGTGACTCGAAAGTATTATGAATCATACAGTTTGTAGAATTTCTTTATTATAAGCTTATTTGCATCAATATAAAGTTTATATCCAGTCAGTCGTGGATGTCTAATTACATTTTCTTAAGTCTTCATAAATTTGTTGTTGGACATAAATCTAGGAATTTTTTTACAGTATAAGTGTTTTGTGGCTAAAATATTGATTTATACTCTTAGATGTTTAAAAAATTATGTAAGATAATTTACAAGTGTTTTCTTAGTAGATTAACATTTTATATTGCTCTTCAAATTTCCGTAAAATATTTTTTTCCATCTAACTGAAAGAAGAATTGAAAGTATGTTTTAGCTCTGGAACCAACAAGTCTTTAAGTCTGTATGGTTTTTATTCCTAGTATAACTCTGTATAAGAGTACTGAATTGTATTCAATAGATGTGGCTTGAATTGCTCTTTGTAAACAACGATCCTGATATTTTTATTTACGTATTTTTTAATCCCTAATGTGTGTACATTGAAATCTGTTCAATTTAGAACAATAAGCAACCCCATGACCCAATGAGATGCAGTTATGTATGACGTTTAGCCATAGCAGGCCGGTAGAGTGTTGCAATTTTTGCACTCGTTCTGCTAGTTCCAGGGCTACAAAAGCATTTAAGAACTGAATATTCAGAATTATCTCCTCTGAGAGTAATGGATTTCATCATTGTGTAGCCAGACCCTGTGGTGAATTAAGTGAAGGTGTCATTTACAGGGTGGAAAGTAGATGCTTTTCAGAGGGCCTGGAATGCTGATAAGCATACTTTTTCTACTTTGTAAGGAAGGCTGGGTAAACCACCTTACTCGTTTTACCTAGTAAATCCTCTAGAGGTTCGAACCTGCCTTTTCATTTAATTTTTTAATAAGTAAAGTTACTAGGAGTGAGGTGGTTTACCCATGTCTTCCTCACTGAGTGAAGAAGTATGCTTATCAGCATGCAGTCCCTCTGAAAAGCATTTACTTTCCACGCTGCGAATTCTCCTAAGATTTGGCCTCTCACTAGAACCAAATCAAATGCAATTCATACCCTTGACGTTTTGATATTGGATTTAAGATCCTTATAAAGCTACTCCATAACCTTTAAAACAGATTCATGGGTATAATCTTGTCATTGCTATAATCCGATAAATAGATATTTCTTACCCTTGTCACTTACTGTGGTACCGAATAGTTTTGCTGTATTCACAGTGAAACCATTCCTTGTACTACACCAGTGATCATTTATTAAATCTAATCAATTCATTCAAAATTTTGATAAACCTGCCATGGTCCAGCCTACTTTTTACTTAAGCCCATCTTGCCAAATTTAGAAGTTATGTATGGGAATCATGCGAAACCTTATTACTAATTTGTTGATTTCGAAAGGTTTTAGTAATAAAATGTAACAACAGTTTAAACTACTAAACTACTGTTGGTGTTGTGTGCAAAAGTTATAGTTTTTTTGTAGTTTGTAGTGCTGCACTATCACGTGTTGCTTTTAGCCTAATCGTGCCGTAAACTTCTCTGGCAAGCATCAATTCTCTTCATTGGAACTTGAGTGTATGTTATGTTGACATCACACGTTGTTCTCAGCATACACACTGCCTAAACATAAAAAATTTCACATCACACAAAAATAAGATCTGTATACATAAAGAACATTTCTGTACAGCTCATGGTTCACAAAAAGGGAGTCAGCAATCTGCAAGTTGGTGATCACTGGACACGCTTGTACCTGGTGCAAAGAGTCTCCTTTGATTCACCCTTTAGAACCAACAGATAAATTGCAATATATATCCTTGACGATTTGATATTGGCTTTAATTAGGTCCTTTTCATTGATTTATGAAATGAATTTATCCTACTCAAATTGTAATGTATGTACAAGTATTTTATTACTTTGTTCATTCACGAGGGAATTTTAAGGAAAAATTGAGCAACATTTAAAATAAGTTACCATGTTTTATTAAAACAATAATTGTTTTATAATTATTGTTTTTAACAATTATTGTTATTTAAATTTGGCTCATAATATTAGGATTTTTCATCTTCACGTAGTGTTACCACCTGTTACAGAGACCACATTGGCTACATGAATGAAACAGAGCAAAATGCTTTTACTACACTTTTTCAAAGCAAATCCTTTGAAACGTACAAATTAAAAAATGTAAGATTTACCTCATGCCCGTACTTGGAGCAGTTTCTAAAAGCAAATTCTTCAAAAAGTGATTTTTTGTACTAGTAGACCTAGATATAAAAATTCAAATCTTATTAAAACTATCGATTCTAAATGAAAAATATTGACATAAAGGCTTCAGAAATGAAGAGCATAAGTTAGGTAATTCATACAAAAAAAACATTTGTACTTCTAATTCTACTTAGGGGCTTAACTTATTGCTCTATGCTTTTACTCATAAACATCGCTCCTTTTTATGGTATGGCTTATTAGCAAGTATCGTATGATACTACAGTATTGTATTGTTTTGTAGAAATACAATTGTATTTCTATTCCAGTCTGTTTTCACATTGATGTGAAAACAGACTGGAAAAATAACATTTGATTTTGAAAGGTCCATGGTACAAAGAGGTCGGGATTAGTAGTTTTGCTGTATGTAAGATTTTATTTTAGGTAAAAATGAAATATCTAATTTAATTGTGAAAAATTTAACAGTTATCAGTTTTAACTGGTTTAAACTGGAATTTGTTAACTTAATATTTTTTAAGAAAAATAAAAGTGTTATATTGACTAATTTTTATCAAGACACCTTTTGTTAAATTAAAATGTTTATGGGTATGTTAAGGCTATAGTATTTTTAGCAAGAGTTGAATTTAATTATAATTTAACAATGTCATTACTTTTTAGTTAATTTCATTTATTCTTAGAAGTACAGATTAAATTCATTCGATGTGACTTGTCTAGATCTAGTTTAACCACTAAACCACTACTGTGTCTGTGTACTTAAGTATTATTTGAATAAAATAAATGTTAATGATACATTTTAAAGGAATTACATTACACTTTATATAAATGGAATCATTTGCCATTCATACATGCAATTGATGTGATAAACTAATTGCGTTTTGTGTACTGTATCGCGAGAGCAAATTCACATCTGATTTAAATTATATTTATGTATAATATTTTTTAATAAAACACTGAACTACAGAAGAAGTACCAAAGTAGCCTAAAGCCCGAGTAACCAAAGTAGCCAGAAGGATATTTTGTTTAGGTCTCAAACAGAAAGGCTGGTTTGAACCTCTTTAGTATATTCTACAGAACTGAGCAGCAGATCTAAACAGACTACGGGTTGAAAGTCAGTAAAAAGTATGCGTAATCATGTTTCACTCTACCAACGCCTTCAGTCAAAACAACCGGCGACAGACCAAATGTTTTATAATAGGTCTACTGCATGAATTCTTTCTACTGGTACTGTCGTATTTTGTATTTAGTATATGTTTCAATTAGTATATAGCAAGTTTCATCTGATAAGCAAAGAAAATTTTTTTGTAACTCGAATGGATCGCGGTAAGTTCAATAACAATTTTAATACATTTATGTTTTGAAATGCTGCACGGTTTGATGGGATAGAATATAAAGGATTTACTAAGTAAAATGGGGAGTGAGGTCGTTTACACATTCCTCACTGAGTGGAAACACATTTACATACACTTATCAGCATGCCAGGCCCTCTAAAAAGCATCTACCTTCTAGCCTGCAAATGAGACCTTCACTTCATTCACCACAGGGTCTGGCTGTATAATGAAATTCATTATTTTCAGAACAGAGTAACTCTTCTGACTAGTGACTTTTACACCTCTACCTTTTCTGTTATTTAATGATTCAGGCATATAATCGGTTGATCATGTGCTAAGAAACAGAACTATTTTTTGTAGCCCTGGAAGTAGCAGATCAAGTGCAAATAGTGGAACACTTCACCTGCCTGTTATGGGCAAACGATAAACATAGTATATATGTTGGTATTACATGAATTTTAACTGTCTGTCCATCCAGTACAGATAATTAGATCACGTTAGACTTATTCTTCCAACCGTATGCTCTTATAAATTGTTTACACATCTGTTCCAAAGTTAAGTAGAATAAGGTAGACTACTATTGTTAGACTTAGTGTAGACTTAAATATTTTTTTGTTTCATTAAAAATTGAGGTGTTCAAAAATTTAATAAATAGAGGGGAAGTGAACATTAAGCATGTCGTATTCTGTGAGATTGATGGTTTTTACTATGCAGTCGGACCTTATGAGAGAAGGGTAAGTGATTTTTAGGTAGAATGGTGTTGCGAAAGAAAATCATTCTTTTCTACTGAATGAAGATTGCGTAGGTCTTCTTCTTCTCTTCAAGGGTTAGGCATTTCTACCTGTTTCAGCACCTATCTTTTCATTGGTCTGCCAATATGTATTTCCCACTGGTTTGTATCTTTTAGTTATCCTAGGAAAGTGGCTTTCTGGCATTCTATTTAAATGATCGATCCAGTGGGCACAATACAATTTTATTTTTTTATTGAGTGGAAAAGTATTTATTTTTCATTGAGAGGATTCTGTAGGTTATCCATTTAATTCTCAGCATATTATTTAGTAAAATATTTAGGGATTTAGACGTGTTTTTGGACTGACGACTTAAGATTTGTTTAAGGTGGTATAACCTATGTTCAGAAAAAATTTCCTCATGTTCCAAAGTAGTGGAATTTGTAGATTTCGTTAAATTCCAAATAAAAATCATTTTTAAATTTTACCCTAACCCCCTTGAATTTGAGGGTTTTAAATTAAATTGTATCAAATTAAAGTGGAAATCCTGTTGTAGAGCATCGTGAGTGGGTTACAGTTGTCCCTTTATAAATTTTTTTTTCAAAATGCAGTAAGTACACGTCGTTTTCAAGAGGCCGTAGACAACAAAAATCTATGTAACAAAAAAAAACTGAAAATCAGTTGGGTAGGAAAAGTTATAATTTATAAAAATAAAAAAGAAATGTTATAATATCTCAATAGTTCTTGAAAGAAATATTTGAGTTTTAAACATTACAAATTTTCACTAGGAATAGGGCTCATCTTTATATCAACCAGACCTGAAAAGAGAGAGTACACCAGCATCTTTATCTGGGAACCATGATAAACGAGGAGTGGGACAGGAAATGAAACGCTGTATAGGCAAAGCAAGAGCAGTATTTAATGAAATGGATCCTATTTTCAAGAGCCACAACCTTACTCTTGAACAAAAATGAGGCATGAGAGATGTTACGTCTTCTCTGTGTTCCTGTACGGTGTAGAGCCCTGGATCTTGGATAATGCCATCATAAAGAAAGTGGAAGCATGTGAGATGTGGCTTTACGGACGAATGTTGAGGGTCCCATGGACTACTAGGTTCTCAGGAGAATAAAAAAGACGTGGAAAGCCATTTCCATCATCAAGTATAGGAACCTCCAATATTTTGGATATCATGCGGAATTAATCACGATATTCGTTACTACAAGCCATTCTGCATGGAAAATTTATGGAAAACGAGGAGTTGTCAGAAGTAGGGTGTCGTGGCTTCTTCTAAATCTAAGAACTTGGTTTGGGAAAAGCTCAGAGCAAAAAGAGCTGCTTCGTACTGCTACGAACAAAGAGAATTGAGAATTGATATGATGATCGCCAACTTTCGGAACGGTTAGGCATCTGAAGATGAAGATAGGAATTGTTGATTTTGTTACGACTGCTTTAATTTTTATTCATTTACTGACTTGAAACTAATGTTATTCATAAAATGAATATACTATTTTGTTTAAAATTAAATACTGTACAAAATTATTAAAAAAAAAAAAAAAAAAAAAATGGTCGTGTAAAACACTCACACGGCTTTCTCTTGCCAATGCAAATAATGAACAGTATAACCTAACATTAGAAATAATAAAAACTAACCTCAAAAACATAACCTTTTTTTAAATCATGAGTGAATGATTCAAAATGAAAACCAACCTTAGTTTGGCTTAATAATAAGGAAAATCACTCTTTGCCACGAAGAAGAAGAATTTCAGCAGACATGGCGCCTACTCTGTCTTGTAGAGCATAAAAATTGTAGTTAATGTGATGATTTGTAAAAAAAATCGTTGGAGCCGTTTTTGAGAAAAATGCAAAAAAGTGAAAAATGACACGAATAAACTACTACTTCCGGTTGACCGATTTTGTTGAAAATCTTCGTGTCGGGTCCTCTAGTGGTACCTAACTTAAGTTTCAACTTCATATAATGTTCCGTTCTTGAGATATTTTGTTCACACACACAGACCAATCGCTAAAATCATGTTTTTTTTTTTTTGATTAAGGGGGGTCTGAAAACTTGTGTATCCGGTGCAATCTCGATATCGAAAAATCTACATGAAAACTATACTTTCCTTCCTGTATATTCATTTAGACAAGAGAAAGTAAAATTTGTAGGTAAACTCTCCTGTAGTAGATTGAGTGTTTTAAACTTCAAGTTTAGTTTCTGCGAATGGAGTGCGGTGAGAAGTATAATATGTTTTGTAAATTAACGAACGGGTAGTGAAATTTTTTGGTAAATCTTCGACGTAACTGGTTCTGCAATGAGTCATAATTTTATTTTTGTGCCAACCTTAGTCATTAACGTGACGTGATTATTTTTTAAGTGAGTCTTAAATTTCATTTCATGCTTGCTGGGAATGTTAACGTTTTCTTTTTGTACGAAGGTATATTTCGAGTTTTGTCAGTCACGTACCATATAATGGGAGTATTTCCGCTTCATTATTGGTAAATTATTTAGATTCGATCAGTTTGTACAGTACAAGCAAACTGCAAATTACTCATTCTTCCGTTATAAGTAGAAAAATTAAATTTAATACTGTAATGATATATTGTGTTGATTGCACTTGCCTTATTATTTTATTAACAAATTAATCAGATTTCTTGTAACGTACACCTATCGTAAAATTAATTTGCCGTAGGCTAAACGTACGTGTTTCTGATATATCACGAGCGTGGTACACACGAGCAAACTTTAAACGTTAAGGTTACTTATTTATTGCACGTTCTCGTAACCTTACCAAGTTGTTTTCTAAAATATTGTATCCCAGTTTTATGTTCTCATAAGTTATAGTATTTCTGAATTTTTGGGTTTTTTCTGTATCCCTCCTCCCAGCATAATTTTTTCACATATTTTGGATATTTCGTATGTAATCATACAGTATTTTTAACGATATAAACGGGAAAGATATTTAAAAAATTTTACACCAATATTCTTCAAGTTAAGGTTAAATATAGGTGGGTGAATACATTGCTTTTTCTCTGTATTGTTACTGTATGTAATAATATAAACTCATTGAGGACTTTTTATCTTCATTTGATTTGTTACACTTACGTTCAGTTCACAGTAATGATTTTTGTAGATTTGTGGCATTCTGACCGCCGTAATGGGTTATTTATTAGCCTACTCCTAGTCTTTTATAGTGATTTTATTTTTAATTTTTGTTGAACATTAATTACTGGTTAACAATTATTTTTTTAAATTTTTATTGAACTTTACTTTGTAACAAATGTGGAATATTACTGTGCACTATGTATTTAACCTTAACTTGAAGAATATTAGGGTAGGATTTTTATTTTCTCTTGCCTATATGAATGTATAGGAAGGAAAGTAGTCTACTGTTTTCGTGTCGATTTTTCGAAATCGAATTTTTACCGGATGTACATGTTTTCAGACCCCCTGAACCCAAAAACATGTTTTTAGCGATTGGTCTATGTGTGTGTGTGTGTGTGTGTGTGTGTGTGTGTGTGTGTGTGTGTGTGTGTGTGTGTGTGTGTGTGTGTGAACAAAATATCTCAAGAACGGAACGTACGAAGTTGAAACTTGAAGCTTAAGTTAGGTACCACTAGATGACCAGACACGAACATTTTGATCAAAATCGGTCAACGGGAAGTAGTAGTTTATTCGTCCATTGTTCACTTTTTTGCAGTTTTTTTAGAAACTGCTCCTACGATTTTTTTAAAATCGCCTCATTTACTACATTTTTTATGTTCTACAAGATAGGGTAGCCGCCATGTCTGCTGAAATTCTTGGAGAGGTTGTTCTCTCGTAGAAAAAATGTGTTTTTAAGATTGCGGCCTTATAATGCATTTTAGGGCAAAAGTGTATATAATCAAAGTTGTACACAATTCAAAAACCTACAACCTTTTTTAAAATATTTTTCCCGTTTTTATCGTTAAAAATACTGTAAAGTTACATACGAAACACCCACGAAGTGTGACAAATTATGCTGGTGGCAGGGGAATAACGAAAAAACCCGAATTCCTTAATTCCTGCATCTTAGCCTAAAAGCGATTCTTTTTTAACAATCGGGAAAAAACAAATATTTAAAAAAATATCAGTATCCATTTGGAAATGCCTAAGTAAACTTGATAAGCGCCTTGGTCATAATCGTAACTTGGAACGAATTGGTTGTTTTAATAATGAAATTTTTTGATGGGACTCGAATAAATTGCCTCTAACTGTATACTCACGTTACCAATGTTATGAGGCCTATGTTACTAGAGTTTGCGTTCGTGTGTACCTGACTTTTTTCAAGTATAAACGTGATGGACGTACGTGACATTGGTTATGCAACAAGAATATTTGTTTTTATCTTATGCTCTAATGTCGGCACGTTTTCTGATCAGTTCTTAAAAGTAGTACCTGCACAAATTAATTTGATTATTAAAATTGTACTGTCTGTCCAAAGGTACGGTATCCTACTTGATAAACTTTTTTGACACAAAATTTTTGATTAATTTTAGCACCTTTCTGTAACCTAAAACATTAATTGGTTTTGCTGTTCATTTTCTGAAAGGTACTCTTGAGTGATCTATACGTTTGGTAAAAGATTAAGTAGGTCTAGATTTTTGGATCTTTATGATGAAATTTGATTAATTTTTTTTTCGTTCAATTAAAAGATCTACAACTTTTATTTAGAGCACTTTCTCTACAGAGCCTAGTTTAGCGTGAAAGAGTGATTTTCCATATTTTTAAGCCAAACTAAGGTTGATTTTCATTTTGGATCGTTCACTCATGATTAAAATAAGGTTATGTTTTTGAGGTTAGTTTTTCTTTGTTAGGTTATATTGTTAATTATTTGCATTGGCAAGAGAAAGTTGTGTGTGTTTCACACCAGATTTTTTAATTTAATTGTACTGTACTATTACAACTTTCTATTTAATTTTTACTCATCATTGTAACAAAAAACAGATAGTTAATAGGTAATAAAAACGGCAGGCCTACATGTTAAAAGGTAAAGCTATGCGAATATATTACTTTAAATAGCCTAGTGAATTAGGACCGTAAAACGTACAATTACTGGTTGTCACGAAATGTTTCAGCTCTATTATTGTTAAATGGACTTAACAACGTTTACGTTCAACTTCATTACATTTTTCCTGTTTCTGGTGTCGGATTTATTCATCAGAAACATTCGTAAATGTTGTAATTTGTCATCCCACGCGGAAATCGGATGACGTTACTTTTTTAATATCTGTTCCGCTAATAGCCTACGTGTAATTTTCAACATTTTTGATGATACGGAAAAGTAAAGGATGATGTAACATTGTACCGTACATGATACAGGTCTGGATAATACAATACAATGTATACATTATATAGTAACTTATAATTCACCACAACCCCCGGTAATCCGAAATTTCGGATAATCCGAGCTCATTTTTAATTTTTGAAGTGAAAACTTCTTTAGGCGACGCATCTTACACTTTTTTTGAACAGTAAACGGAACTGAAATGTCACGCGTGACATGAATGAAAGGTTATTGAAGTGAAAACTTCTTTAGACGCACCTTGCACCCTTACTGAACTGTGAACGAAACTGAACTTTCACACACTGGCTTCTACGCCGGGGTCCCGATCAGGTCGGACATTTTTTCATCACTCATTTTCATGCATCATCATTCTCCACCGTCTGCATTAGCAGAAATTGCAAAACAGTCAGACGTAAAACAAAAAACAGGAATTAAAGTTTTTTTTATTCAACTCTTTAATGGGGAAACCCGAATTTCTCGATTTGAGATTATATTTAATATAATACGCGTATTTTATTGTATATAGGCCTAATCAGTGTAATATTTAAAGTACGTAATGTAATATTTAAATACGGATCAACGCTGGACGGAGGTTTTTTTTGATACTTAAATAAATTTGAATCTAAAGTATTTATATCATATTCCAATTTACAGAAACCTATTGTTTCATTCTTATCTAGATATTTAAATAAATTCGAATCTAAAGTATTCATAACATATTTCAGTTTCCATAAACCTATTGTTTCATTCTTAGAACATAATAGCTATGAACAAGTCCAATCAGAGCAAAATTCCACTAAATGTTTAATTCACAAATATAAATAATATGTTTGAATGTAGGCCTATATTACTTTTTTTTACGCCCACATGGAGCACTTGAATCAGGCCATACAGATTTAAGTCCTCTAAGTACGAGCTGGAGATTTGACTTTCAGCTTCCTCTTCTGCTCCCAACACTTTTTCATTCTCAATGATCTGGCTGCCCTTTGTTCACCAGTTATAAAGTATTGTTTTCGTTCATTCGTTTTTAGTTGTAGTCTCATACAAGTTTTCACTTCTATCATGTGGTCATAAGCGTACACAATGGTTTTTATCATGTTTTTTATGTATAAAAGGCTTTTAGAATAAAAATTAGTTTCTTACAATGAAAAAATATTTTTAATCGACTTGCAAACATAAAAATACGCACTACTTGAGAGTAAAAAATAGAAATAAGCGAGTACTTTTTTTTGCTTTTATTTGTTATCGGGAACTGTGCACTATTGACAACTACTCAATTTGATCGCTGCTTTTCGCTGTATTTTTGAAGTGGATTAGGCATGAGTTTGAACAGGTATCCCCAGTAGAGTGTGTTCATGGATGGCTGTCAGCTGGTCACCATACAAAGTCGCTTGCCCAACCGATGTAACTTAACAAATAATAGCGACTTTCTACCGACTGACTGGGCTGGCCCGGAGACCGAAACCGAGTACTTAATACAAAATGTACTTACAATGCAAATAGTGTACCTTTAAAAACGTTTCTTCTAGTTCATTAGCAATTACAAAAAAAATTATCCACTTTCACTATTGCCTGGACGCATAAATTAATTAATTTTTTGCTTTCGTAATGCTGAAAACTTTGATGATCGCCCATTGTTTTGTCAGCCCCTCATAAACATGACGTCTGCGTGCGTATCATTGTGCTGCTCTATGTACTGCAGTGCTTAATTACGCAGTTCACCAATAATGCTCCGATATTACGTATGTAATATTAAATTTACCTTTTTTTGCTATGATATTTTACGGATACTTCGAACAGGTTCTGGTCCCAATTAGTTCGGATTAGCGGGGTTGTGTGTTGATAAAATAACTAACCTCACAAATGGCCTTACATAAAAAAAATACCATAAAAGTTCCCTTCATTTTACCTATCGCAATTTTTTTTAATTAAAAAATTACGTAACGTTTTATAGCTTATGTTACTGACGAAGTTTTAAGCTTTCAAACAGTGAAAAATTTTCCGAAATCGGTTTGGTAGTTTCTGAGATTACCTCGTACAAACAAACAAATGGTACTTCTTTAGAATATTTGTATATATCTGTAAAGTAGTTTAAAAAATTAAATATTTTTAACCTTGAGTTTTGTATTGATTGTCAAATAAATAAATAGATTGATATTGAGTTTTTGCCCTTAACAGGCAGATGGAGTGTTAGATTATTTGAACTCGATCTGTTTGTTTCAGGGCTACAAAAAATAGTTCTGTTTCTTATCACATGATCAACCAATTATATGACTGAAACATTAAAAAACAGAAGCGATAGAAGTGTAAAAGACACTAGTTTGAGTTATCTCCTTTGAGAGTAACGAATTTCAATATACAGACAACACTGTGGTGAATGAAGTGGAGTCATTTGCAGGGTGGAAAATATTTGCTTTCCAGAGGGCAAGACATGTTGATATACATTCTTTTCAACCCATTGAGGAAAGCAATGGTCAACCACCTGACTCCTCGTTTTACTTAGTAAAACCTCTACAGGTTCAAACCAGTCTTTCGGGTGATGACCTAAACAATAACATTGAATTTTTATGTCTTGATTTAGGTTCTGTGTTATTATTTTTAAGTTTTAATTAGTCTTATTATTGAGGAAGGTAATGGTAAACCACCTCACTCCTCGTTTTACTTAGTTAAACCGCTACAGGTTCAAACCAGCCTTTTGTCTGATGACCTAAGCAGCAGCAGCAGTCTTATTATCGAGTTGTAATATTGATCGCCGTGAAAATGTGTTATCTTTTTTGAATCGCTCTTCTAGGTTACGTTGAATCGTATAAAAATACTTCTGGAAACGGTATAGGAAAGATTTTGTAAAACTTCTTTTAAGCGATATTGTCGTTCGTTTTTCACTTAAGATATTTGAAAAGAGGATCTTTTCAAACTCTGCATTATCCATTCTTTATTTTGATAGATAGCTAGATGTTCAGCATAAGTATTATGAAAATTCTTTGAAACAGTGACGATGATGGTGTTGGTGGTCGAGAGGGTAAATACAAAGTTGTTAGTTTAATATGGTGTAATATGCTTTAGCATACACTTAAAAACACACTACCGCATCCCCCTATTTATTCCTCCGTTTTTTCTTTCATCCATACACATTCTACAGCGAAGAAAAGTTTGTGAAATGGGAGTTTTGCACTTGTTTCATAAGGTCGGTCGTCTGTCCGTGTGTTATAGTAAGTACGTATAGCCTGGTTTGCAATTAGAAAGTTGTGCTGCGTTGCTGTTAAAGCTTGCTCTGTCATGTAGACAATGCTCCACCTCCTTTTCTACCATCATGTCTGTCTCCCCATCCACTTTGTGCGCCCCATCCAGTGTTACCACTTCTCATACTCTTGTCTACATCAAGTACTAATTCTTTGTTTTACGTTAATCCTTCTCTATTGTATTATTTTAAGTACAGTCATATGTATTACTTAAGGTTTTTTAAAAAAATAATTGTAACATCTGTTGTTTTTATACTATTGTATAGAAAAATAATGATCAAAGTTCCCTTCCTCGATTTTTAGTTTGTCGTTAGAAATGATTCAACAAATGTTATTCTAGTACATCATTAGTTTTGTTAGTGGGGGTTTTATGACAGTTCATTTTTATCAGATAAATTTGAAGTAACCGTACGGACACAAAATGTTGAGTGTAGGGTTAAATTCTAAACGGAATATGTTCTTGGTTGACTACCAAAAGGCTCGTATAAACCCTTGAGGTTTTTGTAAAGTATAGGAGGAGTGAAGTCCTGTACTTTGTCAGTGCTTAGTTTTACTATAACATGTCTAATATAAATAGGCGGGTTCGAGCCAATTTATGACATCATGCGGAAGAAACTAATTTCTTTCTTCGGGCATTTGCTTATAATACCGGACAATCGAGTAATTAAACAACTCATTTCCCCAAGAATTTCAGCAGACATGGCGCCTACCCTATTTGTAGAGCATAAGAAATTTAGTATATGAGGCGATTAAATCGTAGGAACCATTTTTAAGAAAATCGCAAAAAAGTGAAAAATGGCACGAATAAACTACTACTTCCGGTTGACCGATTTTGATAAAAATGTTCGTGTCGGATCCGGTAGTAGTATCTAACTAAAGTTTCTAGTTCGTACAATATTCCTTTCTTGAGATATTTTGTTCACACAGACATACACACACACACAAACAAATAACTAAAAACATGTTTTTTGGGTTCAGGGGGTCTGAAAACGCGTATATCCGGTGAAAAGTCAATTGGAAAAATCGACATGAAAATAATACTTTCCTTACTACATATTCATATGGGCAAGAGAAAGTAAAAATATACATTAGTACTCTAAAATAGCTAAATAGATGTTGCGATAGTGCGCCGAATAAAAGCTTGGTCAGATGACCATTTGCGGACCCACCTATTGGATCTTCAATGAGTTTGAGTGGTCCGACTGTTTTTCAGTCCTCCCGAAAACATTTTACTTTTCCATCCTTCAAATAATACGATTTCTTCATTCGCTCCTAAATACGTCTGAATGTGTAATGAAATACATTACTTTGTTACAGAGATAACTCTGATCAGTGTATATATATCATTACACTTCTACTTGTTCTATTTTTTAATCATTTATTTGACTAAGCTAGTCGAAACAAGATACTTTTTATATTCGATTCATTATGTTTTTCTAAGGATTTTGATAACTGAACTATTTTCTCCTATGAAAATTTTCATAAAAATAGTTTGTCCGCTGAAGGGACATTTTAAAAAATTTGGTGAATTTATATGGAGCGTTGAGTATAACAGAAACAATAAGTAAAATACAGCTAAGTTCTTGTTCTCTAGCCCTTGTCTATCCAATGCTAGTTATAGGGTTTTTGTAATTTCTTCCACTGTTACCTGTCGTGTGCTGTCCTCGTTCTCTTCTGCCCCAGGCGTCCCACTGGCATTACCCGCCAACCTCATCTGCGGTCTTCCAACATCTTTCTTCGTTCCACGTGGTCTCCTTTGGGTTACTCTTGTGTACGCATTTGTGTCACTGCTCTCCCACGTAACATACACGATCTATCTCTTTTTATGACCCAGGATACGTTCCTTGATATTAGCTATAACTTATTTCTTTTTTGTCAGAATATTTGTGTTTTAGTTTTGAAACTTTTTAGACTGTTTAGAAAACCGTTTCCGTGATAGGTTATATTTTAGTTTCTATACATTAAATTGTATTTAAATTAATAATTAAAGAAAATTACCTATTGTATTTGGTTATCTTTTGGTAGGGCGTTCACCTGAAGATAAGAAAGCAACGTTTTTGTTTTCAAATTTAAATTACCAGTCGCCTTATAACTTGTAAATTTAGCGTTGATCGAAGTTTTTTTTTAGTGATTAGTACTAACAATCTGGTTTAATACCGAAAATTTGAAAGTTGGATAATTCAGAACATTTAAAAAAAATGTTATTGGTTTTACAAACAAATTTTACGTTTTTGTAGTTGTACCATGTTTTATTTATCTACATAATGGAAAGATTAGTACAGTAAAACGCCTATTTTCCGAATTAACCTAAATGAAATTGTATTTGGATTTTCAGAAATTCGAATAATTGGAGCTAACATGAACATTTTTTTTTAAAAATCGGCCAACCGGAAGTAGTAATCTCTTATTGCTTTTTCCCAAATTCAGCTCCTACAATTTTATTTAAAATGATCTCATTTGTAACATTTTTGTGCCCTACAAGGTGGAGTAAGCGAGTATCTGCTGAAATTTCTGCGGCCCGTGCTGCCTTGATAAAAACGTTTTTGTAAGATTGCGGTTTTATTATTCATTTTATGGCAAAATTGTAAATAATCAAAGTTATTGAAAATTAAAAACTCAATTTTTCTTTGCTCATTAAAATAAAAAACCGTAGCGTAGTAGTAGCGGGCTAGCCTACCACGCAGAGGTCCCAGGTTCGATTCCCGGCTAGGGTCTGGAAATTATAACAAGTCACAACCCAACGTTCCATAACCCACTGTAGTCGCTAATGACCAAGCTGTTGATGCGACGTGAAAGAAATATCAAAAACCAACAGAGGTTGATTCTCATTTGACGTCATCCACTTATGATTAAAATTAGGTTATGTTTTTCATTAATTACCGTGTCAAGAGAAAGTCGTGTTAGTGTTTTTGTACAAAAATTTTCCAAAAGAGATTTGGATGTTCGGATAATTAGAGTTCTGCAGTACTTGTAATTTCAAGAAAACTGTAATAATGGTTTGTATACATTAAGGACTATAAATTTCTTCATAAAAAACTGTAAATTGTTTGCATTTCAATTTGTTCTTGGGCTTGTTTTAATACAGGCTTCGTTATACACTTTCAAGAACGAGTAAGTAAGTTTTTCTAAATAAATTTTACATAGCACTTCTTTATAGTAGTTATAAGAAGTCGTTCCCTATCCCCTCTGCGCCGTTGTTTAAAAGTTTAATATTTGTTGACTGACGGCTTTTCATATTCGCGTGATCTCTCAAGTTCATGCGATATATTAAGTTTGTTTTTTTTTGTGTAATAAAGTCTGGAGTGGCTTATTAAAATGTGTCTGTAAAATTTTTCATTAAGCGTGAACGTTCTTTTCAGAGTTTATTCTGTATCGATTTCTTGTTCTGAATGCATTGTGTTTTTGTTATTTGAAAATAGTTAGGAATAATACCCACTTAATACAAAATAAAATACAAAAATCTGGTGTGAAACACTCACACGACTTTCTCTTGCCATTGTAGATAATGCACAATATAGCCTAGTTAAATCATTTTAGTGAATGAAGCATAATTAAAATCGACCTCCGTTTGAATTTAAAATACGGAAAATCTGTAATTGCTTCTTAACTGGGTTCAGTTCCAGGGTTCAATTCCAGTAGAATTAAATGAACAGATAAAAAAGTGGTGAATTTGTTTTTGAAGACCGGGTTCCCTTAAAACAATAAACTTTTTTTTTTATTAGAAAGCCTCCCCAAGAATTTTAGCAGATACGGCGCTTACCCTATGTTGTATAGGCCATAAATATTGTAGTAAATGAGGCGATTTTTTAAAAAAAATTCGATTTTGATTAAAATTATGTTGGGTCTAAGTAACTTGAGTTTCAAGTATCAACTTCGTACAATTTTCCGTTCTTGAGATATTTTGTTTACAACACACACACGTGTGTGTGTGTGTTGTAAACAAAACAATTTATATACGTTTTCAGACCCCCAGAAAACGTATATATTCGGTAAAAACTCGATTTGAAAACAATATTTTTCTCTCCTATAAATTCATATAGGGCTAGGGAAAGTACAATTATTAGTGTTTACAATATTGGCGCACATTGGTTCGTGTTTCCTATATAACAATTGAATATAGTAAAGTATAATTATCTGTATAATTTAAAATGTTACAAACCTGTATGTCAAATTCAGATCTCGTTTTCCGTAGAATGTGTTAGTGTAAGAGATGTCTGGTTTTCAAATAGTGTTGAAAACAAACATTCTGTTTGATACGTTCTAAATCGATTTTCTGCGTAACCGATACGGTTCATAATATTTCTGTTGGATTGATTTTATTGGAATTATTTAAAACAATACAACTTCAGGAATGTATTAGTTTTCAGTTTATTTGTACTGGTATTCCTGTGTTTACTTTTGAGTTTTTGTTTTACATCATGAATTTGAAATGATATAAAGCCGTTGTGTCTGTTAAGCTTTAGGTATCCACGAGCATGCACGCATGGGCGTACGGGTATGATAGTAGCATATTTATGATTAAACCATGTTTCATAAGCCGAATGTCAAACCGGCCCATACATTTTCATACAGTTATTTATGCCATATATAAGTAATGTGTGTCTGTAACGTGATGGCCTCCAACATAAAGAAGCAATATGCGGAGGTGGTATATGTAAGGTGGTCTTAAATGAATTTATTTTTAGTTTTGTAATAGCGTCTGGATCGGTTGTTTTTAAAATCTCGGTCAAACTCTTATATCATTCTTCTTTAAACGTTTCGTTTTTTTTGTAATCTTCACTTTTATCTTCCATAGTGAAGGCATATCCCGGATACGCGTCAATAAAAATCCCTCGTATTTTGTTTATTCGCCATGTCGGCTATACGAAGAACAGTTATTTAGTTATGGCCTTAGCGTCGTGCATCTCTTTACACGATTTTATTTCTTATTTATTTATTTAAAGTCAGTTATTAGCGACTACGGTGGATTATGTGGCTGTAACTGGATTTTGACTTGTGAAAATTTCCAGCCCCTTGCCGGGAATCGAATGTGGGACCTCTGCGTGGTAGGCTAACCACTACGCTACGGAGGGGGCCACGATTGTACTTGTATGTTCATTCAAGTTCATACAGGCAAAGTGTGACATTACAGCTCCAAAAATCATACTTGGTTTAATTCTCTTTGTACTTCTTGCATTTAGTGTATTATCTATGTATGATCGGAATCCCCTTGTATGAATATAATATTCGGTTAGAGTAAATACTAAATTCAAATTTCTGATATACCTTGTTATGAATAAAATATTCGGTTAGGGCAGTAGTTTCCAATTTTGGAGGAGGCGTAAGATTTCGAAATAGCTCTTAGATAGCTAGACCTTAAAAAAATTTGAGTTCATCCATCTCACTAATTTATTTTGTCTCGTACATATTTGATTTGCAACTTTTAATATTGTAAAAAACAATAAAAAACTAAATGTATGTTATTCAAAGTAATACTGTCTTGGTTATTCATTATCACGTAAAATTGTGTAAGGTGGCATAGGAAGTTTTCTTCTTGACAGAACGGGGCGTGATAAAAAAAATTGGGAACCACTGGTAGGGTAATTACGAAATTCAAACTTTTTCAATTGATGTTTGGTTTACTATAATTGAATTCATGGGAGTATGAGCTTGCTGTGATTTCGGGGCTGTCAGATGTGCCACTTTACTCAAATCATTAGATTAGTCAATAAAGTTACCTGGCCCAAATTGCAACTTTTATGGACCGTAGTTGCCGCTTCTTTAATATTAACAAAAAAAATTTTATAAATTCCTTTCATGAGAAAATTCTCCTTATCACAGCATAGGCTACTAATGAAGTTTGGATGGAAGAGCTTATTCCGATTTGAGGAGGTTCTAGATGTAGGGAAAACCTTTCGAATTTTAATTTCGTTTGTAAATCGTATTATGTAATTTGACAGAAACGAATTGTGAATTTATTCGCATTTAAGTAGGCCTTTAATTATTTTATTGTTCATTTATTACGTATCCAGTGATATGTATTTACAGTAATTGGAATAGAACAAATATCTAGATACCGAAAATAATTTTGAAATATTTATTACGGATCAGTTCATATTGTCGCAATTAATTAAAAATTAATTTCATTATCGTGTATGAACGTTCTCTTATAACGTCATCTTCATTTTTGTTAACGTAAAAATGTTTTTCACCATTAATGTCGTTATTGTAACAGATCAATACGTTAGTTGGTTCAGTGTAATTTATGACTTAATACTTGGTTTTTCCTTGACGCAGTGAATTGACATTTTTGTATTTGTCCTCGGTTATGTATTCTATTCTACTGGTGTAAGTGATACAAATTAAACATAAAAAGTTTTTAAATGAAATTTAAGGGTTTTACAAATGTAGGTTATTTCGCGGACAGATTTTCTCTGTACGTACATTTCCTTGTTATTGATCTAGTTTACTTTTGCGTTTAGTACTTTTACAGACCATAACATTTAATTCTAAAAATTTCTTGAATTTGCTGTCCCTATCTTCTAGTATTTCTTCCTGCAGGTTTTTCTTTTTTCCATTGATTCGAAATTCTGCCTTTTTGAAGTCTACTTTTTTGGAAACCCTTTACTTAAGTCTGTAATATGTTACCCTTAAGTCTGTAATATGTTAAGTAGTTTTGTTGGATTAAAGAAGTGTTTCCCAATCTTACTTTGAAAGGTTTTACCTTCTTAGATTGTAGCTTTATGTAACTACTTAAATTTGTATTTAAGGCTATTACCAAAATTGTACATTTTCTTATAAATTAACCTAACTCCATTTGTATGGAGCATAACGTCAGAAACTGATAAATAAAAAAATTAATTGGGTGATGCAGACTCCATAAGTTTTGGTTTATTCGTCAGTAATAACAAGAGATGATAATATTTTTAAAAAAATTGTCTGTATTAAAGAGTTCTTTTAGTAGTTTCTCATCCGTTCTTGTTTGTATCTGTACATAAGAGTAAAAATATATTCGTAGAAAAATAACACAAATTCTCCAAATAAAAATTAAACAGGTTTAATTAAAAAAAATTAAAAAAAAACATTTTGTGTCTATAAAATTCAGCAATTCCACGTTATATTTGTAGCCGTGAACATAAACACAGTTTGACAACCGTATCGTTATATTGTAAATCTTTCCTGCCGTTCAAGTAGTCTTGAAATAATTTAACGTTATTTTCTTGTTTACCCGGAAAAACCTACTGAATTATTTTGTTTGCAGATAAAACTCGGTTAGATAAAAACCATGAACAGTTTCCACAAATTGTAATTCAAATATTTTTGAAATGCTCTTCCCGTTTTTCTAAAAAAAATTAATAAAATTGTTTTATTTGTTCATTTATTGTTTACAAGTTTTGTTATAATTAGGTAAATACACATTTTTTAATGTTATGAAATGAAAATATAATAATAATTAATATTTTATTTGGTTATTAAAAGGAGTATCATAACTTTATACTCATCTGATAAGTGGAATGGAAATGTTTAGTTATCGCAATGAAATTCAAAGTTTTCACTTGAACTGAAAAATTAGATTTATATGAATTTATTCTATTCAATAAAATTCTGTCAGGTTTTGTTTATTTTTAATCACCTCATGTTATTACTTAAGAATAAACTTAAACTTATGGAGTCATCATCAATAAATTATTTTTTTAATTTCTCTTTTTCTGGCGTTATGCTACATATAAATGGAGTGTAGATAATTGTATAGAAAATGTAGAATTTAGGTAGCCTTCTCGACAAAGGACAAAAATAATAATAGATAACTATTTAAACCGATACTTGTACAAATAACATCACTTCCATAATTTTTTATAGAAAAAAATCTGGTTTGAAACACTCACACGACTTTCTCTTGCCAATGCAAATAATTACCAATATATACTAACATTAGAAATAAACAAAAAAATAACCTTAAAAAACATAACCTTATTTTAATCGTGAGTGAATGACGCAAAATTAAAATCAACCTTAGTTTGTCTTAAAAATAAGGAAAATCACTCTTGTATGCTAACCTAGGCTCTGTAGAGAAAAATTCGTTAAATCAAAGTTGTAAATTTTTTAAATTTCCTATAAATTTGATTATATATATTTTTGTCGTCAAATGCAAACTAAGGCTGAAATATTTAAAAAAATCGATGTTTTACACGTTTGTGTGAGCAAAAAAACAGAAAATCGCTAATTAGGCCTACCGCTAAACCAAGCTTTACACAAAAAATGTTTGAAATAAAAGTTGTAGGATTTTATATTCTCTACCTCGTACTTTTATTATGTACATTTTTGCGCTAAAATGCATAATAAAATCGCAATCTTAAAAAAAACAATTTGTTTACGCTAAAACAACCTCCCCAAGAATTTCATCAGACATGCCACCTGCCCTATCTTGTAGAGCATAAAAAATTTTAGTAAATAAGGCGATTTTTAAAAAAATCGTAGGACCAGTTTTTGAAAAAATTGCAAAACGTTAAAAATGACACGAATAAACTACTACTTCCGGTTGACCGATTTTGATGAAAATGTTTGTGTCGGGTCCAGTAGTGGTATCTAACGTTTCAAGTTCGTACGATGTTCCGTTCTTGAGATATTCTGTTCACACACGCACAGACCAATCGCTAAAAACATAGTTTTTGGATTCAGGGGCTCTGTAAACGTGTAGATTGGGTGAAAACTTATTTCATAAAATTGAAATGAAAACATTACTTTCCTTACTATATATTCATATAGGCAAGAGAAAGTAAATATTGCAATGGAAAAATTTCCCTAGATGAAGGCAATATAACATCAAATTATAAAAAACAAGCCTATATTTTAATACATAACATTGTTAACTGAAATTAGAAATGATAAGAACGCAAAATGAAATCATATTTACCTGTATAATTAAGCGATACAAAAGTATCATATTTCTGTTTAAAAATAAAATACTGTATATATCGGTTTGTTAAATAATTCGGTTAATCATACAATATTGCAACAACATAGACCCGTACTGTTGAGCTCTACAGAAAGTAGTAAACAGCGGTTATATATTTTTTTACTTTCTCTTGCCCTATATAAAATGTTGGTAAGGAAATTACGTTATCATGTTGATTTTGGTTAACATGGTAATGAAAGTACGCTTATCGGCATGCCAGGTTAATTCCCTCTGGAAAGCATCTACCTTCCACCCTGGAAATGACACCACTTCATTTACCACAGGGTCAGACTGTATAATGAAATTCATTACTCAGAGGAGATAACTCTGATTAGTGTCTTTTACACCTCTACCTCTTCTGTTCTGAAATGCTTAAGTCATACAATTGGCTGATCATGTGATAAGAAAAAGAACTTTCTTTGTAGCCCTGGAACTAGCAGATCGAGTCCAAATAATTTAACACTCCATCTGCCTGTTGTGGACATTAATTGATATATATTTAATTTTTATATTTACTAAAAGCATCTTTTCTTGAATTCATCAAATTCAATACAAAAATTACTGTTCTCAATCGATCTATTTCTGTCTCATCATACACGTGTGTGTGTGTGTGTGTGTGTGTGTGTGTGTGTGTGTGTGTGTGTGTGTGTGTGTGTGTGTTAACGGTTTGGTTGCACGTACCGCGCATCCGCATAAACAGTCACATTGTTTTTATCAAATAAATTTGATGTGATTCTTAAATTTGTGCAGTGATTTTATTGTTGTAATTGTATTTTTTGAAATTGAAAATTTATATATTTACAGTACATTAATAATATTTACTTTATTATTATTAAGAAAATAATCCTTTTTTACAAAGAAGAATTTTAGAATGTGTAGCAGTATACTTCTCCTTTTCCTTTT
This sequence comes from Catonia carolina, assembly GCA_035578175.1. Taxonomy (NCBI): domain Eukaryota; kingdom Metazoa; phylum Arthropoda; class Insecta; order Hemiptera; family Achilidae; genus Catonia; species Catonia carolina. Next base: position 52,320,220 of record JAQMRL010000003.1, read on the forward strand.
TCTTAGTTCTAATTTTAACTTAATTTAATAAATAATTAATTAAATATACAAAATTATTAGTGACTCTTACAAATAATATAACAAACAGTAATAATAACATATAAACAGTAATAATAATATAACAGCCTTATTTAACAAAAAAATTAAAATAAAATAACGTAAATTTTTTAAACGTAAAAATCGTTATATTTCAAGTCAGTTTGAAAATAATATTTTTTATTTTTACAATTTTTCATTGTTAACTTAAGTAAATTGTTTGTTTTTTGCTGATATTATGATGAAATTAGTTTCTTTAAACAGCGATTGAAAGGTTAAATTTTGTCTTATATCCTTAGGATCCGTTTTCGTTTTGTACGTCGACCACGTTCAATAAACCAGAGAATTAGTGCCATTTCAGCGATTAGTTTTTACGACCACTTACAATAGAACTTGAATCGAATGGATAGTAAAGTACTACGTAGCATACATACATACACCACTGTACTTGTACAGTACTTTACCGCAGACAAGTATTCACTGTGACCTTCACAGTACGATTCACTGTATGCTATGACTGCATACGGACTTCACATCACTACCACTACAGCACTAAAATCTTAAAACGTCTCTGCACTGCGACTAGAGTGCAATCCAAACAGTCACATTCACCCAAAAGATTTGGTTTTATCAAGATCACTGTTTTATATTAAGAGGTTATTTTGTGCCTACACGTGACATGAGAGCCCTTTTCATTTATTATTGCAATAAATTCTGTGGGGGTTTTGAGTTGTTACGTCAGATTTTTCTGTTATTCCCGCCCCCCATATGATTATTTTTCACATTTTGTGGTTATTTCGTATATATTCTTAACAGTATTTTCTTTGATAAAAACGGGAAAAATATTTTTTTAAAAATCCTACACTTATATTCTTCAAGTTAACGTTAAATATAGGTAGGGTAAATACATTGTTTTCCTCAATATTGTTACAGCAGGTACACATACACGCACACACACGCGCACACACACACACACACACACACACACACACACACACACACACACACACACACACATTACATTACATTGGCCTGAACTCATAAACTCATTGACAAGACCATTCATTATTTAATCAATTAATTTAACATAATTATATTAAATTAACATCATTCAATTAAATATTGTTAATTAATTTAATAACTTTCAATAATATTAGTTTAACGTTAACTTTAAAAATATTGAAATATGTTGTTTTAAATATGTTTTAAATCCTACAACAATATTTTTCAAGTTAACGTTAAATATAGGCCTAAATACGGCCTATTATTATATCGTATAATAAATTTATTATATCGTATTAGGCCTATATTATTAAATATAGACGTAATACGCTGTTAATAAAAATACGTGTTATTAAACGTTACGTTAAACTATTTATTGAAAATTAATCAATTATTTAATAATAATTAATTTACCAACCTATATTTAATCTTAACTTGAAGAATGTTGGTGTAGGATTTATATATATGTATAATAAATTTATGTATAACAAATTTTATATCTAAATACAATGTATTTACCCTACCTATATATTTTAACCTTTAGCCTACTTGAAGAATAATGGTATAGGATTTTTTTTTAATATTTTCTCTGTTTTTACCAATGAAAATACTGTAGATTACTTACAAAATATCAGCAAAATGTGACAAATTATGCGTGCGTGGAGGGGGGGGGGGGTTAACAGAAAAGATCAAATATTAAGATCACTTGTATATCTTAAGGGGTTTATTATTGCAATAAATTGTGTTGTGTTGTTAGGTCATAAATTATTTTCTGTATGTTTAGTGTACGCGTTATGTGTTCTAAAATCTTATCATTTGATATTCAATTCAAAATTATAGCTGCTGATAGAGTTGTTGGTAAATTTTTCGCTTTTATATTAACAATTAAATTATTCTAGTTACATAATTTAGGATTTTTTCGTACGGCTGGAAATTGTTACTTCTTATTCTGTTCTTCTACATGTTCTTAAATGCTTCAGTCTTATAATTGGCTGAGCATGTGATAAGAAACAGAACTATTTTTATAGCCCTGGCATTAACAGATAAGGTGCAGCTTATTTAACACTCCATCTACCTGATTTTTTAAGTCTTATTGAGCAGTTGATTTTCATTTTGCGTCATTCACTAAAGATAAAAATTAGGTTATGTTTTTCATTATTTACATTGGCAAGAGAAAATTCGTGTGATTGTTTTACACCAGATATTTAGTCATAGTATCATTTATTTTATTCAGTGTGTATTGTTATAAAAAATATATTAGAATGAATTCAGCTTTTACAACGCTTATTGTTAATCATTGAGTGGGAGACTGGCACACGACTACTTATCAAACATTTTCTTCAATTATTTTACAAAAGAAAATTATTTGTATATTAAACCCATAGTATTGTACTATCAAAATTATGTAAGCCTGTATTTTTTCCAAGGTTGGACATAAAGTTAATTACGAGCTTAATAAAAAATACATAAAATTATAATTATTATAGTAAACAAATTATTACGACAGAGTAATATGCAAATAAAGGTGTATTTCTTTGTTACTTTCTTAACATGAATATAATATTTGTGGATTTATTTATTTATATTCCTGTGTTCTCATAACTTATTAAACGTTTTTAGTGTTCTTGTAATTAATTAAGTTAAAGGAAATGAAATGTTTTCTTTTTTATGTCTCTGAAATTAAAAAATATTTTTCCTGAATATGTTATTGTTATAATACCAATGAACCCCGTGATACCATTAAACTTTCCGGATTTTCAGAATCCCATTTTAAGTATATTATATTTATTTGGTCTTGGGCAAGAAAGTATTTGTTAATTTTTTTTTTATAGTCTTTCAAGTTTATTTTTTATTGTTTGGAACCCCCAGTTGATGGACCGGTAAAAACATTCTTCATCAACTATAACTATATATGACTACAAATTTTGTTCCGTATTATTATTTTGGTTGCCGTTTAAATTCCGTGAAAATCCCGTCTAAGTCCAATGTTTGAAATTTTAAAATCCTATTTGTCTTAAGTTCGATTGGGCTCTGCAGCTGTTTTAACTTGTTTTGGTTGTTCAGTTCAGATTGTGTTTATTTTTAAACGTTTTCTTATTTTTATTCTAAATTTCGGTCCGATTTTCGTCTCGTGGATGACTTTTGAAAGTGATTGTGAATTTTCCGAATGGGCTACTGACTCGATTACTTGTAAAACCAATAGTGAAGTTGCCAACTTGAAGCATTTGGATGTGCTCTGGATTTCATACGAAGACCCATTTCGTAGGCTTTTCCTCCCCCTCGCACTTTTAAGAACTTCTTGCTCTTCTACCGTCAATACCGATGATCATCTTCCTTCTCATCTCAGTTGATCCGTTAGTGGTTTACTCAGTGGATGCTTAACATTTCAACTTTATTTACATGTTGCCTGTATATCTACAGGAAGTTCCCCTATCAGCCATCGGGACGCGCCGTGTTGGAGTTGAAACCCCCATTTTAGTGTCGTTCGCAAGGTTACGCTCGGCCCCAGCTTCATTCTGAGCCAAACCCGTACGTTAGCTAATGAGGGACATCTGTTCATAATTTACTATTAAAAAGTTCTAATTTTTCCATTTTTATTTAAAATGTCGAGGCAGTTTGTGGTATGAATGAAATCAAAGCTAACAGTCACTTTGGACTGCCGTTATTAGTGACTTACTAGTTTAGAATAGGTTGTCAGTAGATTTCTCATTATAAATATCACGAAATCTATTTACAAATGCAAAGTTCCTCATAGACTAACTCGGTCAACAATCAATAATGATCTAATTTCCCAACCTTCTATAGAACTGAAGTTTGAAAAATTTGCTCGTTAGGGTGAAACAGAAATCTTACTATACACTTACTTTTGTCATCAGTCACTGGTCTGGTTTAATGCAGTTCTCCAAGCTGTTCAATCTTTCGCAAGTCGTTTCATATCTACATATCTGTACCACCCTACATCTTTTATTTGCTTTTAATATTCTAACCTTTGCCTTTCCCCCTACAATTCACTCCCTCAATATTACCCTCCATTATTGATAGACCAATACCTGGATGTCTTAAGATATGCACCACTAGCCTATCCCTTCTTTTGGTAACATTTTTCCATATACTTCTGTTTTCATCCACTCGTCTAAATACACTTGTAAAGTAAAATAGAAATGAGAATCGTTAAATTCAGGTTTTTTCTCTACGTGTTTTGTATTTATCATTAACAAATAATATAGAAAAACTATTTCAGGTGCTGAGATTATCTATGTGTAATAAATTTGAATCAGGAAAGCTTTCGAACTTCGAAATAGGTTCATTGTAGACGCTGAAATTTTATTATTAAAGATCAGTATTTCAGAAAACTGAGTTATGTTGTTTACTTCGTAATAAACTCTCTGGAGAGAGGGAAAACTATTCCAAGGTAATGTTTTGAAACAATCATTTTTTTTTTAACTCGAAATGTGGGAAATGTAGATAGTCGTCGCGCCTTAACGATAACAAAGAAATGGTGGTTACTGGAGCAAACAAACATGCTATTAATCATTGAATGAAAATCTTTAAAAGGAATGTATTGCCACTGTTATCAGCAGTTTTTAACTTAACATTTTTGGTTTGAACAAAACAGATTTTTCAATAAAATAAAAAAGCTTGTAAGAAGATTTTTACTGTTTCATTTACTAGTTTTCCTGATTATTATAATTAACATAAAATATCCAGTAGTTAATATGTGTTATTACAAAACTCATTACAGAGATCTTTATACTTTATTTTTATTAGTATTTTCAAATATATATTTTTATTTTTGAAATCTTGCCAAATGGGTTCTTTAAAGAAAGATAGTATTGTAGATTACTATGTACTTTCTTACAGCATGTAATAACGGCAGGATTATATCGCACTGTGTAATTCTACTTAAAGAACATACACACATGTAAAACGTATTACGTAACGAAGTAAGTACCTTGTGAATTATTAATAACTTGCTACAACAGGAAACAGGATTGATGTAATCGAGTTTTTCGTATGTATTTTTATATTTTTATCATTACTGTTTCATTTGTTCTTTATTGATTATTATTGTGAGTATATTTCGTTATATTGTATATTTTTAACCTCCGTTTTATTTTTTTATCTTGCTAAATAGATATGCATTAAAGTAAATTTATACATCTAATAAAAAGGTTAAAGTAGGTAATTATACTTGAAACTTAAAGTAGTATGGTGTTGCAACTATTTTAAGTTTTTTTACTTATCTATTTAAATAAAAAAAATGGTGTGAAACACTTATACGACTTGTTATTGCCAGTGTGAATAATGAAAAATATAACCTGTATTTAATCATGAGTGAACATTACAAAATTAAAAACATATGCTTACTCTCAGCGTTCTGTAAACGGTTTAAATTCGTCTTTTGATTCGGTTTTAAGATTGAATAATAACTTTCTTTAAAGTGTTGTTTTTAATTTTCTTATTGTTTTTTTGTGCAACATTTGGATATTTTTCTTCGTAATTCAATAGATAAATAAACTTCATCAAAGATACTTGATGTTTCATAACATTACTTTACGTTAGACTTTTAATTATATAGACAAAATACCACAATTCCGAACAAACCAAACCTGGAGGATTAGAACTGTTCTGTTATACTTACTATATCGTAGCCGAGAGGACCCAGTTTCAAGGGGCTTGATACTCACTCTCATCTATTTGTTCCTAGGATGGATTTACCGGAGTTGTGTTAACATAACTAGGATTTGTTTTGTAGACATCAACCCGGCGACCCCCAAGTCATCTAGCCATTTTTTCTGGCTTCACAGCCGTTAATACGTAATTTATCTTAGCTACTTTATGAAAAATTTCAGATCAATTAAGGTTTGAATGGGATCCAGTTTACCTTACCCAGGATACTATTCCATAAATAAGGTAAACATTTTTATTTTTCTAAATTTTGATAAAATACATAATAGTAGCAGTTTAAACTGGATGCCATTGAAATCGGTTTACCTGTTATTGTGCTATAAAACATAAATCGTCTTCAGGTCATTTAAAACTGAGTATACCGCAAATTGTACAAGTAAAATCGAGATAAAATCGTCGTTTAATTGAATTTTATTTTTAAACTTATAAAATACACTACGTGCTATTTATAATTAAGCTATTACTATCAGCTAAGTTGATAAATACTGATTGTACAAGAAGGGTTGTAAAGTGAGTCATGCAACCGTTGTTGTTAAAAGTGTAATTTAATATCTCACATAAAAGAATACGCTACTCACTTTTACTTTGGTCATGTCATTTTTAGAACTTTATCTTCGTGTAGGGTGGGGCTATAGTTGTGTTTTTTTGTAGTGGTCGTGTGTACTATGGTTTAATGTTTAGTCAGTGTCATTGATTAGGTCAGTACTAAGCTGTTACCCTCAAAACATACAGTACGTTTCAAATTTCAGTCGGTTTTGTCTACTGAAAGAAATTTTTTGCCCCCTTTTCAGGTAATTTATTAATTGTTTAGGTTATTTTAGATTTGTTTAAAAAAGCTTAAAATTTATTTAAGTTGCATGAAATAATAAGTCTACATAAAACAACCGAACTAGTTTACCAAGGATTTTTTGTCATCAGTCTCTCGACTGGTTCCATAAAGTTCTCAGAGCTGTTCTATCTTCCGCAAGTCGTTTCATATCTACATACCTAAAACACCCTTGTAATTTGCTTTAAATATTTTAACCTTTCCTTACAATTTACTTCCTCAATATTATGCCCCACTAGCCTATCCCTTTTGTGCGAAACAGTACTGTAGATCCTTAGCTGAACAACTAGAAATCTTACTTTTTTATCGCCAGTCTCTCGACTGTTTTGATGCAGTTCTCCAAGCTGTTCTATTTTGCGCAAGTCGTTTCATATCTACATACCTAAAACACCCTACATCTTTTGTAATTTGTTTTAATATTCTAATCTTTGCTTCCCTCTACTATTCACTCCTACAATATTACCCTCCATTATTGATAGATAGACCAATAATACCTAGATGTCTTAAGATATGCCCCAGTAGCCTATCCCTACTTTTGGTAAGATGTTTCCATATACTTCTTCTTTCATCCACTCGTCTAAGAACCTCTAAATTACTTATTTTGACCATGCACTTAATCTTCAACATTTTCTTATTACTTCACTTTTCAAAAGCTTTTCCTTTCTACAGCCCCAATTACCCACGCTCCTTTCCTGTATAATGCTACACTCCACTTATAGTTTTTTTTAAGAAATTTTTCCTAATCTATAAATCAGCGTTTGTAGTTAGTAAGCTGTTGTTAATTTTAAAGGCTTTTCTAGCTTGAGTAATCCTAGTTTTGATATCACTTGTACTTCTACCATCCTGTGTTATTTTACTCCTTAAATAGCGGAATTCCCAAACTTCCTGTATGTTTTCATTGCTTACGTTTAAATTTCCCATCTCCTCTAAACCACTCGTGCTATTGCATAACACTTTCGTTTTGTTCTTATTAATTTTCATTAAGTAATTCTTTCTCATGATCTCATCCATTCCATTTAAGATATCTTCTAGTTCTTTATTTGCCTCGGCGAATACTACGATATCATTAGCGAAGTCGAGAATTTTTATTGTTTCTCCTTGAATTCTTATTCCTGCGTCAAATTTTTCTTTCACTTCATTTATAGCCTCGTCCGTATACAAGTTAAAAAGAAGTGGTGACTGAACATTCTTGTACACCTTTTCCTACAGCAGCTTCTTTTTCGTACCCCTCGATTCTTAAAACAGCCTTTTCAAGGTTTTAAACATTTTGCTCCAGTCCAGCTTGCCAAATGCTTTCAACGGTTTTGTAATACCGGAATCTTAAGAAGTAACTATCAATCTTTACATTTATTTGTGTATTTGATTTGATGTATAAGAATAATACATTTCATCATTAGGCCTCTACAGTCAGACGCTTTGGCGAATGAAGTGAAGATGGCATTTGCAGTAGGTGTTTTTCAGAGAGCCTGGCATGCCGATAAGCATTTCTTCCACTCAGTGAGGAAGCTACGGTAATTTACCTCACTCCACGTTTTACTTAGTAAAACCTCTAGAGGTTCAAACCAGCCTTTCGGCTGTTGACCTTAACAACAACAAACATATTGTATACATATGTAGTAATTGCCCAGAATATGAAGTATCGATCATTCTCGTAGTTTTTGTATTTTTTTTGGATAATGTGAAATTTTCTGTTTTGTAATTCTATCAGTTTTGAGCGAGGAAAACGGAAACGAACTAGTAATTCTCAGTAATATTTACGATTTTTTTATAAGGTATTCATAACATTATTTCAAATATAGTTGTTTCTCTTTTATACAGAAAATGTAAAAATCGTTGTTAATAAAATTCGAACGGGGTGACCTCGTTCATGAACGTTAATAACTGCGACATTTTTCCACAATACCATCTAATTCGAACTAAGTAAATGATAATTTTATTATTAAAATAGAAAGAGAAATGTATTATGGAATTCATTGAATCGTGAAGTGCTTTCTGTTCAATTGCTTTTAAAATTATTATTTTCTTCGGCACTAATTTAATTAACGTGACGTGTTATGACGTCTATGATTTAACGCAGTACTTTCAATAACGCTAATTGAATTATTATTTTTTTAATTATTATTTTAATTAATTCATGTTTTATTTAACGTACTACAGGTTGTAAATTAATGCACCATGTATTTATGATTGCTATATTGTTTGGTAAGCAATAACGGTATTCATTTGAGTGTTTGTAATTTATGGCCATTAATTACGTACTGTATGTCCAAAAACAGTACATCCATTGTTATGAAAAGTTATCCTTAATATCAGGAGTAAGCTTTCATTTTACCGTATTGTACTACACATAATATCCAACTGCAGTTGGCTTACTGCGTAGAATGGTATCGATTGCGTAATACAGTTCCCAGTAGGATAGTACAATATTTCCCTCTTTTTGAAATCCCACAGTTTCATTAAATTTTTAAAGTTTTCTTGTTAAAATTTGCCTGTAAAATTAATATACATTATTATTAAAATGGCATTGCTTATAATATTAATCTGCAGCCTGGTTTTTCCTTTATTTTTAGGTTTCGCAAAAACATATAAAATTTTTTATCAGTACCTTATTTACATGTTTACAAATGACTATTGCTTATCTAGATGGCAGTCGTTATACAGTTCAATCGATAACTATTCGGAAAAAGATAAAAATTTTACTAATATCTGTATGGATGACAACCGGTTGACAAAATAGATTTTTAAGGCATTAAATAATAGACCTCAGGTGTCGGATAAATGGTTTAAAAGAGGTCAGGAAAGATATTTAGAAATTCTAGATATTTAAAAATACAATGATCGATTGCTGAGAACGTGTAATGCTGCTAAAACAGCTTCCAGTAATGTCTAAAGTCACCTCACGTGGTTTAAAATTGGCCCTATAGACATTCTACGGTGCAGTTGTGACTTCTACTTCATTCTTCGTAACTGTACAATGTAATTCATTACTTTTAGATGTGATAGTTCCAAAAATTATCAGATAATAATTATAAATTTGTATTCTTGAGCTATTTGTTTCGCTATAGCGAGACTATTTTGAGATTGTTTTGTTCTACGGCTATTTAGTTATTATACTATAGTTGTTTGCACGTTCAGTTGACACAATGGATCTTGCGGGGATCGTCATTGCTATTGCTATTAGTGCAGCTAAAAACATCAATTAAAGGCATCTGGATGCGTATATAAATACATTTTTTAAACGTCTGTAGAACACATATTTCTTAAGATAGAACTACAATTCAAGTTTTGCTTAACAGAAAAATATTATTCTATTACTTGGGGGGGGGGGGGTTAAAAATGAATATCTTATCTATTTTACTGCAGGCCTACTAATGCCTTCTCCACACCCCCTCGCCAAACTTTCTTTTATCACTGCGTTATAAATGTAAACAAATGATGCAATCGGTTGTTACAAATCAAAATCTTTTCCAGCACAGATATTGAAACAAATATTTCACATTTGGAAATTTCCGCGTAATGAAGTTGAGTACAAATTTATAGTGTTAATTATTAATTAATAATCATGTAGACAACTCTACATTATAAAGGTTTGTTATCGTTGGGGCGCGGAGGAGGGGAACGTTATTGGTTATGATGGCATTGATTGATCTACAAAGCCGATGTTAGTGTACGTGCTGGTAGTAGTAAGAGCCCCATTAGAAATACACTGTCCAATGCTGCTCCGTTGTGTCAGCTGAACGTGCAAAATGAATTTATAGTCGACATATCAACGCGAGTTCCAAGGCAACATCTTCTTGTTTCTTTTCACACTCTATCCAGCAATGGGGTTAGCCCAACTTGATTTTACACCAGGATTTCATCGTTTAGACTAGCATTAATGTGAAAAACATTTTGCATAGAAAAAATTAAGTTATTTTTTATTGTATGTATGCTGTTATAAACAAATGTATGAGGTACGGTGGTAGGTATTGTCATCTTATCACTTTGATGACTCATTTATATTTGATTTGAAATGATAATGATAACCATCAGACAAAATGATATAAGTTGGATATAAAGCTGTAGTGTAACGTAAACGTAATAATATTATAAAAAATTTGGCCGTAGAACAAGATATATCCCAAAATTGTCTCTTTAAAGAACCCGGTCCTCAAAAAAATTAAATTTTTTTTTTTTAATATGTTTATGTATGTAATTTTATTGAATTTTCTGTGTAAGCTGATTGATACACAATAAGTGTCGTTTCGATAAGGATAATATTTTTTTTTAATTGACACCATTGTGATTTTTACAGTTTTTCAGAAACCTGTCAAAATTTTTAGTTGAATAATTTTTTTATCCTTGTTATTTAGAAATTCGTATTACTTTTTTAATAGAAAGGTACTTTTTCATAAATATTATTGGCAGCCCGTTGTTTGTCTTGCTTTCTTATTTATTTTACAGCTGATTTTTTTCTTACGAGTGAGGTTATTGTTTGTTCGTTTCCTTCGTTTTCCAACATAGAAAGAACATTTTTTAAAAAACGGTTTGAGGTACTGACAAGAGTTTCGGTGTACATTCATTGCTTATAAGATTAAAAAATAACTCCATAGCTTCAACAGATTTTATAGTTACATATGGGTTAATTTTTGGAAATTATTGATCAAAGAAAATAAAGTTAATTTGAGAAAACCTCATGTTAAAATGTGCATCGAAGTCCAATAAATCTGTGTAAAAATTATCAGCCAATTATCTCTACCAAAGGCTGAAAAAAAATTTTCCTTATAGGCTACAAGTTCGGAGGAAGATACGAGGACCAGGTCCCCTTAAATTTAATTGTTGGCTCCATTATGATTTCGCTAATTGAACGAATAGGTTAAACAGATATAGGCCTATTATTGAGAAGTAATTATGTAAATTCTGCACATTTTCGTGCGTTTGTATTTCATCGTATCGATTTTGAGACGAAGTTTTAATTTTCCTGAGTGCACTTTAAATTACATATATCTACGTATTCTATTTTATTCTGTTTTATGCCACACATTGATATGATTAAACAACATTTTAATTTTAGATCACCAACACGCATTGTTCTACATCTCTTGTTAAGTAATGAGAAACTCTATTTCAATTCACAGTTTCATTTAATGCTATTACATTGTATGCATGTGCGATAAAACTAGCTTTTTATAATATCTAAACTATAAAACAAAATGATGGAATTATGTTAATCTAATAGTAATATTTTTACTTGCTCTTGCCTATATGCATATAAATAGAAAGGAAAGTATTGTCTCATGTCGATTTTTCAAAATCGAGTTTTCACCGGATCTATACGTCTTCAGACCCCGTGAACCCAAAACACATGTTTAGTGATTGGCTGTGTGTGTGTGTGTGTGTGTGTGTGTGTGTGTGTGTGTGTGTGTGTGTGTGTGTGTGTGTGCGTGCGTGCGTGCGTGCGTGCGTGCGTGTGTGTGTGTGTGTGTGTGTGTGTGTGTGTGTGCGCGAGTGTGTGTGTGTGTGTATGTGTGTGTGTGTGTGTGTGTACGAACAAAATATCTCAAGAACGAAACATCGTAAGAAGTTGAAACTTAAAACGTAAGTTGGATACTACTAAAGGACCCGACACGAACATTTTCATCAAAATCGGTCCACCGGAAGTAGTTGTTTATTTGTGTCGTTTTTCACTTTTTTGCGATTTTCTCAGCAGCTTCTACGGTTTATTTAAAAAGATATGATTTTAAATGATTTTTTATATTTTTGTACGATTTTTTTAGCGCCTCATTTACTACATTTTTGTGTTCTATAAGATAGGGTAGGCGCCATGTCTGCTGAAATTCTTGGAAAAGCTGTGCTCTCCTAGAAAAAAATGTTTTTTTTTAAGATTTTGGCTTTAATATGCACTTTAGCGCAAAAATGTATGTAATCAAAGTTGTAGATTTAAAAAGCTACAACTTTTATTATAAACATTTCTTTGTATAACGCTTAGTTTAGCGGTAATTAGTGATTTTCTGTTTTTTTTTCATGAAAATCTGTAAAAAAATATTTTAAAATATTTTGGCCTAAGTAGTCTATGCATTTTACAACAAAAAATTCAAATTTATAGTAAATTCAAAGATAAATAGTCTACAACTTTTATTTCAAGCATTTTTTTTCTACAGAGCCTAGTTTTGCGTCAAAAAGTGATTTTCCGTATTTTGTTTCAAATAGCTAGAAAATGGCTAATACGCTTCCGTGTTTCGTACTTCACACGAATAAAATAAAATACCAAACTTTAAAAGGAGCTGTACCAGAAATTTTTACGTTTCTTAAAGAGATACGCGGTTCCAAACACAGGCTTCATCTTTCATTTTACGTACAATGGTCACAGTTATCTCCTCTGAAAGTATTGCATTTCATTATACAGCCAGACCCTCTGGTGAATGAAGCGATGTGTCATTTGTAGGTTGGAAAGTGGATGCTTTTCGTAGAGCCTGACTTGATGTTGAGCATACTCTTTTAACTCGAGGAAGGCAAGGTAAACCATCTCACTCCTCGTTTTACTTAGTAAAGCCTCTAGAGGTTCAAACCAGTCTTTCGGCTGATGACCTAACCATTAACACCGTATTAAAATGTTATTTTTTATTTATTTACAATTTTAGGTTTTCCTCTGAAATCGTGTCAGTTAACCCGAGTTCGGTTAAAAAGGGTTATGCCTATATAATTTCCATCAAATACAATATAGAATTGCTATTCTGTTACTGTTTTAACTATTAGGTTTAATTATTTACTATGTTAACTGTACTATTTTGCTACTATTGCGTTTATCGCCTAGCCAACTGTATTAGTTTCACAAAAGTAATTACTGAAACAAACTAATGGTTGCCAAGCGATAACAGTAAAATTAAAAATGGAAAGTACTAAATTTGTTGAATAACTGTACACAGATTAGTAACTTCACTGAAATTACATGTACCTTTATTAATTGTTCACATTCGCTAAGACACACTAAATCTCAGTTTGGAACTAGATAGTAATAGTCCAGTCACTCACGGTTTTTGCTAAGAATTTTAAAGTACCGCTTGGATTGACATGAAATTTTGCATACACATAGTTGACATGTCAAAGAAAAAAAGTTATATAGTGCCGATGTGTGCTTTTACCCTGGGGGTGAGTACCACCCCTTCTCGGGGGTGAAAATATTTAACCTCAAAATAACCCCGGGAATCGATAGATAATTCAATTTTAAGCAAAAAATGTTTTATTGACTTTTTTCGGTAAGTGGATATTTACCGATTTATTCACGATTGAAATTGATGATTTCTTGCATAAAAAATGCATATTTTTCAGTATATTTTCCGTAATAACTCGAAAACGGTGCATTTTTACAAAAAAGTCTTAAGAATCAAAAAGAAACCTTTTAAAATAACAAATCGAATGGTTTTTTTTAAATTATCATCGGAGCAATAAAACCCAAGTTACAGCCTAATTAAGGTCAGGTATTTATTCGATTTACCTTTTATAAAAGTGTTTATCGTTAAATAACGTAAAAAGGAGTGGATTTTTGAAAAAAATAATGACAATGTTTTTTGTAGATTTTAAAAAGATCTTCAAAATGAGCTAAGGTAAAAGTAATTTGGATAAAAAATGGCCGAGTTATTGCAAAAACAAAAAAATTATGTCGTAAAAAAAAAGAAAAAAAATTTATTAAAACGGTAATTTTTTCACAAAAATAAAAATTAACGTTATCCCAAGTGTAATTAGCTTTATTTATGTACTGACTATGAGTCCTGAAATTTTAACCAGTTTAAAATGCTTAAATTTGAAAAAAAGGTCAATTTAGTAAAAAATGAATTTTTGCAATTTTAAAAATATTTTCCATTTTTTCAAAACTGCTCGAAATCAAAGAGGAATACGAAAAATTGACATGAGTTCTAAAATGTAGTATTTTTTTCACTGAAAATTTTCCATTTTTTTTTATTTTTCTATCATAAAAACTAAGCGAGATATTTACATTCTAAGCTTGCATATAAGGGTGAGAAGCCCCCTTTTTTATCCCTTTAAAACGCATTTTCTAAAAATCAACAACTTTCAAATAGTCCAAATTTTCAGAAGTTGTAGCCCTTAGAATTCCCTACAAAATGAGCTTTGAAACGCTCAAATATCTTTAAAATTACCGAAGTTATCGTTAATAAACCATTTACGTTTTTCTACCAATATTTTCGGAGCATATAAATAGCTATATAGTTTCAACTATTTTGGAGCAGTGAAATACTCGTAAACGTTTTCTCTCGTATATATATATATATATATATATATATATATATATGGTATTCATCTCTCACATATATACTATGCATTAGTATATACACGGATTACGTATGTAACCGATGAACACCTGCTGATGTATATATACTCATTTAGTCGTAGCAGTACAGCTACATAACCTCTAAAATATACACGTGCTTCTTTTGATTTTTCTTACTAAAAGTTATTCGTTCATTTATTTATTTATTTATCATTGAGTAGACATGAATAATTGTGGGTTTTACTAAAAAGTAAGTTCATAAAAAAAAAGTTTTTTTATTATAATTATATTTGCCATTATAAAAGGGGTAGTTTATAAGGGTTGAAAATATTAAATACTTAAAAGATTAAATTATAAGTATAACAAAAGTTAAAATCACTACAAAATGTATCATTACCTAATTTAAAGTTTCAATTTTTTTTTTTTTTTGGAAAATTTGACCTTAAAGGTGGTTTTTAAGGGTTGAAAAATTGTTA
Organism: Catonia carolina; assembly: GCA_035578175.1. NCBI lineage: Eukaryota > Metazoa > Arthropoda > Insecta > Hemiptera > Achilidae > Catonia > Catonia carolina. The sequence goes on from JAQMRL010000003.1 coordinate 52,335,515, forward strand.
TAAATTGTAAAATACTTTCCTATATGATAAATAAATCTTTATTTAACATACCCACACATAATCCATAGGTAAATAACGATTATATATACTGTTTTTAATTTTTGCAAGAAAGGGGTGCTTTTCACCCCTTAAAAACAAAAAGCACACATTCTAACCATATAACTTTTGAAGAGATAGGCAAAATAAGCTCACTTGCAAAATTTCATTAAAATCGGAGCGGTACTTTAAAATTCTGAGGTATTGCAATATTATACCGTGAGTGACTGGACTATAAATAGTTCATCTCAATTCGGCTACAGCTATAGATTAAATCGTAACTGTGATCTGAGTAATAATATATTACAGTATATGCCAACGGGTATTATTTTTGGGGAAAATGCTTCAATAATTAAATAAATATAGGGAAGACAGTGATTTTATTTTGCCATTTTCCAATTTTTAGGTATTCTTTTCAAGTTTTGTGACCTCTTACTGACTTTTTTTTACAATCAGTCTCGACTGGTTTGATGCAGTTCTCCAAACTGTTCTATCTTGCGCAAGTCGTTTCGTATGTACATACCTGTAATACCCTACATCTTATGTAATTTGCTTTATATATTCTAGCCTTTGCCTCCCCCTACAATTCAGTCCCTCAATATTACCCTCCATTATTGATAGATCAATACCTGGATGTCTTAAGATATGCCCACTAGCCTATCCTTTCTTGTGGTAAGATGCTTTCATATACTTCTTTTTTCATCCACTCACCTAACAACCTCTAAATTACTTGTTTTGTCCACCCACCTAATCTTTAACATTTTCCTATAACTCCACATTTCAAAAGCTTCTATCCTCTTTCTTTTCTACAGCCCCCATCACCGACGTTTCAATCCCGTATAATACTACTGACGTATTATTTTGGGAAATTTTGTGTTTACTTATTGGTTAATTCGTCTTTATTGGTTAAAACTTTTAGTTATCTGTTTGTAGCATATAGGTTTTTTTTTAAATTGGCTATTTGATTCAGTGTTTCCATCATTTAAAATTACGTATGAAAGTGAACATTTTGTGAAGAAAATCAGATAGTTTGTTGTAATTAATCAGTAATAAATGTGGATGTGCCGGTCTAGGTTTCTGCACAGCTTCCCTTGACCACGCCAAATAGAGACCTGGTAAACCACCTCTTTTGCTTTCTGTCTAGTAGCATAACGTTCCTAATCCATATCCCGGAATGTGATAATGTATATTGATTTCCGTGACAAAAGTATTTACCTGGAAATTTTTTTCCGAATCTTTTTAACCGTTTATTGCAGTTCATTTTTATTAATAATAGGGGGGAAATAGGCGTGGCGTTATCCAAATTAAATCCTTCTTGCTGGTAGATGTCTGATAAGCGTTCTTGAACCATGAGATGTGCAAAAAGAATTCTAAATTACCCCCAACAATTTATGTTAGTTTTTCCCGTAATTTCTACGTTATGTAGAATGTAGCCTCGAACAGAGGGCTTGGTTCTCTACGCTTCGTTCAGAGAAGATTCAAAAAGAGCGACTGGAGTATACCACTGATTCCCTTACCAAATCAAACTGTTTTGTCATGCTGTTTAAATGTATCTGTTGTAATTAAAGGTGAATTATTATATTTACTTTGTATTTGTAAGATTGCTTCTAAATACCAGTTATTTTTATTGAGATGTTTCCTTATTCTAGTTTTTTTTAAATAAAACTTGTCAGCTTATCGGTCCTTCCTTTGAGTTCTTGACAAGGTAGACTTAGATTATGTGTAGGATTAATAAATGTTTATTTTCTGAATACAGCGGTTTATACAACGCTGTTGATATTTCTTAATAAATTAACTTTTGATAAATATTAATCTGTAAACTTTGAAAATATACCAGAAGTTTTCTGAATCTAGTGCACGAGTATTGTTTTGATTTCGTTCCATATTTACATATAGTTAAGTTTTTCTGTAATATCCGTCGCGTTGTTTGCCAAATTTATCGAATCCCTTTGTAGCCCCCTCTTCATCCTTTGCAAATGACTTTTCCAGTCCAGTTAACTATCTTCTGTTCATCCTCATACCATGATCTAAGTATCCCAGCATATTATCGTTAATTTTCTTGCTACCCATACAAGCAATAATGTACTGTTATTAAACCTCAGCATTGTTTCGTTAATGTTGCCATTTATCAAGCGTTAGATTATAGGATTTAATTCGTAATACTTGGTATAAGATTATTATTATTATTATACTATAGAAAGACGGTTGATAACCTTTATCAAGGCCGTCCATTTAGTTATTTAGCCCTTTAATAATAATATATTTATTTAAAATTGTGCTTTTGATAAAACTATAATAACATTAATTTTTCTCTATCCCATTGAACCGTGCAGCACGTCAAAAAATAAATGCATTAAAATTGTGATTGAACGTCCGCCCCATTTTAGAATACTGTTCCTTGGTTTGGCATTTTGGGCCTGGCATACTAGTAAGCATACTTTTTCACTTAAGTGAGGAAGGCATGGTAAAATAACCTCACTCCTTGTTTTACTTAATAAAGCCTCTAGAGGTTTGAACCAGCCCTTTATTCTGATGACCTAAACAATAACAACTTGGTCTAAAAAAAGGTCCTGTACAAAAAAAAGACAAATTATTGTCTGCTGCAGTTGTTCGGCTACCCGCATGTAAAAATTACATCGGATACATTTTCCACCACTAAAAGGTTTCATAGATGTAGAACAAAATATCAGATGAAAATATAAATTTTGGTCAGTTTTGGGCTGAGTTTAATTAACTTAACTGTAATGTAGTAAGTTTTTGGTTGAAAATGTATACCTTCATAAAGCAACTAAGTTTTTTTAGTTTAAAAAAACATAAATTTATTGGGCTAAACAGAATTTTTACTTTCTCTTGCCTATATAAGTATATAGGAAGGCAAGTATTGTTTTCATGTCGATTTTCCGAAATTGAGTTTTCACCGGATCTACACGTTTTCAGACCCCTTAAACCCAAAAAACATGTTTTTAGCATAAGTCTGTGTGTGTTTCTGTCTGCGCGCGCGCGTGTGTGTGTGTGTGAGTGAACAAAATATCTCTCTAGAACGGAACATCGTACGAACTTGAAACTTAAGTTAAATACTACTACTGACCCGACACGAACATTTTCATCAAAATCGGTCGACCGGAAGTAGTAGTTCATTCGTGGCATTTTTAATTTTTTGCGATTTTCTCGAAAACGGCTCCTACGATTTTTTTTTTAAATAGCCTCATTTACTAAATTGTTTATGCTCTACAAGATAGGGTAGGCGCCATGTTTGTTGAAATTCTTGGAGAGGTTGTTTTCTCGTAAAAAATTTGTTTTTTTAAGATTGCGGCTTTAATATGCATTTTAGCGCAAAAAGGTAGATAATAAAAGTAGTAGAGAATTTAAAATCTTACAAATTTTCTTCCAAATTTTTTTTTGTATATCGCTTAGATTAGCAATAACTTGTGATTTTCTGGGTTTTTTTCACGAAATTGTATAAAACAATCGATTTTTTAAAGATTTCAGCCTTGGAATGCATTTTACGACAAAAGTGTATGTAATAAAATATATTGGTAATTAAAAGATCTAAAACTTTTATTTAGAGGATTTTTCTCTGTAGAGCCTAGTTTAGTGTCAAAGAATGATTTTCGTATTACTAAGGTTGATTTTCATTTTGCATAATTCACTCATGATTAAAATAAGTTAATGCTTTTTTTATTTATTTCTATTTTCTATTATTAATGTTAGGTTATATTGTTCATTATTTGCATTGGAAAGAGAAAATTGTGTGATTGTTTTACACTAGATATTTTAGAAAAGAAAAATACACTAGATATTAACGTGTAGTGAATAAGTTTTATAAATATGTGGAATATAGTATTTGCCGCTTGATGGTAAGCTGTATATTGATAATAGCTTTTTGAAAAAATTTCCTTTACTTGTATTCACAACGAAGAAAATTTTCCTCCCCCATTCCGTTACACGAAATGATTTTTGAGGGTGAGTAATGGTGGCGCTCGCAGTGTTAAATTCCTGTACTAAATACATTACGTCACGTCACAGGTCAACTCATGTGACGTCAAATAAAGGGTGACATCTCCAAATTTAATGACATTCCTTCTATTTATTTCAAAACCACCACATAGCCGTACAACCTAAACGTAATATTACACTTCTCTTATTTATTTTTCACCGGTTTTTAAATGATGTTCCTAAATTGTCTCGTGAATTGCACGTTCTGGTTATTTGCACTTCGTTAGTTCTATTTTATTTTTTAATTTGACGTCTCCTATAATATTTATTATGGCAATTTTAAACAATGATTTTCAAATGTTTTCCCAGAAATTATGTTTAAATTCTTGTAACGAAAATACGGTGATGTAATTTGCGTTCAGCTTTGTTAACTTAAATAATTCTTGTTGATTTAATGTTAACTAAAGTTATTCACCAAGATTTTTATACTAATTTGTTCACAGATTCTTTTGAATGAAATACCCGTCATGTACCAGAAAAGTGTGTCTTGTGATAAAATGTAATTTGAATACACTTTTTGTGTGAAACAGTACTGTAGATCTTTAGCTTAACAACTAAAAATTTTACTCATTTTTTGTCATCAGTCTCTCGACTGGTTTCTTCAGTTCTCTAAGCTGTTTTATCTTCCGCAATTCGTTTCATATCTACATACCTACAATACCCTACATCTTTAGTTATTTGCTGTAAACATTCTAATTTTTGCCTCCCCCTACAATTCATTCCCTCAATATTACCCTCCATTATTGATAGATCAATACCTGGACGTCCTAAGATATGCCCCACAAGCCTATCCCTACTTTTGATAAGATGTTTCCATACACTTCTTTTATCCACTCGTCTAAGAACCTCTAAATTACTTATTTTGTCCACCCACCTAATCTTCAACGTTTTCCTATATCACCACATTTCAAAAGCTTCTGTCTTCTTCCTTTTTTACAGATCCTATCGCCCGCGTTTCACTCCTGTAATGCTACACTCCAAATAGTGTTTTAAGATTTTTTCCTATTCTGTAAATCAATGTTTGTACTCGGTAAGGTGTTTTTCATTTCAAAAGCTTTTCTAGCTTGAGCAATCCTACTTTAGATATCACTTCTGCTTCTTCCATCCTTTGTTATTTTAACTCCCTAGGTAGCAGAATTTTCCAACTACTCTACTGAAATTCTTCGAAAGGCTGTTTTCTTGTAAAAAAATTGTTTGTTTTAAGAATGCGGCTTTAATATGCATTTTAGCGCAAAAATGTATAATAAAAGTTGTAGAGAATTTAAAATCCTACAAATTTTATTTCAAACATTTTTTTGTATAGGTAACGCTTAGTTTAGTGGTAATTAGTGATTTTCTGTTTTTTTTTTCATGAAAATCTGTAAAAATATTCTGTTTTTAAGATACAGCCGTGGTATCCATTTTACGACAAAAATTCGTATAATCAAACCTATAGGAAATTAAAAGTTCTACAACTTTTATTAGTAGCATTTTTCTCTACAGAACCTAGTTTAGCGTGGAATAGTGATTTTCCGTATAATTAAGCCAAAATAAGTTGGGTTCATTTTGCATCATTCACTCATTATTAAAATTAAGTTATGTTTTTTAAGGTTGGTTAGTTATTTTGTTTATTACTAAAGTTATGTTCATTATTGGCATTGGCAAAAGAAAATTGTGTGAGTGTTTCACACCAGATTTTCGTTTTTACGTCTGGCTGTTTTTCATAGCAGCCGAATATTTTGCACATTTGAGCTAATAAAGATGATCGGTGATTGATGAAAGTGTTTTTGGAATATTGTTTAAAATCTTGTAGGCTTACAAGTTGCCGTCCAGTTGGCAAAGACAATCGACCCTGGAAAAATTGTGTTTCATGGTTACTTTAAGATATAGATAACAGAGTAAAGGTAGTACGGTCGGTGTGCGCGAATTTATTTTAAAATATCATGACTTATATTCAATGAATTAAAAATTTTACTTGTAAGAAAAAGTACTACTGTATTTGATGTAATCTGAATTTTTTCTCTTTAGAAAGTAATCGTAAATTTTCAGCTGGTTTAATTTTCTGTGGAATTTAATTTACCAGATTCAGAGGGAATTTTCTAGGTTTTATTTTAATAGTTGTCTTAGTTTGTTAATTATGCCCATAACAGGTAGGTGGTGTGTTAAATTATTTCCACTGTATCTGCTAGTTCTAGGGCTACAAAATATAGTTCTGCTTATTATCACATTGTCAGCCAATTACATGACAAACATTTAAGAACAGAAGAGGTAGTGGTGTAAAAAACACTAGTCGAGTTATCTCCTGTGACAGTTATGAGTTTCATTATACAGCCAGACTCTGTGGTGAATAAAGTGAAGGTGTCATTTGCAGGGTGGAAAGTAAATGCTTTTATCATGCATGATTTTCATGTATTTGCAACAGCTTAATTTCGAATTTTGTAGAGAGTTAAGTGAATATTTTTTAATATTCTAATATATTTTTAAAAAAAGTTTTAACATTGAATACAAGTGGGGGTTTTGTGAGTCTAAAGAACGGATCAATAACTTTTTATAGTTTTATTTTCAAGTAGCATACTTGGGCCACCCATGTTTAGGCATAGACTTGAAACACTTGACAAAGAAGTAGGTTATTTTGATACTATTTATCTTTAAAAAATGGCCTACACGATGCCTACATTTGTGTTATCAAATTTTATTGTTCTGAAGGTATTTCGTTACAATTGAGTTATTACATAATTTTAATTTTATGAATTTTGTATCATTACCAAATTTTAAGCTTCTGTAAATCTATAAAAATACTTTTTTAAGATTTCGGCCGTAGTTGGCATTTAACGACAAAAGTGTTGACATAATCAGATTTAGAGGAAATTGAAAGCTCTACAACTTTTATTTTAAACATTTTTCTCTATATAGCCTAGTTAGCTTCAAAGAATGATTTCCGTATTATTAATCTAAGTTGAGGTTGGTTTTATTTTGCATCATTCACTCATGATTAAAATAAGGTTATGTTTTTTGAGGTTAGTTTTTTGTTTATTTTTAATGTTTTATTACTACTAATATTAGGTTATATCGTTCATTATTTACTTTGGTAAGAGAAAGTTGTGTGAGTTTTACACCAAATTTTTAATATTGCAGAAATATGTTGGTTGTGTACAACGTACTGAAAACTTTGTGACTGGAAAGTGGATTACCTGCTGTATTATTGATTTGTACTTGTAACCGATTGTGTCTCAGTAAAGACATTACAGTTGAACTGCTTTTTTCTTTCTTGTACTGAATTGCAATTTAACACATGTGTACAATGTTGTTGGTTTTTTTTATTTGGCTTTAGTTCTGTATTTTTATTGCTCTCGTTAACTACTGCAGTTTGTCGCGTGACTGATAGATAATAACGCTCTTATGTGTAGGCAGTTAGGTTTGTTTGCATTTGAAATTAGTATTTTTGGAGGCTCGTAAAGGCTTCACATGTGTGTAATTGCAACATTAATATGCAGCACGCTGTTGTACTGCCTTCACAGTTTTAAACCATCTTTTTTTTTAAAAACAACAATGATTTATGGAAACATTTTTTCCGTTGTTTATTTTTTGTTCTCTCCATAGTATTATTTTTAGTTTATTATTTATTGTTTGTTTATAAAGAAAAATATACTACATAAATTTTTTATTTGGGCTTCGTTTTACTTTTATAATGTAGTTGCAGATATTTTTTTTTTAAGGACGTCCCGTCCTGTTTATACCTGTGAATAAAATTCTTCCTTATTCATTACGTTAGCTTTCTTGACATATAACAGCCATGCTTACAAATTACACAACGGTTTAAACGAAAAAAATAACAAAAATTTTAGAAAAACTTGATATAAATTTGTAACGGTAGGGGTACCTACCTGAAAATTTCACTGGATAAAAAATATACGCCTCCTTTTTTCTATTATATAAGTGCATTTAATGTCCATAACAGACAGGTGGAATGTTAAATTATTTGCACTTAATCTGTTAGTTCCAGGGCTAAAAAAAATAGTTATGTTTCTTATTATATGGTTAGCTAATTAAATGACTGAATCATTTAAGAACATAAGAGGTAGAGGTGTAAAAGACACCAATAAGAGTTATCTTCTCTAAAAGTAATGGAATTTAATTATACAGCCAGACCCTGAAGTGAATGTGTCATTTGCAGAGTGGAAAATATGTGCGTTTCAGATGACCTAGCATGCTGATAAGCATACTTTTCAACTCAATGAGGAAGGAAATTGTAAACCACCTCACTCTTCGTTTTACTTAGTAAAACCTCTACAGTTTCAAACCAGCCTTTCAGCTGATGACCTAAACAAGTGCATTTACTATAAATTTTATGAATTTAAAGAAAATGTTTTTTTGAAAAGGTAGGCTATACACCCAGTTTCGCTCTTCATTCCAGAGACAAATATTACAATTTATTCCTTTTAACTATTTCTAAAATATCACTGTATAACGTTACAGTGCAATAGGTCTCTTGTTAGAGTTAGTTATCAGTATCGGTGTATTGTGTTGTTTAGGTCAACAGCCGAAAGCTGAAACCTCTAGAGATTTTATTAAGTTAAAACGAGGATTGAGGTGATTTACTATTGCCTTTCTCACTGAGTTGGAAGAGTATGCTTATCAGTATGCCAGACCCTCCAAAAAGCATTCATTTTCCACCCTGCAATTTACACCTTCACTTCATTCACAACAGTGTCGGGCTGTATAGAAAAATTCATTACTTTCGGAGGAGATAACTATATTTAGTGTCTTTTACACCTCTACTTCTTGTGTTCTTAAATAGTTCGGTCATATAATTGCCTGACTATGTGATAAGAAACAGAACTATTTTTTGTAGCCCTGGAACCAGCAGATCGAGTGTAATTAATTTAACACTCCACATGCCCGTTATGGGTAATTGGTGTAATATAACGTGTTAACAACTTTCAGCTCAGTCTAACGCTGTGTTGTGCACTAAGTGGGAAACTAAATTAACATTGTACGTTCTTCTGAAGTGATCATCTCAAAACGATCCAGTGTGTCATTACATATTATTATTGTCAAGGTAACGTTAATAAAAGTTAGAACAGTATCTTCTAGGTGATAAAACAAGTTATTAGCAATATACACTCAGATAAGATATTTAGTAATGTATTTGTGCCGTTAAATGTATCTGTTTTATGTATTAAAATACATTCCGTGTTACGTAAAAAACTGTATTTTTTATCTGTTTTATACACTTACAAATACTTGTATTTTTGTAAGCGTTTACTGATGGACTTAGTATTGTATTTTATTCTTGTAGTTGTAGGTGTTGCCTTCAGTTTATAATCATTCTTCTTTACCCTCTATAAAAAATATTCTCGCCGACTGTTTGCTATAATAAAACATTCATTTGGTGCTCTTTTATTGTTTACATTCTAATTGTTTTTTCAAACTGTAATTTTTTTTGTTTTCTTTTACGATGAACAAAAAGTTCGTCATTTGTAATATCCAGAGGCTTAGTGTTCGCAAATGTTAAGTGGGAGAATATGAAGGGAAATTGGTATAGAAAAGAAAGTAGTATAGATTAATTTACGTTTTAATTTATTTTTTTTATGTAGTGTGTAATGGTTTTATACGTAAGTATTATGGATTGCAAAATTCTTATATTAATTTTTGCCTAATTAAAAGTTTATGTTTCCTTTACTGAGAAAATGTTTGGGTTTCAGTTTTTGAATAAAAGATTTAAATGAGAATATATGTAAAATCTTCGCAGTGTAACAACTATAAAATAGACTTTGTTCTGATTTTTTTTTTTTTGTATTCAGTCTCTCGACTAAATTTGATGTAGTTCTCTAAGCTCTTTTATCTTGTGCAAGTTGTTTCATATTTACATACCTACAAAACACCCTACTTCTTTTGTAATTTGTTTTAAGTATTCTAACTTTTTGCCTCCCCCTACAATTCACTCCCTCAATATTAATCTCCATTATTGATATAGTAATATCTAAGATGTCTGTAGATATCCCCCCACTAATCTATATCTCTTCTTCTGGTAAGATGTTTCCATATACTTCTTCTTTTAACCAGTCGTCTAAGAACCTCTAAATTATTTATTTCGTCCACCCACCTAATCGTTAACATTTTCCTATAACACCAAATTTCAAAAGCTTCTATTTTCTTTCCTCTTTCTTTCTACAGCCCCTACCCACGTTCTGTACCAAGAAAGGTTGCATCCATTTAACCCTATAGCCGGCAGTAACATTTTTCTAGACCGGCAGAGAATTTCTAGCATATGAGTCACCGAACCGTAAAGAAATCATTAAAAATTTGCTATAAATCACAAACCTTATAACTTGACGTATCAAAATAACAAGACAACTTAAGAAAATAGAATACTAAATACATTATTGAAATTTTAATCTGACAGTTAAGGGATGCTAAAGCTATTTGAAAATACTTTTTAGACAAATATTTTTATAAAATTTCAAATGACACTGCTGTTTAAAACTTTCTTATGGTCTACTTTCAAAATTCATTACAAACGAATCATTACCTATATGAATCTTTACCTTCTAAACTGAAGAAAATGTAATACAAAAACAATTATGTAAACAAATAAATAACCAAATTCAGCTCTAGGATAGCGTTATTTCAACAGAGAAACACAGGAAGAATATGCGATTAAAACTAATGTATTTTACGTGAAATTTTACTTTATACATTAATAAACTATTCTAAAAAACAGCAACGCTGTCTGAAAATGAATTTAAAAAACTAAAACGACAACTTGCAATGCTATGAAGCAAATCCGATTTTGCGACGCTACCGGTTCAAGAAGCGGTAATACAGTCTCAAAATCGACGGTTGCTGGCTCTAGGGTTAAAAAAGTACAGTTTAAAAACTACTGGAGATTGTCTTTTTTTTGTTATAAACGTGAAGTATTAAATTTTTTTACAACTTAATAAGTTTTTATGTTTCAGCATCGATGGTTGCTCTACACACATATAAACGATAGTCAACCTCTTTCCAGGTGCGCTGTGTCATTTATATCGAGCGTGAGCAAAGCAATAGCAGAAGCATTTCGATGTCGTAAATTATGCACATTTCTAATTATATCACTCTAGACGTGGTTTTTAACATAACCCCAGAAGAAAATATCAAGTTGGGTTAAATCTGGACTCGGAGGCCAAAGCACAGGACTGGTCCTACCGATCTATCTTCTTAACACCTGGCACCTCTCTTCTGTTCTTAAATAGTTCAGTCTTATTACTGGCTGACTATGTGATAAGAAACTGAACTATTTTTTGTAGCCCTGGAACTAGCAGATCGAGTGCAAATAATTTTACACTCCACCTACCCGTTATAGGCATAGTTTATATAAATATTTGTTAATAATTACATTGGCAAGAGAAAGTCATGTGAGTGTTTCACATAATTTTTATTTTTATTTTGCAGTAACAGTTAACTGAATGACGGTATTCTTTTTACTAGGTTAAAATAGATCGGATGCTTTGTGTTTTTAATGTAAAAGATCTATGCGATGTATTTTTAACCCTTTGCATGATTGAAGTAGAGAAAAATACGTTTAATACCAGTATTATTAGAAAACACCTACTCTTTTTCTCTCATGTCATACGTAGTAATAATTTTAACGGATGTAGAACATGGTTGTCAAGTTCATTTAACATTATAGAAGATTGAAAATTAATGAAAATAATATTGTTGATTTGTGAATGTGGACGGAATATGATACGTAGCGGTTATGATTAAAGAACTATTCATTCATTCATTCACATCATTTTAATACGGTGGATTTAAGTTTTCATTTGACACCGGAATTACTTGTTCGTTGTATTTTAAGACTTGATCGGATTATTTTACTTCGCTTACGGTTTTATGTTCTGTTATAATAATAGCTATATATATAATTAATAAATTTTCTTATAAAAGGGTTTTGATTAAGAAATATTGTTTAATTTAATTTATTTTTACTTTCTCTTGCCTATATAGAAAGGAAAGTTTTATTTTCATGTCGATTTTTTCGAAATAGAGTTTTCACCGGATTTACACGTTTTCAGACCCCCTGAACCCAAAGAAACATGTTTTTAGCGATTGAGCTGAGCTTGTGTGTGTGTGTGTGTATATACGTACGTACAAAATATCTCAAGAACGGAACATCGTACGAAGTTGAAACTTGAAACTTAAATTAGGACCTACTAGAGGACACTCGACACGAACCTGTTCATCAAAATCGGACAATTAGTTAATTCAAGTCATTTTTTACTTTTTGCAATTTTCTTAAAAACGTCTCCTACAATTTTTTTAAAATCGCCTCATTTACTACAGTTTTTATGTTCTACGAGATAGGGTAAGCGCCATGTCTGCTGAAATTTTTGGGGAGGCTGTAGGAAAAATTTATTGGTTTTTAAGATTGCGGCGTTAAAATGCAGTTTAGGACAAAAGTGTGTTAAATTAAAGTTGTAGACAGTGAAGAAATCTAAAACTTTTATTTTAAACATTTTTTTTTGTATAACGCTTAGTTTAGCAGTAATTAGTAGTAATTTTTTTCATGAAAATCTGTAAACAAATGAATGTTTTTAAAGATTTCGTATGCATTTTACGACGAAATGTATTATCAGATTCATAGGAAATTCAAAGATCTACAACTTTTAGTTTTAGTATTTTTCTCTACGGAGCTTGGTTTAGCGTCGAACAGTGGTTTTCCGAATTATTAAGCCAAACTAAGGTTTGGTATTCATTTTGCACCATTCACTCAAGATTGAAATTAGGTTATGTTTATTGAGGTTAGTTTTTTGTTTATTAGTAATGTTAGGTTATATTGTTAATTATTTGCATTGGCAAGAGAAAGTCGTGTGAGTGTTTCACACCAGATTTTTTTCGAAATTAAGTTTATGTAGATTGAACTAGATGATTATCTAGTAGCCTAATTTAATAGTAAATTTTTAATGAAGATTGAAGCAGTGCGTGATTGAGATAGTTTAATAGATGTGTGCGAATGTGTTAGTGCAAGTGCAAAAGAACGATTGTGATGTTGAGGTTGGCAGTTTGCCAAGTAGAGTCGGATTGTTTGACTGAGGGTAGAAGACCTCATACCTTTCTTTCTATTTTGACCCTCCTTCTCTGACACAATCTCTTACTCGGTCGTACCCTCTCCTTTTACCCATCTGTACCCTCTCTGTTGTTCCCTATCTACGCTTCCTTTTTATCCTCCCCGACCCTCTTCACCCTGCTACCCCGTTCATTCGGGTTTATTGATTGTTGTGCCGCCTCGAAATGCGCATGCTCCGTCGCCACTCTCACTTGACTTCGTTTCACATCTCGGCTGATCCAAGTACCATCTTTTAACTGATACTCCTGTATTAATCTCGCCACATTATGTATGTAGGCTAGTGGTTTCCTACCTGCCCGTATTGGATTGGATAGGTTAGAAAATACGGGTGAATGGTCCGCTTATAATGCGTACGACATGTACCGGATTAATGAATCGAATACAGGCTACTCAATGACGTCGGTGATAATCATGATGATGATGATTATCGTGATTATATTACGGGGCATGTATTATAGTAAAAATAAGCAACCCCCTCTCTCTCCTCCCTTTATCCGTTTCTTCCTCTACCATCCCTACATACCTCTTACAGGAAATAATGTGTACTCTGAAACACCCACTATATTCCTTCTCATCCCTTCAACGTGTTTAGTTACACGTTTTATCTCGGTGCATTGATCTCATTTACTGGACTAAAAAATAATTCAATTTCTATTTGAACTACATTTAAAAATGTCATTAATCAAGTTTAATATTATTTCGGTTTTACGTTTTCTAGTATTGTTTTTTACAACAGTTTTTTTATAATATTGTAAAACAAATATTTATATTCTATTAACACTGATTGTTATAAAACAGGTTTCAACGTTTCACTCCCTTCACATTGATCGTATGCTGCTTCAATTCACCCTGCGTTCTCAATTTCCCATTGGATGCACCACACCATTTATGTTATTGGATTTTAAAACTTTACTACAGAGTGATTTTATACTCCTGTTACCCAATTGTTAATGTCTGGTAATTTTTTTCTAAGAAAGGGAATTTTTTTTTGTGACACGAAGATGATAGACATACTTAACCAATATAGATACGGCAGTGTAAGTTGATTATCCTTGAGCTTTGTAAAATTTTGTACTGTTTCCGGTCGTGTTACGAACACAATGTCTTTTACCCTAGTACAATCACTTGTTTAAATCTGGAGGCTGAAGGTCTTGGACTGATCGTACGCGATACAGATACAATTTTTTCCCAGCTAGTGTTATAATAATGTTGCTATAAGTTTGGTTAATTATTGTGTTATAAAATTAGTTTAATTAGAAAATGTAATGTGTGTGGATAAGTAATTAACTTATTTTATTGTTTCAAAAAACTATGTAAAATTTGTAACTTGGAAATTATGTGTGTGAATAAGAAAAAAAAAATTCAATTTTTTAGCAGCTTTCCGAACACTCGATTATGACAAATCAACTTGCGAGGAAAGTTTTCGTAAACTTTTCCGTCGAGAGCAATCTTGTTTTCACATTCTCGAAAACGTCATCTGTCAAGAGAGTTGGTCGACCACTACGTTTTCTGTCGTACACAACCGGTCTCTCGAAATCTGTTTTGTTAGCCTAGAAATTGACTTTTTTTTCTGGTGGAGGAACACCAACAAATTTAATTTGAAATGATTCTTTTACACTCGCGTACGATTTCGTAACAAAATATTATTCAAGAATGAAAACCCGTTGTATTAGGGTAAAAGACATTCTGTTCGTAATACGACCGGAAATGGCACAAAATTTCAAATATCAAGGAGAATCAACTCACACTGCCATATCTATACAGGTTGAGTAGGGCTACCAACTTCGTGTCACAAAGCAAAATTTCCCTTTTTTAGAAAGAAATTACCAGACATTAACAATTGGGTAACAGGACTAAAAAAATCACTCTGTACTTAGTTGTGTTAGTGTGAATAAAAAATTATTATAATATTATTGATCAATATTGCTATATTTCTTTTCTTCGCAATTTTGGTTTAGAACTTTTTACATAACATTTAAATAATGTTATCTACTTCACCTGTAATCCAGTCATCAATTAGAGTATTCAGGTGCTCTCGATTGTCCAAATAGAATATAAATGAAACCATACTCTTATTTCTTAGTAATTTACGTAGAATCTAGTTAAGTTCTTTAATAAATTATTTGGTTAATTGTACGGTTTTGGTGGCATATGAGCTAAGGTATGCACGAGTAGTGGTTCTAGGAGATAAATTGAAACGGTAAGGAGTGAAGGCGCCTGCCTGCCTGTTGCTATTGTGTTACATTTTTATAATACTATTTTAGTTAAAAGTAATTAGTTCATATGTTTTAACTGGATTAGTAGTAAGAATTACATTAATAACTAAAATTATAAATAAAAATAAACAGTACTGAAATATGTAATAGTAATTAATTATTTGTTCTTAATAGCTTGAAATCTTAAAAATTTTTAGGAACTAGAAAAACACTAGTCTGTTTGTTAACAAACGGACTAATGTTTTCACAAATTACTAAATCGCTCGATGGCTTTAATTCACTCTTTTGCTTTCATATCAAACTGGTCGTTGCCTAATCCCTACTATTCCACTTGCACTAAAACCATAGCTCATCTAGAAAGTGTAGTTTACCTTTGTACGTATAAAACAAGCCATTCTAGGATTATCTTGAACATTAAATTAATTTAATTAATATTCTAGAATATTATCTAAAATAATCTACATTAACGTATCTAAATTCAATTAATAGCTTTAAATTCATGTAGTATATATAGGTATATGTTCTTTTTTTGGAAGTATTTAATGTTTTTAATCCCTAATGTGTGTTCGTTGAAATCTTTTAATTTAAATACAATAAGCAACCCCATGACCCAATCCGATAAAGATTATGTGTAAATGAGGTGTAGTCTTGTACAGAATCAGGCCAACCATTCTAAGAGATTATGGTTAACCATACTCTCTCAGGAGTATGGTTCAGCCCTAACCATTAAATTACACCAGTAACCACTATCTATAGTAGTAAAATCCTTATAAAATAACTACCTTTACTAGGATTTAAACCATGGAATCTTCGTCTCCGAAAAACAGCTGACTCGCAGCCAGTGACGGAACTAGAAGTTTTGTTGGGGAGGGGGGCACAAAGATTGATTTGCCGCCCCCTCCTTACCAACTTAAGATACTGCCTAGAATTTGTTAATTTCTTGGATACCTTATTGGTTTCCGATATCTTCATATTTCAAACGTTTCTTAATCGCTAATTTCATTTTGTTTTTGTGAATCACTTTACCTATTTTGCCGCCCGGGGCACATGCCCCCCCTCTTTAGTTTCGACACTGCTCGCAGCGACATTTAACCACTAGACCACCCGGTGGGTTAAATTAATTATTAAAATATTTCAATGGTTGTTTCAAATCTTACATCACGATGATTGTCTATTCCCTGTTTTTGGGTCGTTGACAAATAACATTAATTATGCATTTATTTGTCTTACGTTAATGAAAGTACGATATTAATGCCAGAATGTTTATCTATCCATTGCTTCTCTTTCAAATACATCATTACTTCGAATGTACTGTACTAAATAATAGTATTTATTTTGTTGTCTTCATTTTTTTTAATATATAACACTTCATTATACTATTTTTATTTTTGTTTTCAGGTAATTATCCAGATTCATCTTATACTGCTGTGCAGTAAGTGTTCATTATTATTTATTTTATTCGGGAGTAAACATTTTAGTGTTGGTTATTTTCATAGCTCAGTAGTTGGGAGCTTGATTCAACTACAAAGTTGAAGGTCCCGGATTTGATTTTCGGCTAAAATTTAGGCTATATAATTGTCAAACCCACATAAAATACTGTTCAGACAATCGGGTTGTTAATTACCAAAGCAGTTAACCCGGAGTCAAATTGGCAAGAGAAAGTCGTGTAGGCTTAAGTGTTCACACAGAATTTTTTATTTCGTCTTAACGTTGTAAATGTCGGCAATTGGTGATAATTGAGACAACTAGGCAACCCTACTGATTTTCACAATAAATACGAGTGCTTCCCCTTTTTTCTGCGAGTGAAATTTTTGTATTTCTATAATTTTGTACTTAAGTTACTAATTCAAATTGTAAACAGTACATCACTGTTGCTCTAAAGAAATATTGTAGTTGTTTACCAACGGACATTACTGATTATCCAGTTAATTAGCTATGTGTAATTTTCTTTTTTTTTCATTAGTTCGTTGTTTAATTAGTTAATTAATTAATTGTCCTAGCGATGCGAGTTCTTTTCATTTAACACAACGCATGTTCGGTTTTTTTTATATTTAATTTAATGACTAAATTTGATTGCAGCTGTAAAATCATGTTTAAAGTTGATTTTCAGAGTTTATGTGGAAATTTTTGTTTTTAAAATATGTTTTGTCATGGAAGGAAATTTTAATGCAGTTAATTTAATTAGTCTAAATTACCTAGAATTTTAGCAGCTCATACTCTGTTTAACAAGAAGTTAGGTCATTGTTTGATACCTTTATGGTTTTTTCTTTTGGCCTATATGAAATTTAGGGTAGGAAAGTTTTATTCTCATGTCGATTTTTTTAAATCGAGTTTTTACAAGATAGTTTAAGCGGCATGTCAGCTGAAATTCATGGGGCTGTGCTGTGATAATTTTTTTTGTAAGCTTGCGGCCTTAAAATGTTTACATTTCTATGTAAAAGTGTATGTAATCAAACTTACAAAAATTTAAAAAACTTAAAATATTTATTTCAAGCGATTTCGCTTCAGTATTTATTTAGCGTCAATTAGTGATTTTCCATATTTTTCACATTGAAATCAAAGTCCAGTAAAGGTTTATTTACATTGGCAAGAGAAATTCGTGTGAGTATTTTACGGGAGATTTTTTTTAACGTGAAACTGAATATTGATTTTTCCTGTATTAGTTCTGCACGGTTGGTTTTTATCTAGCCATATTTCCCAATCCGTTGTCGGGCCAGTAGTACTAAACTTTTACTAGCTGGGTAGACTCGAATATAGAATTTAAAAATTATAAAATATTTACACATAGACTACATAAATTTGGTTTTTTTAATTATAGTCTTATTACTTTTCTTACCAAATCAAATTAATGACTAGTGATTTTATCGGATGTCGTGTAAGTCGTTTCTGTGTCATAGGTTCTCGTCTGGTTTTCTTAATAAATCTGATACTGAGCACTGTAATCTACCATATTTACCATACCTTCCCGGAAATCCCCGCAGACGTCTACGCCGACGATGGAGTAGGGACATCATTTTGTAATAAATTATTTCTGATAGTACACACAATTATGTAATTCGTTCACAGAAAATTTCCAGCTGGGGCCCACTGTTGAGTGGTGATCTCTAAGTCTTAAAGCCCATTTTATTTCATTTCATAATCATCTCATTCACTCGTTGTTTTTATGTACAGTTGTAAATTTTCCTAATGAAATAAAAAAAAGTAAATACTGGACGTAGTAAAAGTATTTTTTCTTACTGAGGAAGTAAATGTATAGAGGGAATCTGATAAATGGTTAAATAAGTCATAAACTTTAAAATATGAAAATAAGCAGGAAATATTGAACTTAATCAAGTACCGATTCAAATTACTGACTAGGGGATTTTCATGAAGGTCCAAACGAGACAAAAGAAGAAAAAAGTATGTAGTGAAGGAATAAACTAAAAAAATGTGTTTTAAGATTGTTTGATCTCTAAAAATGACCCTTCAACTGATGACCGAAAAACTGATAGTATATTACCTCCTCATAATTTTTCTTGTATATGTTTAGTTCAAGAGTGGACCAATAATTTTGTTTTTACAGTCAATCTTCTATAACTCGAATCCTCAAAGGATGGGGAAAACAATTCGAGTTACAGAAATTTTGAGTTTTTGAAAAATAAAAAAAGCAATTAAAAAAAAACATTCCACGTCTAGGCTAATTCAGTACCCTACAAGATGCGGAATATGTAGGCCTAGTACATATGCGTAATTTCGTAATACAGTGCTGTACGTTGCATTTAGCTTAGCTATTAGCTGCAGTGTCAATTACTGTACATATTGTATACAGTATTCCAAAATTACGCTGTACTTGCTGAATACGGTACATTGGACCGACAGACTATTGTTCTATTGTTTTGTGGTCGACCAAAGATTCGTCGGTTCAAAGAAATTCATGTTTTGGTTTACGCCTGTTAGGCCTATACTGCCCGTTCCTAAGCTTTGTGCAGCTGAGAGGAATGCATTACGTCACTAGACTACTACTGTGAGAGATTGCATTAGTAGTAGTAACGTTTTACTAGTACTTAGTTTTTAGTAGTCACAGGTACTATCCAAACTACATATACATTCGTTGTCGCCGACTACAGCGAATAGTCAAAACAACACCCACGTGTCACTGCACTAGGCAGCCTACTGCCTAGCGAAGAGCAATGAGACGATTAGTACAGTGTTATGACGTAGCAGCAGTCTGGTACTTCGTCTGTCCCCTTCATCCCGCAGCTGCAGAAAGCTCAGATTCATACAGTACAAAGGCAACCTGATGACTTTGAAAGTATGAATGGTGGAACATATCCTCTTATAATGAAAGAAGCAGGACTGTACCTACATTTTTCAAAAGAAACGACATAATGAGTTCGACTTAGAGAAATGGCGGAATTCGAGTTAAAGATGACTTTTTACATGGTAAAATCATGGGAAGGTTAAAGGGGGCTGAAATTCAATTCGATATATAAGAAGTTCGAGTTGTAGAAGTTCGACTGTAGTAGTATTTTATATGTACCTCTTGAGCAGGAACGTATACGAAATTCATAATAATGTATCTTTTCTCGGTTATTTGTAAAACTATTTGCGGAAACTGGGTGTTTTCTTCTGCAACAAGTTGTTCTAGTAAAAGCGAAAGTTCCCGGGTTAGATTCCCGGCTAGGGTTCGAAAATTTAACATGTTTAAACCCACCGACAATACATACCAAAACACAGAGTAGTCGCTAATAACCAAGACGTCGATGCGACTTTAAATAAAAACAAAACATAAAAGTTATGTCAGTTTACTTCTATTAACATAGTCATGGTCTTCTTTACGCTTCATTAATTAATAAAATAATTGACAAATAATATTGTTGCTGTAATAGATTTCGCATTGTAATGTAATGATTCGACTGTTTTCTTTACTTGTGTTATGTGATTTGTACACGTAGGCTTGAGTAATATTCCTAAGCTGATAAAATTAATCCATTTTGTTTATAACACGATAATTGTTTTACACGTTTAGATAACCTTAAGTGATTTGCAAAATGCAAATTTTTTGTAAATTTATTTAAGTATTGTTCGTAGTTTAAAATTTATTGAGAAATCCCATTGTGGTTTATATAGGTAACGTACTGTTTTTAAAAGTATACTAATACTTTTCTCGTGGTATATTATTTACATTGATCTGAATGAAGTATAGTTGTAAAATTGAAGGCGCACTTGTTCTCTGAGTAGAATCTTGTTTTCTTTTTAGTCTCTGCACGTTGTGGGCAAGAACTAGGAACAAAAGTAAAGGTATTTTCCTCAAAATAAATTTTAAGAAGAATTTCCAAAGTAAAATTTTTAAAATAAATCGAGTAATTATGTATTGCTAATCAGTAAAACCTTTATTAGAAATGTGTTATGACAGTACGTTTATTACGAACAGTACCTTTTTCGTACTATTGTTGTGATGACAGTATATTTAGTGGTACATTGCAAATGATATTTTGTTGTTTAGGTCATTAGCCAAAAGGCTGGTTTGAACCTCTAGAGGCTTTACTAAGTAAAACGAGGAATGAGGTGGTTTAATTTGCCTTCCTCACTGGGTGGAAACGATGCTTATCTGCATGCCAAGGCCCTCTGAAAATCATCTGCTTTCCTTTCCACCCTTTAAATGACACCTTCATTTCATTCACCACAGGGTCTAGCTGTATAATGAAATTCATTACTTTCAGTGGAGATAACTCTGATTAGTGTCTTTTACGCCTCTACCTGTTCTGTTCATAAATGCTTCAGACATTTAATTGGCTGACCATGTGATAAGAAGCAGAACTATTTATTTTAGCCCTGCAACGAACAGATTGAGTGTTTGATTAATGTATTATAAATAAAATAAAATAAATCGAAACTGTGTTTATTTGCAGAACGTATTAGGTTTGTATTATTACAATCGTATTGTATTGGTTTTTAATATATGTTTGAATTTCGGATAATAAAAGAA
The DNA here is from genome assembly GCA_035578175.1 of Catonia carolina. Classification (NCBI taxonomy): domain Eukaryota; kingdom Metazoa; phylum Arthropoda; class Insecta; order Hemiptera; family Achilidae; genus Catonia; species Catonia carolina. The sequence goes on from JAQMRL010000003.1 coordinate 52,356,819, forward strand.
TATCGTGGGATTTTTTAATCTGAAATCTAAAACAATTTTTTGTGTGTGAAATTAATGCCAGTTTATTATTGTGTAACATAATTAATTATAATAGAACTTTGTCCTGTATTTTTCGTTGGTATTTTAACATGGGTCGTATGTGTGTATATTTATTGTAGGTCCTGCTTACCAGATATAATCGGGATTAATTTGTTTGCAGAGTAAACAGGTCGGGGGATTTAAATGATATTGTAGCTTCTACGTCTGTATGTTTATTTCGTAAGTGTGTGTGTGTGTGTAGATTGGTCGGCTGACTAGATATTATTGTACAGGTGGTGGTTTAAATTCGTTAACCTCTATCCGTCCCCGAATTTGTGGTAGGATTCCACCTAGCCCCGGATTATAAAATGTATATTATGTCCATGATGTTTCGGTGGTACTGTATTTATGTAGTAACTAGAGATGTTATTTATGTAAGTATGTACATAAAAACAAGTGAGCACAAGTACTGTATATACACAGCACGTTGTATTTTGTTGGGTCGTGTAGTATGATTCGATTTAGTGAGGCATTTGTGTGGAGAGTGTGTGTTCTCATCGGTGGTGATGTGTCGTTATTTATGAGCATTTAATTTATGGAATATTTGGTTTTGTCGTCGGATCGGTCGGTTATCGTTGTTGTTGTCATCGTTTATCCTATCCCATTCCATGTATTTTATCTATCCACCTGAATATATTCTGATTTACTCCAGTTAAGTTACGGTGTGGTTAGTTAATCAATCTGTTTTCATTCGTCCGGTTTATGTCACTAAATACTACTATTATTACTAATACTACGTCTGTTTTATTTGTATAATATTCCTTTTAATAAAATTTGTAATTAAATTCATTTGTACTTTCTCTTCCTTATATGAATATATCGGAATGAAAGTAACTTATAGTTTTCATGTCGATTTTTCAGAATTGAGTTTTCACCGGATTTACCCGTTACCTGCCTATAACAGACAGGTGGAGTGTCAAATTATTTACACTCAATCTGTGCGTTGCAGGGCTGAAATAAATATTTCTGTTTCTTATCACGTGGTCACCCAATTAAATGACTGAACCATTTAAGAACAGAAGAGGTAGAGGTGTAAAAGACAGTAATCAGAGTTATCTCCTCTGAAAGTAATGCATTTAATTATACAGCCAGACCCTGTGGGGAATGAAGTGAAGGGTTCATTTGCAAAGTGGAAAATATGTGCGTTTCAGAGGGCCCAGCATGCAAATACGAATGCAATAGTTGGCAATAGCAAACCACCTCACTCCTCGTTTTACTTAGTAAAACGTCTACAGGTTCAAACCTCATAAGTTATAAGGTATAGGTTCGGCTGATGACCTAAACAACATACCCGTTATCTGAAAACCCCCTGAGCCCAAAAACATATTTTTAGCAATTGGTCTGTGTGTGTCGAATTAAATACAGTTAGTTACACAACTGTATTTCTTAGTACATCTTATGTTTAGAGGATAAACATCCTTCACAGAAAATTTTAAAATATAAAATTCCTTTATACGATAGTTTTCTGTTAACGTACGTGTACCTATTCTTACAATCGTTAAGTACTTTTTACTTTCTCTTGCCTATATGAATATATCAGAAGGAAAGAATATTGTTTTCATGTCGATTTTTCAAAATCGAGTTTGCACTGGAACTACATGTTTTCAGACCCCCTGAACCCAAAAAATACATGTTTGTAGCGATTGGTCTGTGTGTGGGTGTGAACAGAATATCTCAAGAACGGAATATCGTACAAACTTGAAACATGAAACTTAAGTTAGATACCACTAGAGGACCCGACACGAACATTTTCATCAAAATCGGTCAACCGGAAGTAGTAGTTTATACCTGTAATTTTTAACTTTTTTACGATTTTCTCAAGAACGGCTCTTACGATTTTTTTTAAAATCGCGTCATTTATTACATTTTTTATGCTTCACAAGATAGGGTAGGCGCCGTGTCTGCTGAAATTTTTGGTGAGGCTGTTTTCTCGTAAAAAAATTGTTTATGTTAAGATAAAGAATTTAAAATTCTACAGCTTTTATTTCAAACATTTTTTTGTATAACTTAGTTTAGCGGTAATTACCGATTTTCTGTTTTTTCTCTCACGAAATCGTCTAAAAATCGATTTTTAAAGATTTCAGCCTTATTATGCATTTTATGACAAAAAAAATATAATTAAATTTATAGGAAATTAAAAGATCTACAACTTTTAGTTGAAGGATTTTTCTCTACAGAGCCTAGTTTAGCGTTAAAGAGTGATTTTACGTATTTTTAAGCTAAACTGAGGTTGATTTTCACTTTACGTCTTTCACTCATGATTAAAATAAGATTGTTTTTTCAGATTAATTTTTTGTTTATTGCTAATGTTAGGTTGTATTGTTAAATATTTGTATTGGCAAGAGAAAGTCGTGTGAGTGTTTTACACCAGATTTGTAATATGGTAAATAAATTCGTTTGCATTATTAATGGTAACAGAAATTTACTAAAATTGCTAGACGGGCCTACATGAAATACGACCTTGAATTTTGTTTTCCTCTAAAATTATTATTACTTTCTATTTCTTACTTACATTGCAGAGGCTATAAATGTTTGTGTATTTTTCCTGCCTGCAAATGATAATGCTAATTTAATTATAGGCTTAATCATATTTCTATTATTATAGTATACTCCGAGTGTTCTTTTTAATTTTGTAATCAAGGTTAAAGCTCTTCCTTTAAGGAATATTTTATTTCGGCTTTAATATTCGTTTCTTGTAATGAAATGATAATGTTTTTCCTCATAATTGAACTTCATTTATTAAATTTTTAAGTGTTTTTAGAAAAAAATATGTGTATCTGTCATAGTATTAACGATAATTTTCATAATCTTGATTTATGATCAAAATAGATCAGTATACTTATTTCTTTAAAGAATATGAGTGATTGATGTTCGAGTAGGTGGGTACAAAATTGATATCGTTTTGTGAAAAAACGAAATCTATTTATAAATTATGTTCGACATGGAGCTCATATTTTTTTAGATTAGATAATACGATCCCAGTTAGTTCGACCGGTTGATGTAGTGATCAGCGCAACTGGCTTCCATGCTAGGAGGTGCTGAGTTCGATTCCCAGTTATATAATTCAATCATGCATTTTAATCTGTCACCCTTCATCGTCTAAATTAGCATCGTTGTGAAAAACAATCGGACGTAAGATAAAATAAATAAAAGTGAATTTGTATCGAAATGGTAGAATTTATTTCTGGTATTGTCGGATTAATAAATTATTATATAACTAGCATGCCCCCGTGGCTTCGCACGCGAAACCTGTGTATAATTTTTTTTGAATAAATATGTAGATCTAACTGAAATTGTGTAGCTGCTAGATCGCCTATACGCTAACGTACCCACACGCACACAACGTTTTGATAAATTCCCGCGCGTACGTCTATCGCTAGTTTTAGTACGGTACGTCTGTCTTCAATAATAGTACACACATACGACGTTTTGATAAATTTATCCCGCGTACGTCTCTCACCAATATCAAACCCCTTTTTCTACTTTAACTGCAATACGTACACATGTACACAAACACACATATATATTTTTATGAAAATCTTCATTAGGGCCCTAAGGGTTATCATTTTCGAAAATTTTAAAATAAAATATTGCTGTGAATATAAATGCGAATATAGTGTCAAAATTTCATGAAAATCCGTGCAATAGTTTTAGAAATTAGCCGCACAAAAAACACCTTTTGTCTTTATAATATTAGTTTTTTTGTCATCGTCTCTTGACTGGTTTGATGAAGTTCTCAAAGCTGTTCTATCTTGCGCAAGTCGTTTCCTGTCTACATACCTGTAACACCCTACGTCTTTTGTAATTTGCTTTTTATATTCTAATTTTTGCCGCCCCCTACAATTCACTCCCTCAATATTACCCTTAATTATTGATAGACCAATACCTGGATGTCTTAAGATATGCTCCATTAGCCTATCCCTTCTGGTAAGATGCTTCCATATACTTTTTTCTCATTCACTCGCCTAAGAACCTCAAAATTACTTATTTCGTCCACCCACCTAATCTTCAACGTTTTCTATAACACCACATTTCAAAAGCTTCTATCCTTTTCCTTTCTAAAGCCCCTATCACCCACGTTTCACTACCGTATAATGCTACATTCCAAACGTAGTTTTTTAAGAAATTTTTCTAATCTGTAAGTCAATGTTTGTAGTCAGTAAGCTGTTTTTCATTTGACAGACTTTTCTAGCTTGAGAAATTCTACTTTTAATATCACTCACAATTTTGTATCACCGTGCAAAACACTTTGGTTTTGTTCTTATTAATTATAAGAACTATTAATATACTAACTAACTAACTTAATTATAATATTAAATAATATTAGTATAGATCGAAAAATTGTTTTTTTTTTTTACTTCAGTTTAAAGAACTGGTTATGAATCTATTAATGCAGGTTCTGATAATTCTCCTCTGTTTTAATTGTCCGATCACTTTTCCCCATTTTTTATTCTAATTAGAGTTTCACCGCCATAAAGTGCTTCCGGTAAAAATACTGTTCTATAATGCACACCCGCGTTTGCCCTTAATAAAGCATTTGGCATTTGGGCGTTTTGGCCTTAATAAAGCCGCTGTTAACAAGTGGCACCACTTTGTCATTAATCGCTACCCAAAACCTCGTTTTTATTGGAACACGTTTTCATCACTTACACCTCTCATCCTTAATTTTGAAAACCTTTGAAAATTTTGAAAGTGGAATTTTTCTACTGGTCATTTTAGAAGGTGGAATGTTTTTACCAAATGAACGCGAACCCTTGATCGAACAGGTGGCAGTGAATTAACTGTACGATTTGTCATTCTAGTTCTACTGGGACAACATTTAAAGGGCAGTGCTTGAAAAGAACATTTTAAAAACGTCTGTCGATCATGAATGTTCTGGTTCAAACGAAGCACAATAAAAATTTCAAATAATATCGACCTGCGCTGGGTATACGACAAAAGCTTACCGCAGTCCTATCTAGGGAATACGATTTCCCCAACCGCGATTGGCGACTTAATCGTGGTTGCAATCGCGTGCCTCGCGTCAGGGAATTAAACCGTACTGCATATAATAAAGGTATCAGTCTCAGATGAATTAGAATATGTTGAGTGAACATTTTTAAAATTGTACGTATTTATTCAGTAATGTATTTGTATTCATACTGATAAACAATTCTGGTTGGTTTTTCAGCTTTTGACCTTTGATTCAGTACTAATCAAATTACTTGAGCGGCCTTCCCTGTTAAATCGGATTTTTCTTTTTTTAGTAGAACGTATGCGTGGAGGGAATTGTGTTTTAAATTTCTCGGTTTTTTCATACGTTCAATTGAAAATTCCTGTTTTATATTTTCTCTTATATAAAACAATTTACCCTCTTTGTGTTGAAGTGTTTTATTTTGTTTGAACTTTCCGTTTTGTTAATATTTTCATCTCGTTTTTAAACGTTTTAGTGTTAATTAAAAAAGTAAATCTATTATAAAAAATGTATTTACCTCTATCTCTACTTAAATTATTAGACTCGTAGTCCTGTTTCGACTTATATTTGGTTAACCCAATTCTTGTGATCTTTTGTGGTCCTTCAACCTCTCGGGCGTCACCAGGAGTGTATGACCATTATTGTCCTCGACGGTCTTACGTTTTTTCATTTTGTTGACATGGTCAAACGAATTCTAATGATGTATAATTATTTTTGCATTTAAAATAGACACGAAGAGCATATTTATTATGTTAAAGTTGTTCAGATGGTCTTTTTTGAAACACCGAGGGTTCTATGTAAAAAGCCCATCTCCGCTGTTTATATTGGTCATCTTGGGATGTTAAATGCCACGTTTCTCTGCCATAAAGACCGCCTGGGACAACCATTGTTGTGTAGAACTTCATAACCGTTTCTTTTGAAGATTTGCTTTGAAGACAGATATTGTTCTATATACATACTCGTGCTCGCCTCTCATCACGCGGTCTTGGGTTCGAATCCCACTCGGGCATGGCATTTTTTTCATACGTTACAAAAATTCATTTCATCCTTCACCGTCTGCATTAGCAGCAATTTGCAAAACAGTCGGACGTTAAACCAAAAAAAAAAAAAAAAAAAAAAAAAAAAAAAAAAATATACATACATTATTAAACATCACCAGCTTTTGTTGTCTACACAGAGTTCACCAATGCACGGTTTAAAAAATCTAAGGAATTGAATTCTCTGATCTGTGGAACACCTTGACCATAGCTACAATTTACAACGTAGGGATAGTAAGCAAAAACGCCATCGGCTGTTCTTTTAATCACAGATAGGTTATAAGTTGTTCCTGCTACTGCTGCTGTTGTTGTTGTTGTTGTTTAGGTCATCGCCTATAGGCTGGTTTGAACCTGTAGAGCCTTTACTAAGTAAAACAAGGAGTGAGGTGGTTTACTATTGCATTCTTCCTTTAGTGGAACAATGTGCTTATCAGCATGTCAGGCCCTTTGAAAAACAACTACGTTCCACTTTGCAAATGACACCTTTATGAATGATGAAATTCATTACTCTCAGAAGAGATAACTCTGACCAGTGTCTTTTACACCTCTACTTCTTATGTTCTTAAATGCTTCAACCATGTAATTGGCTGACCACGTGATAAGAAACAGAACTATTTTTTGTAGCCCTGGAACTAGCAGATCGAATGCAAATAATTTAACACTCAACCTGGCTGTTATGGGCAAAAATATAAGTTTTCCAAATTGAACGAACCAGCCACTTTTGTAACTTATACACGCCACGCTAAAGTCTACTTTATTTATCCGTAAAAACTATAGACGATCTTCTTAAAATAAATATTTCCCAATTCCATTGCAAAATGGAGATTAAAGAATGAAAACTTTTATGAAGTATTCCAGTATTTTCATGTAAGAAGTTTGATAATAATGAAAAAACAGATGTAGTTAAGAAATAAAGTAGAGATAAAACAAAGATTAAAAGCGATGAAAATAGATGAGACGAATACAGATGATGCTGAACTTAGGGACAATAAGAAATACAATATTTAAGAGAGACGGAATCTCTATCTTGCACCATGTTAATGTTAGAAACATTTTCTCAAAAACTGCTGAACCATTTTACTTAAAATTTTAACACAGTTTCTGCGGTACCTTTTTACAATACCATGAATTTTTACAACGAAAGTAATTTTGTTTTACCAAGAAACATGTTTTTTACTGACTATTAGGAACCTGAAATTTGAGATACTTTTTTATTTTTGTAGTTAACAGACTGAAATGACTCTTAAAACTCATGGTTATGTAAAGTGGCTAAGTAAACCATGTGTGAAAAATTTGAAGTGGATTGATTCGGTAGTTTTTAAGAAAGTGTTCCTTATGTACAAAAAAAAATATAATTTTTGGTAAACGGCAAAAAAACTGCACAACTATTAGCAATAAATCATTTATTAAAGAAGTAGAAAAAAATTGAAATGCAAGCTATTTTTCAAAAATGAATATTTTATAGAAATGAGTTTTAAGTATAAAGGAAAATTAGAATATCAAATATTATATTATATCAATGGATTGAGAAAGTTATGAACTACCTAGAATGGCGCTAAAATAAAAAAATCGGAAAAAAATATTTTTTTGCTTTCTGTTTCCCATTAAATACGAAACGGTACGAAATTATGGAGCACGTTATGAGATACAATCAATTCATTGTGAATATTGTTGATGTTAAGAGAGAGGAAAGGGAAGATCGAGGAACCACCACTTAAAAGGGTTAGTGAAAGATAAAATTCAATGAATTAGACATGAAACAAATGGCTACTGAAAAGAACTTGTAGTCGTAGCGATTAGAGTAAACCTTAAAGTATGAATGAATGAACTTTGTTTAATTTTTTCTAGTGATAGTTATAAATTTTATCGTAGGTCATTAAAATTGCTGAACTATTGTATTCTTCAACTTCCGTGTACGGTACTTGAAATGCGTGGTTGTTCTATATTCTATTGCAGTAATGAATATTATCGTAGGTAAGTTAAATAATAATATTATAGTAATAACTTTTTTTCTGTTATGGTTTCATTCAATATATATTAACAAGGCACGTGTAAACTTGTAGGCGCTGTGTCTGATTGTAGATTTGATTTGTTTGAAGTTTATTTGCGGAGCTAAATAGTTAAATCGGGTGTAATTAAGTGCAGCCGTTCGTTTTGAATTGCTGTAATTACGACGATATGAACAAACGGTTCACAGAGTAAAGAGAAAAAGGCGGAAAGGATAAAAATCGTCAACTTTAAAAAAAAAGAAAATGTTTCTATCGTAAAAGCTAACATTTATTAAAATTTTCTGTTTCTTATATATTACAGTACAGTATACCAGTTTGTTGTGACGTAAGAGGATTAAACAGCAGTGACGTCATTGAACGTGGAAGGAAAACCACTAAATAGGTTTAAAGGGATTTCTAAGTTTGTGTGTGTGTGTGTTGCGCGCGCGCTTCGCCGCCTTTCCCTGTGTCTTCTACACCTACATTCTCCCACATTTCCACCGCCCATCCCTTGTGTTCACTGTGCGCCTCATCCATCCACTTGCTCGCTCCCGTTTGTACTCTGTTCTAACTCGTTCCTTTCCTTTGCGGGCTGCTGCCTTTGTCACTCTGACAACACATTGATGATTTTAAGATCGATTTTAATTCGAAACCCTGCCGTGACCTTTATGTTTGTTAACATTTATTTTACACCAACACTCGCGTACACGTACACTTTGTCACATTTGGGTCATTTTCAAAAAAAAAAAAAAAATGACCCGTCTGGGATTTAAAATGAAACCACTGTACTTTAATGAGTTTACTTTTTAATGTTCTTGCACCTCATTGATAATGCCATTGAAGATGGTATCCATAGTTGATAAAATATATTTATAAATACTGAAACACCTTAATATAAACTAAATGTGTTCGCTTAGATTCCTTTAAAAAACTTCAAAGCGTGTTATTGCATTCATGTTTAGGTCCACTTCCAGAAGATTGTTTTCGAAACCCCTTGAGGTTTCGCATAGTGAAACGAAGAGTAAAGTAATCTACTATTTTTCTCCTGTCCAGGTTAAAAATGGGTATGGCTTTTAACGATATACCTCCAGAAACGAATCTACATTTCCACTCTGCAAATCACACAGTTTCATTCACCTCAGCGTCTAAATATAATGTGATATTTATTACTTTTGGTGAAGTTAACTCTTAATTTACTGTTTTAAATACCTTTATAGAATTGTGCTGCAGAAAAAGATATATATTCACATTTCTGCTGGTCAAGTGCATTTTCAAGCCGGCCGCGTTGGCGATGTTGGTAACGTGCTCGCCTCTCACCACGCGGTCTTGGGTTCGAATCCCACTCGGGCATGGCATTTTTTCATACGTTACAAAAAATTCATTTCATCCTTCACCGTCTGCATTAGCAGCAATTTGCAAAACAGTCGGACGTTAAACAAAAAAAAAAAAAAAAAAAGTGCATTTAGTTCAGCTTGTCATATCTTAATTAATGTACAATTAATTGTATAAATCAGTTTCGTGGTTAGTCCAGAATTGTAGTCCGTTGTAATTCTATGTTAATAAAACTGCTTCGTAGTTGTAGCCTAAATATAATGTAAATGAAAGTACTTAGCAATTCTTCAGCTATAGAAAGAGAATTTGATATAGACCGGATTCAATTGTTTGTTTGAAAAGTGGTTTGAGTAACTAGATTTAATTTTTTTTTAAATAACATTATTTGTAATCAGTTTTTTAAAAATAAACTATAAACAAATTTTTTGAATTGACAAATCACAAGTTGAGGCCTCATTACCTTGAGTATCTCCATTATATCAATTACTCATGTGGTAAAAGAGAAAATTACTTTGTACAAAGATATTTTACATTTTACAATATGGAATACTTTTCACTGTAATTTTTTGTACATTTAAACTCTTTCAGACAAGATCAAAACATGGATTTTTAAAATTTGCGGATTTTTAAATTTTTTAAACCTGTCTTCATTTGAAATATTCTGTAAGAATGAAAGAAAGTAACTTAATATACGTCTTTAACATATGTTTATTTTATAACTTATGAGTTTATCAATGTTTTTAGGTTGATTCTATTGATAAAATTGTTAGGAATATGGAAACAGCTATAGAGAAAATCAGTTTGTTGAAAGAACTAGGAGAAACACCAGGACTACAGATTTCTTTTAAATTAACTAAATACATAATGGACATTATTAACTCAGTCCCCCGTGTCACGTAAAGACAAACAAAAGTTGGAATAGTTGGTACCTTAAAAGTCTTAAATACCTTGGAGAGATAATGTAGAGAAAGGAAAGCGAACAACAGTGGGCGAGGGAAAGTGAACTCCAAAGAACTCGTAATCTTATCGAGAGTGTTTTTTTCTTGAAAGCACTTCTGAGACACTCCAATGACAGTTATTATAAAAGTAATAAAACCTGGGTGTTTATGTGCAAGTAAATGCTCGGAATCACTGGGAAGGCTGTTTAAGAGAATCAGATAGAATATCTCTTAAGATATTGGGTCAGAAGATAGTAAACGGACAGTACAGGTTACAAGGAACAGAACTGTACTAGTAAAACGAACGTTTAATGGAGACGATAAAAAAAAATCTGGTGTGAAATACTCACACAAGTTTCTCTTGCCCATGCAAATAATGACCAATATAACCTAATATTAGTAATAAAACATTAAAAATAAACAAAAAACTAACCTCAAAAAACATAACCTTATTTTAATCATGAGTGAAAGACGCAAAATGAAAATCGACCTCAGTTTGGCTTAAAAATACGGAAAATAACACTCTTTTACGCTAAACTAGACTCTGTAGAGAAAAATGCTTAAAATAAAAGTTGTAGATCGTTTTATTTGCTATAAAATTAATTATAGATACTTTTGTCGTAAAATGCATACTAAGGCCGAAATCATGATAAAATCGATTTTTCACACGTTTTCGTGAGAAAAAAAAAACAGAAAATCGCTAATTACTGCTAAACTAAGCGTTATACAAAAAAATGTTACAAAGAAAAGTTGTAGGATTTTAAATCGTCTACATTTTCTATTATATAAGTTTTTACGCTAAAATGCATATTAAAGCCGTAATCTTAAAAAAACAATTTTTTTACGTGAAAACAACCTCACCAAGAGTTTCAGCCAACATGGCGCCTACCCTATCTTGTAGAGCATAAAAAAATTAGTAAACCAGGCGATTTTTTAAAATCGTAGGACCAGTTTTTGAGAAAATCGCAAAAAAGTGAAAAATACACGAATAAACTACTACTTCCGGTTGACCGATTTTGATGAAAATGTTCGTGTCGGGCCCGGTAGTGGTATGTAACAAATGTTTCAAGTTCGTACGATGTTCCGTTCTTGAGATATTCTGTTTACACACACACTCACAGACACACACACAGACCAATCGCTAAAAACATGTTTTTTGGGTTCAGGGGGTCTGAAAACGTATAGATCCGGTGAAAACTCGATTTCGAAAAATCGACATGAAAACAATAGCCTACTTTCCTTTCTATATACCTGTATTCATATAGGCAAGAGAAAGTAATTAAGACTAATTCTACGAATACCGGTATAGAATGGATGGCAAACGGTTAAAAAAATTTAAAACACTAAACAATAGATCTACGGTTTCGTTAAATGGTTTAAAGAAGAAACATATTTAAGGGGAGTCGGAACTGCTATCTTAGCCCATGTTATTGTTTGACCCGTTTTCTCCGTTATCTATGGCCAGAAAATCTTCAAATTTTAACCAGTTATTCATTGATATGTTCCTGACAGATAAACGGAGTCATTTTTAATTATATAGATTAACTTTTTATAAATTAAAATAACATCAAATGCCCCCCCCCCCCGTATGTTGATGTAGTCTAAATACATGTAAGGAATGTGCCATTACAATTTAGAGGAAAAAGCTTTATTGGTTCTTGAGAAAACAGGTCTTGTATGAAAAAACACAGTTTTTGGGAAATGGTGTTTGAAATTTATTAACGCATTTCTATATAAAAACGTACTTACTTAATGCATTTCTGCCCCATATGAGCAGGAATGCACTAAGTAATTTATGCAACATAAATTGCATAACCTAAACCTTACAAACAAAAGTGCCTTCTAGATTGAAAGAGAAATATTAAAAAAATTCTTAAAAATTAGTGACAAAATAACTAAAAATCATGTACATAATTATGACATGTTTTTATAAAAACAAAAATATTTCTAATTGTCGTAGAAACTTGATTTTGGTACCATTGGAAAGCGCTAATTTCAAACTGTATAAAACAGTTAAAACTGAAAATCGATATTTTTCATTTTTTCGAGTCCGACTCCCCTTAAAAAAATTTCTATAAACAGAACACTTAATTGACTGAACCAAGTTGAGACTACTGTTTAATAAATTCTTGGGATTCCACGAAGAACAAAAACAGAATATGAGATGGATGGAATGAAATCTTGGTGTGGACTGTGTAGATAAATTCCAGAAACTTTACAGTGCTTTACGTAGTCTAAAGTGACGAGATAAATACAAATTTGCATGATGAAAACTACACAGTAGTATTGCTTCCAATAAAAACCAAAATTATTAAAAACTTATTTTTAAATTTTATTAAAAACCTTTATTTCATATTTTTTTTCTGAATGTTTCCTCACGATACAATAGTGCAAAAAATTAAAAGATTATAAAAGGCTTAAAAATAACCTCTTTAATTTGGATTCAACATATCGATGTACTGAAATATTCACATAAACAAAATGCATATAGTTATCAAATAAAATGTTCTAAACTCTGTTACAAATTATAACGACGGGGTAAAACATTAAGTAAAACATTTGGGATCGATTTTAAGTAAATGTAAGACAGCAGGTAGATAGGTGTGGCCCTGACGTCGCGTGGATGAATAACACGGTTTACAAAAGGGTGGCGGAATACTTGCCAATTGGGTATGTTTCGTTTTTAAGTCGCACGATTTGCATCACTAGGATCAAGACATAAAACAAGTTATTTTTGTACAATGTCTGTAAATACTGTGTCGTATTAAAATGTGTGCAGTTAAAGGTTACAATTTATTTGCTGCCATGTCCTACAATAACTTTTCTTTGAATGTCCTTCTATTTATTGAAGTTAAAAGAATGATTAATGTAGTGACATGATTGTCGTCCGTACTTTCCTTTTCCAAGAGTAAACCTTATTGCTAAGTTACTTCTTAAGTACACTATTATTCTGTCGGATGTAATGGTGATAATAAAATAATACGTTTTAAAAATATGGGTTCTAATATTGTTAAGCCAATTTTTTTCGGTCAAAAGTGTGGAATACTTTGACCAGTTCTAATTGGGACTAAACAAAGTTAGCAAAGTCAGTTTGTAGCTAATCCCCGTAATTTTGGATTGGGTTTATTTTCGCTAATTTTACTACTAGGGAGAACTGAGATGACATTCATTCATTTCAGCAAAAAAGAGAAAAATTTTTGGTTTGGTGTATTGTGAACTAAAACATATTTTTACTTCCTCTTGCCCTCTGTGAATGTATAGGGAAGGAAAGTATTATTTACATGTCGTTTCGAAATCAAATTTGATTTTTTGAAATCGATTTTTCACCGGATATACACGTTTTCACTTCCCCTGAACCTAAAAAAACATGTTTTTAGCGAGTGGGTGTGTAGGCGTGAACCAGGTATCTCAAGAACGGGACACTACGAAGTTGAAACTTGGAACTTTTAGTTACTGCTAGAGTGCTCAAAACATTTTTGTACAACGGTTAGCGGCAATTAGTGATTTTCTGTTGTTTTTTTTATCAAAGTTGGCAAAAAAAGAGATTTTTTGAGTGCCTTTGTATTCATTTTACGAATAAATGTGTATAATTTATTTATGAGAAATTGAAATATCTACAACTTTTTTATTTCTAGCATTATTTTGTACGACTTTTTATATATTTTTTCGTTTTACTATATTTTTCACGAAAATGCGTAAAAAATCATTTTTTTAAGATTTCAGCCTTAGTATGCATTTTACGACAAAAAAGTAGTCTATATAATCAAATGTACAGGAAATTAAAAGATCTGCAACTTTTATTTAGAGTATTTTTTCTCTACCGAGTTATTTTATTTATTTCTAATGTTTTATTAGGTACTAATGTTAAAGGTGATTGAAGTGACTAATTGTAGGTGATTGTACATTATTTGCGTTGGCAAGATAAAGTCGTGTGAGTGTTTCACACCAGATTGTTTTTATTTTAAAAACTCCCAATATTAATAAAAATCAAGCAGAGGCAGAACATATCCAAATCGATCCATTTGTACAAACCTCGAAAATATAATTTAATTATCACGTCAAATACGGATAACTATAGAGGCGTTCAACAAACAGTAAATGGTGGACTGGACTATTCAGTGTTCGTACAGATGACTGGCCGGCTATTTCATTGTATTTCGTCCGGCCACCTCGTCGACTCAATTAAAACGATGGCATTCAAACATTTCGGTTACACATGCACACTAGTACGGCAAACTGCTATCTCAGTTTGACAACTAATAAAGTAAAAATAAAAAAAAACAATCCCGTCATTGTTAAATCTCATACATCATTGCATGTCGTTTAGTGTTTTGAAATAATGTATTATTAGAACAGTCATTCTAACGCAAGCGCGCGCGCACACTAAAACGCAATCTGATTACATTTACCGAATGTTCAGTTGAAATTGGTTCATTAACTCATCAGTGAACATTCATTTCTAGACAAAATGCAGTTCGTATAATGATTCAGTGCAGTATTTCAAAAGTAATTTTGTAAAAATATTGTGTATTGTTTTTCCCGGTTCTTTCCAGATCTGGTAATTAATGAAAGATAAAACTTCCTTTTAAATTTATAACAAGTAATTATTAATAATTATTTAAATACCGGTAAATTATAATTGAACTAACTTACTTAATTTAATAGTTGACTAAATTTATTAGAAATTTAAGGTTTAAACTAAAATTAACTAAAAAGAAAATATAACCATTTACAATCAATAATTAACTTATACATACTCAACCAACCAATATTGTTCGCTGTCTTTCAGATACGCAGAACTTGTTTAAAATACGCATGTGCGTATTGTAAACATGTGTTATAATGTAAAACAACTGGTTTTCACTAACTCCATTTGTGTTTAGGTCATCCATCAGCCGAAAGGCTGGTTTGAACCTGTAGAGGTTTCACTAAGTAAAACGAGGAGTGTGTTGGTTTACCATTTCCTTCCTCACTGAGTAGAAAAGTACGCTTATCGGCATGCCGGTCCTCTGAAAAGCACATATTTTCCGCTCTGTAAATGATACCTTCACTTCATTCACCTCAGGGTCTGGCTGTATAATGAAATTCATTACTTCCAGAGGAAACAGTTAGTGTATTTTGTACCTCTACCTCTTCAGTTCTTAAATGATTTAGTCATTTAATTGGCTGAACATGTGATAAGAAACAAAACTATTCATTTTAGCCCTACAACGAGCAGATTGAGTGTAAATATAACTCCATTTAACACTGGTTAAAACTGAGTCACTACTAACTTTTCACCGACTAGAATCCGCTGTACATAAAAACAACCTTCCTACCCAGCATTTTCGAAAATATCAGTTACAAAAAGATATAAAAGAATAATTGAACCGAAAGAAATAAAATTTAAGAACACATAGCAATTCAGATAATATTGTATAATAATAGAATACAGAGTATATTATAATATTATAATACAGAGGATGGTACAAACTGAAGCCTAAGAACATCAGAATAGGATGGGAAAAAGATAAGATCAGATTAAACTGTATAGGATTCGCGGACGATCTAGCCTTACTGGCAGAGGGTGTTAAGGAAACTAGACACCAGATAGAAACCCTAGAACAATTAGTAGGACAAGTTGGATTAAAAATCTCTTATGAAAAAACTAAAATGATGGCTAAAGAGACACTCTGCATAAATTCAGTAAACAGTTAAATCGTTTAAATATCTAGGTAACACAACAATAAAGAAAACATAGCGTGGGAAGTGAGACGTAAAAAAATTATCTTAATCACAACAAAAAATACTTATCTGTACGGACAAAAATTAAACTACAAAACAGTCATACAACCACAAGTTACATATGGCAGCGAAACATTAGCAAAAGTGACCAAGACAAAAGCAATAGAAAATGTCGTAAAACTTGAAAGACGAATCTTAAGAACCTGCATAGGAAAGAGAAACAAAGTAGATGGCAATGGAGAATTCTAACAAACAAACAAGTCTATAAAGAAAACGAACCCATAACAGATACAATAAGGAAGAAAAGGATTTCTTTTCTTGGACATCTTATCAGAACACCTATAGACAGAATTTTAAACAAGATGATTAGAAAACTCTTTCCAATGGTAACATCAGGAGCATGGATCCGAAATCTCAAAGAAGACATGATCGAACTCGGATTAACTTTCGATGATTTAGAAAACAAAACGGAAATATTAAAAATCTTAAGAAATAAGGAAAGTAGATTTGAAACAAAATCAGATTGAAGAACAAACCCAAGCAGGAAGAAACCGGTCGTTTCAGAGGAAATTCGGCAAGCAAGATCAGCCCGAATAAAGGCATACTGGCAGAATATCAAGCTAAAGAATATGAAAAGGAAGAAGCTTTCGAAATTTGACTAAAGTGATCCATTGTGTTCAGAAAAGACAAAAAAATATGAATACAATAAAACTTTTAAACAAGGCTGATCGCGCTCGAAGGTAATAATCCACACTATATCTTCCAAGTTTATTTTTGCTACTACCACAAAATACCGATAAATACGGGGAAATGACTAGACATCGTTTCAAAAGTTTTTCTTAATTCACAAAAAGTAGGTCTGTTTTATACATATTGTGCCAACCGCAACTGGTCCGCATTAAAATCAGTCTAACCTTATTACTTATATCTCGGGAAAGTTTTAGTGTATGTTGCATTCGCTTGGACTTACTGGGTTCATGGCTGTCAAACGGTTTGTAAGAACACTGACCAAACTGGGAACGCTTCGTGGTGTTCACACCGTCAAACCGTGAAAGCAAGGAAACTAGAAATAGAAAATAGAAATTCAATTAAAAGTAATTAATTTAAATTAATTTTAAAAATTCAGTAACCAATATGGGAAAATTACATTTACAAATTTAAAAAGAAAATTTACCTTGGTGAATGTGCTATTAGAATACGAAATAGTAACCTAATTATGTTGGCAAAATTTACATCGTAAATTTAATATTAAAAATAAAGAATTAAATTTTAAAAAGATAACTTTTATTTTTGTAATTGTCATGACTAACAAAAAGTCAAAATCTCTGATAATATATTCGTTTAGTGTGTAATTTTTCATGTTGCAACCGACTGATTAGCCTTTGTGGTGTCCACTACGAAAGTGTTCCCCTTTTGTTATGAAGCGTAATTATTTTCTTCGTAATTATTTAATCTGATGGTGTTTATATTTTCAATTTATGATAAATAGATTTAAAAATACAAATTGTGTAATAATTTAGCGTCCGAATTTTTTTTACTTTCTCTTGCCCTATACCTATGAATATAAAGGTCCAAGGAAAGTGTTTTTTTTCATGTCTGTTTTATTTAGAAATCGAGTTTTCACCGGATATACAAGTTTTCAGGTTCCCTGGTCCCAAAAAAACATGTTTTTAGCGATTTGTGTGTGTGCGCGCGCGCGCGTGTATGTGTGTGTGTGTGTGTGTGTGTGAATAAAATATCTCCAAGAACGGTACTAAGTTGAAACTTAAGTTAGGTATACCATAAGAGGACCCGACACGAACATTTTAATCAAAATCGGTCAACCGGAAGTAGGAAAGTACAAGTAGACCTACTAAACTACTCGTAGTTTTTCGAGTGATTTTATTATTTTGCGATTTTCTCAAAAACACCTACGATTTTTTTAAATTGTGTCAATTACTACATATTTTGTGCTCTACGGGTAATCGCCATGTTTGCTGAAATTCTTGTGAGGCTGTGCTCTCGGAAAAAATGGTTTTTTAAGATTGCGACCGTAGAAAATATAGCCTACAACTTTTATTTCAAACATTTTTTTGTACAACGCATTGTTTAACGGCGATTAAAGTGATTTTCAGTTTTTTCCATCAAAATCTTTATAAATATTGGAGTTTTTAAGATTGCGGCCTTAGTATGCATTTTACTACTAAAGTGTATATACGGGATAATGAAAGTTATAGGAAATTAAAGAACTTACAATTTTTTTTAAGCGTTTTCTCTACATAGGTTGATTTTCATATTGCTTCATTCTTTTACCACTTTAATTAGGCTCGGAAAAGTAGGTTATGTTTTTCATTTTACATTGTGTACGCGTGATTAAACATAGTCTCTCTACATAATCTACATTTGTAAGAGAAAGTAGTTTCAATGTTTCAAACGATATTTTTGTTTGTTGTTGTTTAGGTCATCAGCCAAAAGGCTGGTTTGAACCTGTAGAGGTTTTACTAAGTAAATCGAGGAGTGAGGTGGTTTACCAATGCCTTCCTCACTGAGTGGAAAAGTACACTTATCAGCATGCCAGGCCTTCTGAAAAGCATATATTTTCCACTCTGCAAATGACACTTTCACTTCATTCACCACAGGGTCTGGCTGTATAATGAAATCCATTACTTTCAGACGAGATAACTCTGATTAGTGTCTTTTACACCTCTACCTCTTCTGTTCTTAAATAATTCAGTCATTTAATTGGCTGACCATGTGATAAGAAACAGAACTATATATTTTAGCCCTGCAACTAACAGATTGAGTGTAAATAATTTGACTCTCCATCTGTCTTGTTATGGGCAAATTGTTTTGTTTATAAATGACTATTATTTTCCATTTTTAATTCGGGTTTTTTTGTGTGTAGGGGTTAACGCATTATTTTTTTAGTCTTGTTGTATTTCTACTGGTACTAAAACTATCTTGTATTTGTATCGTTATTCGTTGAAGTCAATTTTAGATTTTGTTGCAATCTAATTGTTTGTAGAAAATACTTGCTGACAGAATTTCTCTACTACGTTTTCTTTAGTTCGTTAAGATGTTGAAGCGCGTCTGCTGTTAGTTGTCAGTAAATATCAAGACTTAATGAAAAACTTGAATTGCGGTGCAGTTCGTTTATTGATTTTGAACGTATTGAACTACTCATTGAAACGCGCAACGTTTCGTCTTGTAATTTTGTGGCATTCTTTTTTGTTGTTGTAAATTTAACGATAATTTTTTTAAACTAGGGGTGCACAACCCGCGAGCCGCATGTGGCCCCGACTTTAAATCTAAAATAGCTCTAAAATGTTCCTCTTAAATTTAGTGAAACGAAATTCTATTCATAGTAAAAGGCAAAAGCCAGCAAAATATTGCTGTACCGTGCAGTATATGATACTGACATTTCAGTGTTACCCATACAAATTTCGTTTAATACCTAAAATGGTTCATTCGATTTCTACAATAATAACGTACCGCGAGAAATAGTTAATCTACGAGAAATTTATTTAGAACTTTCGTGTTTGTTTGGCACTACTTTTATTTGTGAGCATGCTTTCTCGTTAATGAAAACTATTAAATCATGAAAGCGAAATGAAAGTTAGATTTCAGTTATGATCTAGAAAAAGATTATTTACTTAAAAATTTGTGTTTTTTGTAAGGCACTTCAGTATATTTTTAATTCGTAATATAGGCCTATTTTCTTCAGTAACGTTTAGGTTTTAGAAACAGCTGATTATTGCAATAATATTAGATGATAAACAATTGTCAAAAATTAAAAAGAATAATTAATTTTTTAAATATTTCCAATTTTTTTTAATAATAAATTTCTTCTCCGCAGGTGGGTTCGACCCACCTATCTGTACATCTCCACTTAACAACCATTACTCCAAACATACAACTTGAGGTATTCATAAAATTTACAATACTTATGTTGAAAACATTCATAATTTTAATTTTTGTATTTTAAGCTAAAATACAACTTA
Organism: Catonia carolina; assembly: GCA_035578175.1. Taxonomy (NCBI): domain Eukaryota; kingdom Metazoa; phylum Arthropoda; class Insecta; order Hemiptera; family Achilidae; genus Catonia; species Catonia carolina. The sequence goes on from JAQMRL010000003.1 coordinate 52,376,850, forward strand.
AATCGTATCAAAATTGATATTTTTTAAAAGGTCTAAACATTTTCTGATTATTCCTACAACAATGATGATTTACAACAAGTCTTCATTTATTGGTGGGAAGAAAATATTAACAAACTAATGAAAATCAATGCTATTTCCCTGTGGTTCAAATTCCGTGGGACACCCGTATACAAATTTGTTGTACAATATTATATGGTTCATTCGTTCACCGTACCATAAAATAGTTGGATTTTTAAATTTAAACCACAAGACGTATAGCAGTATGCCAAATTGTTAAACTCTAGCAATTTTCCCGTAGCCCGGCTCGAAAAATCAGTAATTAATTGGAGCACTGTTACAAAAAGTTTGTGCTGCACACCTTTAAACATTTATTTTAACTTTATTTTGTTTATTTATTTAAAGTCGCATCAACAGCTTGGTCATTAGCGACTACAGTGGGTTAAAGAACTGGAACGGTTCTTTGTGACACGTAATAATTTCCAGACCCTAGCCGGGATTTGAACCCGGCACCTCCTCTTAGTAGCTTAGCGTGCTAACCACTATGCCACGGAAGCGGTCTGTTTTAAACATTGTATGATAGATATTTGTGTACACATACATAAATTAATGGATTGCTCGGATTATAAAAATGCAGTAGCCAAGTTGTATTTCCTAAGCAAAGTTTTTCTTCACTATTGGACTGATGGTGCTGTAGAGATACGGTACGGCGGACCTTTTAAAGAAATGAAGTTAACGAGGTTTGCTTAATCGTGGATTATTCAAGAAAACGAAGATAGCCTCCAAAAATCAATCCATGTCCTGAACAATTTATGTAAAGAGTATAATTTTAGAATCTCTAAAGAAAAAACAAAAATAATGGCATTCACTGGCAAGTTTCCCACTAGATCAAAAATTGTGGTGGATGACAAAGTGTTGGAACAAGTATCACAATACTGCTACCTCGGCTGCAATATCAGTTTTAAAGATGATTTAGATATTGAGAAGAAGATAGGGAAATTCCAATCAATATGTGGTAATATCAGCAGAACCCTGGGGAAAAAAGCGAGGAAAGAAACTACCATGAAGTTTTATAAAGTGATGGCTGCTCCGGTCCTCCTCTACGGAAGTGAATCATGGGTCACTACAAAACCACTAGAGAGTAGAGTGCAGGCGGCAGAAATGAGATTCCTACGCAGGATAAAGGGCTGTGACAGACGGGACCACATAAGGAACGATGATATTCGGAAAGAGCTGAATGTGTACAGCCTGAATGAAAGAGTGTTACAATACCGCAATCAGTGGAAGGAGCATGTTAAACGGATGCCAGCAGAAAGATTCCCTCTAAATATCTTAAATTACCACCCCGTAGGTAAAAGGGATGTTGGTAGACCGCGGAAAAGATGGCAGTAATAAAGGGAAATAAAATAAGACTCAATGCAAGTTGAATGATACAATATAGTAATTTAAATGATATAAATGTTAATAAGCTGATGTGAGTCGGAACAGGCAAAAGCCTAATCCTTGAGTGTAAGAAGAAGAAGAAGAAGAAGTTAACGAGAAAATTTATATTTTGTTTAGATTTTTGTCAATTTTGTTTAAAACTACACACAATATTGTATTGCCGGAAGTCACAATTAAGTCACGGGACTTAATTCTACCGAATGTCGTTTTCGGTTTGCTAACGTTGCCTTTTTTATTTAATATAAGGATTTGTTCATTCTTACTTTTAATTAATTTACTAAACGTGGCTTCCCAAACCACTAGCTTTTATTTGGTACAGGTTTTTATTTGGAACCTACAATGAAATGGGGTTTTCCTGTTTGTTTTCTTGATTATTATTTGTTGACTTGAAAATATTTTTAGATGTTCTAGATTCAATTGTTCGATTGTTAATTATGTAGATAACGATTTGTAATTGTGTAGGCTTGTAAATTAGAATCCAGTTTATTGTGTTAATTATTTATATGCTTCGATTTTTGTGCGTGTCAATGTTATGTTAAGCGTAGGTAAGGAAGATAACCTTGTATGCGTACTACACGTATGTCTGTATGCATTTAATTTACGGTACATTGATTCAACCTAGTTCTGGATTTATAAGAACTTGTAGGCATTTCATAGCCCGGGCTCAATGCTAAAGTTTTCGGAGTGTAGAATTCTAAGACCATCATGTCAATCTTGGTGGCTGAACTAATTAATTATTTTTAAATACGGATTTTTGACTAGTCTGGCGAATGTTTGTTCTGTATCTTCCAAATCTTAACATAAATAAATCTTAATAGGGTTTCTGAGTTAAAATTTAACGTCTACCTTCTTTTCTTCTTCTACCACGGATAGGTAAACATGCCTGATGCAGTTCATGTTGTTGGTTAGGTCATCAGCCGAAAGTCTGGTTTGAACCTCTAGAAGCTTTACTAAGTAAAATGAGGAGTCAAATTGTCTCTACTAAGTAAAACGAGGTGGTTTACAATTGTCTTTCTCACTGAGTGGAAATGTATAGGCTTTCTGAAAAGCATTACTTCCACCCTGTGAATAACACCTTCACTTCATTCACCACAGGATCTGACTATAATGAAACTCATTACTCTCAGAGAAGATAACTCTTGACTAGTGTCTTTTACACCGCTACCTCTTCTGTTCTGAAATGCTTTAGTCGTATAATTAGCTGACCATATGATAAGAAACAATACTATTTTTTATAGCCCTCTTACAAGTAGATCGAGTGAAAATAATTTTATACTCCTCCTGACTTTTATTCAGTTGCAGGCCATATCGGTCAGAAAATTGACTGTAATCATCTCCTCCAAGGCCTTTTTGAACTCCGATTTCTTTTAGGTCTGTATAACTTCAAGGGTGATTATTTTGGAGGTATTCGTTATAATCCTCATAATCCTCAATCTCCTTCTGTACTAACCTTCTATAAAGAACATAATCCTCAATCTCCTTCTGTACTAAATGATTTTCGTATTCAGTGATTGGGTTCCCACTCTGCTCGCATATTTTTATTCCGAAGCCTGTTTTAATCTGGAACAACCTTTGACGGCCGGAAGGAATATCATTTCTGCTACTTGCCAGTCTGCTTTTCTGTCTTGTAATCCAGATTTCACTTTCATTAGCCAATACGGGAAGAGTCGATGTCTTATAAAATTTTAACTCCATGTATTGTCTAAACGGCTAATTCTATTGCTAATAAGGACCATTCCAAACTTAGTGTATGCATTTGAGTCTTATGGAGATAAGGTTGTCTACTGGTTCTACGGGAAGTTCTTTCTTCTATTATGTACAGAAAATAATTAATATTCTTGTGACTCGTATTTCGATGTTAGCGTAGAATTAGGTATTTTAGATTTTCATTGTAACTTATCTTCAGAGACTATAATTTTCCGCTTTAGTTTCTTTTACCTTATCTCATCTCCTTTCAAGTAACCTAGAATTCCCCTTCAACCGACTACAATCCACTTCAATTACTAAAATTTGTTATGAGAATGTTTATAAACTTAACGATTACTCCAGTTTAGCTTTTTGAGCGGTACTGTTTCCATTCAGCGATTGAAAACACGGTTTTGTGTTTTAAATTATTTTAAACCTAAACAAAAGTAGTTTTTTCCTTGACCATTTATTCTTGTATGATAATAATTTCCCGTGATCCTTCCAAGAGTAATACAGTAACAATTTCTTTTGTTTGTCACGGTCTAACTTAACTTCCTACTTTATTTTCTCTAAATTCATGAACCATTAAAAGTTGTATTTTATTTTGCGTGACAATAAAGGTTTGTTTATTTATTTATTTAACTGGGAATTTAAATTTTGGTTGTACCAATCGATATCCATTCTAGTATTCTTTAATATCTTGAAAAGATGTTTGATTTGACAGCCCCGCTACTTTACTATTACTTTATTCACGTTATTATACTGAATAGTATTTCTGTATGTATTAAATTATCGATTGCTGTGTATAACGACTATTATTATTATTATTATTATTATTATTATTATTATTATTTTATTATTATTATTATTATTATTATTATTATTGAAATTTGCGTTTCGTTCAACACGGAATAATATCACTGAAAGTGTAATTGTTATTTAATGTACTTACTCTGTAGTAGATTTACGATTGAAAGGGGTAAACGAACTGAATGACCACCTATTTTCGCCATAAAATTGGAATATTTTAATTATTCACGTATCAGATGTTTTTGCCTTTGTTAAATAAACCGTTAAATCTCATTTGTTGTTAGTTGAACACGATTTAAAGTACTATTCAGTTAAAATATATTATTTTGTTGCCCGAATCAAATAAATATCTCAATTCGGCCGGCCCGTTGGCGTAGTGGTTAGCGCAATTGGCTTCTACGTTGGGGTCCCGGGTTCGATTCCCGGTCAGATCTGTCAGTTTTTCATTACTCATTTTCATATATATCATCATTCTCCACCGTTAGCATTAGTAAAAATTGCAAAAGTCAGACATAAAAAATCTACTTCTTTATGTTGACATTTTGTGAACGTTTTCGGTTTTTTTTAGTATATTTTAAAGTCGCATCGACAGCTTGGTCATCAGCGACTAATGTGGGTTTTGGTACTGCAACGGTGGTTTTTAATGTGTTAAAATTTTCAGACCCTAGCTGGGAATCGTACCCGGGACCTTTCGCTTTGTAGGTTAGCTTTTTGTTGTTGATATATTTCAATGTGGGCCATTTCTGAGAGAGTATGGTTAATTGAACCCCAACCATCAAAGTGCATCGGTACTTCTGTCTTGTATTCAAATCCGTATAAAACTTTATTTGAACTAGGGACCTTCGTCTCCGAAAATCAGCTGTTAAACAGCTGACTCGCAGCGACTACTTTTCCTCTAGACCAATACGGTTGGTGTTTAAACAAATAGTTTTCTTATTTTGAGTTCTTCGATAATAAGAGAGGTTCTTTGTCGGAAGTACTGTGCTTTTTAATTTATTTGTTTAAAGTCACACCAACTTGTTATTAGCGACTGCGGTGGAATATGTGACTGTAACTGTGGGATTAGATTTGTGAAAATTTCCAGACCCTGGCCGGGAATCCAACCCGGGACCTCCGCGTGACTGTACTTCTTAATTACATCGACTACTCTTACTAGGAAGATTCTAGTATGTCTTCGAGTACTTGTACGTTCTGCATTAAAACATTTGTACATAATTTGTTGTGTTTTTAAAAATCATTACAAATGAATATTTGTTTTGTTTCAGGTCAGTGTTGCCAGTTGATAGTTAACACATAATTGTACCTGTAAGTACGTACATCTATGGTTTATTATAATAATAAGTAGGATAATTTCTGGGTAACTGAAAACAAATAAATATTTTTGTTTCTGTTATCTGTATAGCAGTGCTGATTTATATGCATACTACATAATGTTCAGTAAAAAAGTAAAGCAAAAATGATATATAAATTCATAAATTTAAAAAGATGCAAAACATTTCGATTTAGTCCGGGGGAGCCACTTTTCAAGAATATACGTTGTATGTTAATTTTATTGGTAATTTTTACTTTCTTTTAACTGTATATGAAATATAGAGAAGAAAAGTATTGTTTTCATGTTGATTTTTTAAAATAGAGTTTTTTGTATATCTTTTTATAATGTTCTTATTGATGGTAAGGAGGGATAATGATTTCTGCTCTTCACTGGTTTTTGAGAAATAGGTAGCTTAACGCTCCACAAAATTTGAGAAAATTATTTCTGTATATTGTCTATTAGAAAATCTTAATTAAATTTAATTATCTCAGTGGCTATTTTATAAAAGTAGCGACAACTAGACTTCGAAAATACTCAGGGGGCTTTGATTGACCCCAATTTCTGTATTTTGGTTTATATACCGGGCGAATATATTCGGCAAATGAGATGAGGCACTCATGCAACTGATTCGTAGACTATCATTGGGATTCATAGCACAAAAAAAGATTTTTTTATTCGTTACGGCCTACTGGGGACCACAAAAAATAACTTTACTTTTGATGGTTTCTTTTTTTATTTTATAGCCAATAATCTTTCATTCTTTGGGTTTGCTGTCGTTTACATCCATCTTTCGGGAATTCAATTTTACTACCTGCCTCTAGCGAATAAATTCACGCAATCATTTCGATTCATACAGTATTTATATTAAATTTATTCTTAACAACCAGCTTCAACACATACAACGGTTTTATCAAAATATTTTAATATCTATAAGTTAAGGTATCAGGTTATGTTTTTCATAATGATATTTCAAAATAAACTGTTTTTGATTCGAATTTTTCAACGTCGCCATAATAGTTGAACCATATAAATTTTTATTAATTATTTTGTTATTGCTTCGCAAAATTTCGTTACGGCTTTTACTAATTATTTTCGGATAAAAGCGTCTTCTTTGGAACCATGTAAAAATTGTTAAAATCCATTTGGTAGAACTCTTGTATTCAAGGGTAAAGATAATCTCCATTTTAAATACATTTGCGTTTTAAATACTTAATGATTATTATGACAAAACTTTTAACTTCTTAATTTTCTTCCTCAATAAATCTCTTTATTTTATTATGCATGGCATTTGTTACCTCCATTTCGTGTATATCGTGGCGTTTTGTTGGGGCTTTCAATAAAATAACCAAAATATTCTTTTCTGTGATTTTTCTTTTTATTTACTTGTAAAACTGATGACCTGTAAGGATCTGTTGGATGACAGGAATTGTGTGTGTACGTGCCCGAAGCTGAATAATTTCATGTCCGTTTATTTCGGGGTGATATCCGATTTTCAAAAAAATTAATATGGTGCCCTTACGTATAGGCAGCGTGGAGTGGAGGTCAGTTATTGATTTATGAAAAATGGTACTTTCAGCATTCTAAGTTTGCTAACTTATGGCCTCGAATCAGCTGTTTATCAGCTGATTTTCGGAGAGGAAGGTTCCTAATTTTGTAATCCTAGTAAAGGTAGTTACTTTTATACGGATTTGAATACAAGACAGTAGTTAACGGCGTACTATGATGGTCAGGGTTTAATTAACTATACTCTATTAAGGATGGTCGGCTTGAGTTTGTGAAAGTGTACAAGACTACACCTATTAACACAACATCCTCATATCATTGGGTCATGGGGTTTGCTAAAGTTCTTAAACTGAACCGATTGCAACGTACACTCATTAGGGATTTAAAAAGTTGCTAATTGATAAACGCCTTTGTAGCGTAGTGGTAGCGCGCTAGCATACAACGTAGAGGTCTCGGGTTCGATTCCCGGCTAGGGTATGGAAATTATTACGAGTCAAAACCCACTTAAGTCGCCAATAATTAAGCTGTTTGTTGATGCTACTTTAAATAAACTAAAAAAAAACAAAGTTACTAACTCTTAGTTTTGTTTTACTTGATTGAAATAACTTTGTGGATAAAGACAGTTTTAGTAGTGAAATTTATGTGATTTTGTGGTTTATCGGTTCTCTACCGTTGAGTTTATTTAATAAAGGTTTGTAAAGTAACATGTCGTTCACACTAATGATCGGATAGAAATACGAGCCGAGTCGGTAAAGAAACATAATCTAAGTAAATGTAACGCAGTATTATTATAATGGGATTTACATGTTATTTTTTCTTTCGTAGTGAGCATCCTACTACTACAAATTGTTTATTTTGCATAAAAATTGTTACCGCAGTAAAGAGCCGTCGTCGGCTTGTGACGACACGTGTTTGTCCTAAGCGGTTGTGAAATAACTTGGCGATTTACATTGAACGCCCCTGCAAGTTCCGTAACGTACAATATGTTCTAATTGTTACCTTGTAATTCGCAGTTATTTATACGTTGCTAACCTAAGCAACATAAATCTATTTACCTCAGTCGTCGTAATTAATGATTTTGTGTTGTAAGGAAAACGTTGTATGCCTCATTAACAGTTCAATGAACTTGTTTATATGCCAATGGATTAAATATTGCTCTATGGTGTTAAATAGCTGTGTACTATCATTTTAATTAAATTCGGTAATTTGTTCATGTAACTTGAATTTCAGTTCCATTGGTTCGATGTAGTTCGATAAAGTAGGGGAGCCCGGGGCTGGTTGTCACACTTTTCAAAAAATTAATTTTTTAATTTTTTTAAATTCAGTAATTCAAGTATTAACTATTTTAAATAAAATTTCAAAGGGTTGTGCTTGTTAGGTAAAAACCACAATTCCGTATTATCATTCAATGTAGGTAATAATTGAATTTTTAAGTAACATTTCAGTTGTGACATGTTTTTCATACGGAAAAAATCAAATTTTAACATTCCTAATTATTAAAACAATTTGACAATATTGGTAAAGTATATACAGTATGTAAGTCTGAAATTATTGTTTATTCATTACATTACACTAAATTAAAAGATTAAAAACTTAAATGTATGATTTTTAAAAAACTAGGATTATTGATATTTTATTTGAAATATTTCATGTATTTTCGTCTTCTTGATTAGAAAAATCACTCTCACAATTTTGACACACAAATATTTTCGATCCTTTAGTGCAGCGGCTATGTGCCCAGTCTTTGCATTCAACACACTGAACCCATTCTTTTCCAGGACGACTGTTAAAATATGAGTCAAGACATATCAAACACCAACAGTCATCATCTTCATTTTCCGAACTTTCCTCCGCGTTTTTCTTCTGCTCTTTCGATTTTTTTTTAATACTTTTGCCTCTCTCTTTATTAGTCAAAGTTTCATTCGCATTCTTTCTACTCTCATTACTCTTATTCTGTGTTTTTGTAAATAGTTTTTTTTGGACTTTCTTGTTTGTTTTGTTATCTTTCATTTTCTTTTCTTCTTGAGTCTTCTTTTCACAGGCGTATCCGTAAGAATTGCCGTTTCTCTTTTCCGACTAGGCCTGTTCTGGTTATTCAATGTTTTCCTTATTCCAGCTTTCCGTAAAGGACGAACGTCAACTAGAGAAATAGATAACGTATCTTGAACGGATTTACTGCAACCAGGTAGCTCTGCCGACTATGAAACATGAATAATTTGGCGTGTTGCATTTCCCTCGGCACTTTCTTTGTTTATTTCTTCTGGTTTTGGCCTATCTGTAACATAGCTTGACGCGAAATCCTCATCCGTAAATATCTATCTGTTAAAGGGAAATATTCCGGTGTACTTGAAATTGGAAGAATATTGGATATCATTGTCGGTGGATAAGCCCTTGAAATAGGATGTCATAAATTTGTCATTGGTTCCCGGATTTGACACCATCCAGTCGTCACAAGCAGTGTTCATATACTTTTTAAATGGACCATAAACCGTTCTGTCCACAGGCTGGAATTTATGAAAACAATGAGGAGGAAAGCTACGTATTATTTCAAACTGATACGGGGTTCCTTGTCACATGTGACAACCAGCCCCGAATGATATGTGACAACCAGCCCCGCGACGCCATTTTGTAAAAACGTTTGTCTACAAACATAAACTCTTTATGTAGCATGGATTTCAATAGTGGGGAAAATACACCTAAGTGTAGGCTTTTATATCACATTAATGAAATAATGACTAACCTTAGCAATAACAAGAAATACAGTAGCTTGTAGCAGAAGAAAATTTTACTTGTAACGCAGAAATATGCTTTTTCTCGAATAACACCAATAACACTAGAGTATGCACGCTCAAATCACACTAGAGAAAGAAACAAAGGCTGCCGAGTTCATTAGAAAGACAATTAACACGTCATGTCGGACATCGGCTAAGTTATGAAGCTTGTGACAACCAACCCGTGTGACAACCAGCCCCGGTCACCCCTATATAAGATGTATTCTATTCGTATTTATGTTTAACATGGAGTTGTTCTTTTTATAGTTTATTGCCATAATTAATTAATAATTAACTCAAAAAGAAAATTCAAACGCATTGCCAGCAGAAGTAATTTAAAACAAATTCAGCGCCAGGAGCGAATCTGCACAAAATATCAACGATTAATATCTACAATACCGGGTGTCCCACGAAGAGGTTGCTATTTTTGAATGAATATGCCGGACGTATCGCACACTCTACAGTCTGGAAACTTTACAGTTATAATATTAAATAGATAATTATGTATAAAAGTACCCTCGAGTTTCATTTGCTTATTATAAATCGAAACAAAATGGCTCAAAGTAATTCTATTTGTATAACCATTTCAAATTGGTGATTTATTACAATGTTACTTAAGTAATAAAATGAAAGAAATATGAAAATGATAAATTATTAATGAGCAAACTTTGTTTCATTAATCTTTATTCGAATTGATGTCCATCAATAACTATGCACTGATCGCAACGAAACAAAAATGAGTCATAAGCGTTTTTGAAAAATTGCCGAGGTATCAACAGTATCATTTTTGATTTTTTTTCTTATTCCGCCATTTTGTTTTGATTAATCATAAGCAAATGAAACTCGAGCGTACTGGTTTTACATATCTATTTATTATAACAGTTAAGTTTCCAGTCTGTATAGTGTGCGATACGTCCGGCATATTAATTCAAAAATAGCAACCTCTTTGTGGGACACCGGTATAAAATTCCATTAATTCTGACTATATAACTTTCCAATAAAAATATTGGAAGATCAAGACATCATACAATAATAAAATTAAACTAAATAATATCTCATTTATATAACTATATTATATACTCCATCGTTATAAAAATTTAGTATAAACGTTCACAATAAAGCCAAAACTGTTAAATAATAATTTTATCAATAATTATGATAGAATTTTAGTTAAAGCGTCCAATTCTAAATATTTAGCGTGGAAAACAAATTTTTTTACCCAACTAATTATATAATCTTCTTGTTTAGTCTTTTATGAACACAACCATGTCCAAAAGGTCAGTCAGGTTCACATTATTGAACTTTTTTCTTTTTATAACTAAGTTGCCTTCTAATAACTGTTAAATTAATAGAGGTACTTATAATTTGTCCGAAAATTGTAAGATGGTATGCCACAGTTATTTGAAAATTATTACTTTTAAAAGTTTTCTGGATATAGGTGACTTATGTATTATTAACGCCCATAATATGTATTATTAACGCCCATAACAGGCAGGGGGAGTGTTAAATTATTTGCACTCAACTGCTAGTTCCAGGGCTACAAAAAAATAGTTCTGTTTCTTATCACGTGGTCAGCCAATTATATGACTGAACTATTTTAAGAACAGAAGAGGTAGTGGTGTAAAAGACACTAGTCAGAGTTATCTCATCTGAAAGTAATGAATTTCATTATACAGCCAGACCCTGTGGTGAATAAAGTGGTGTCATAAATGCAGGGTGGAAAGTAGATGCTTTTCAGAGGGCCCGGTATGCTGTTAAGCATACTTTTTTTCTAAGTGAGGGAGGCATGGGTAAACCACCTCACTCTTTGTTTTACTTAGTAAAACCTCTGGAGGTTCAAACCAGCTTTTCAGTTGTTGACCTAAACAACATGTATTAGGTCAACAGCCAGAAGCGGTTTGAATGTCTGGAGCAACTTTTCTCAAACTTTTATATTTTTCGTACTCTTTAAAGAAGGGCATTTACCTCGCCTTCTGATTCGTTTTGATGTGCTTACTGGTTAACCCATCACAAATAGATTTATGCAAAAATAATATTATTTTTATTCAAAATAGAATACAAAAAATATTTTAATATTATTAAATTATTGTCTGGTTCGTGGTTTTTAATATGGAGGTTGTATTTGCATGGTTTTACTCTTACGCATGGTTTTTGAATGTTTGAATTAATTTGCATGGATATGTTAATCGTAAATCACCCTCGAAATTAGAAAATAAGAGAAAATTAAACATCTACACTGCCTCGTTTCGTACCCCGCACCCTTAGATCCTCTTCACATACCCTCAAGGTGTTAGGTGTGCCACTCTTTGAGAACCTTTACCCTAGAGGTTTTACTAAATAAAACAAAAAGGGAGGTGGTTTACAATTACCTGCTTCATCTTGTTAAAAAGTAAGTTGAAGAGGTTTTGCTCATGAAAAGCACTCGATTTTCACCCCCAAATGACAACTTCATTTGATTGACCCCAAGGTCTGCCCGTGTAATGGAATTCATTCCTTACATAAAAGATAACTGATCTAATGTTACTCTTGTACTTTTGGTTTACAGTAATTCAGTACCTGATTTATTTTTAATTGATTATGTATGAAGAAACAAAACTATTTAAAAAAATTCGATTTAGCCCAATTTAATCTATGAATTTATGGTTTTTTTAAACTAAAAAAAATGTAGTTGCCTTATGAAGATATTCATTTTCAACCAAAAACTTACTGCATTACTACAGTTAAGTTATTTAAACTCAGCCCAAAACTGACCAAAATTTATATTTTTGTCTGATATTTGTTCTACACCTGTTTAGGTTAACAGCCAAAAGGCTGGTTTGCCTGTAGAGGTTTTACTAAGTGAAAACGAGGACTGAGGTGGTTTACTATTGCCTTCCTCACTGAGTTGAAATAGGATGCTTATCAGCATGTCAGGCCCTCCGAAAAACACCCACTTGCCAACCTGCAACTGACACCTTAACTTCATTCACCACAGGGTCTGGCTGTACAATGAAATTCATTACTCTCAGACGAGAGTAATTTCTCTGAATAGTGTATTTTACACCTCCACCTCTTCTGTTTTTAAATAGTTCAGTCATATAATTGGCTGACTATGTGATAAGAAACAGAACTATTTTTGCAGCCCTGGAACTAGCGGATCGAGTGCAAATAATTTAATGATTCACCTGCCTGTTACGGGCAGAAAGCTCTTCGTAACCTGTAATATCTCTCTTCTATTTTCGGACCAATATTTTTTGTTCGAAATCTTTCTTGTAAGACCTAAAAAGAGATGGATGCCGGAACAGGCCATTGAGCGTAATCTTTGACAGATGATGATCTTTCTCGTAAATATCTCAATTTATGTAGTGTTCTAAAGTTTTCGTTGTGTCAGTCGTTTCGATTCCATTCTATACAGGTGTTTTAGTATTTGTTTTGTGATAGTTTCCTGTAATTGTTCGTTGTTCTTGTACAGTTCTCTTCTTCGTAATCAATACTGTCCATCTACTATCTTCGGGCCCATTCGCATACGGATGATCTTTTTTAAATTTCTCGGCTTCTTTTAGACAGTATCGTCTGTTTTAAGGGAAAATTATTTTAAAGAGTTTAGAATGGACTGATAAAATATAAAGTTTGACTACGTACACATCCGAAACTAGGGTGATAGATTTAATTAATACGTACAATTAACTTTTATGAAATAATGTATTTTGATCACCTTCTTTTGAAAATGAAATACAGTTGTGGATTTTTAAACTTCTGAATTTTCGGTTTTATAGCGTTATTGGTTTGCCCTTATAAATCTAATAATGTAATTCGATCAATGGATCCTAGAAATAAAGAGAAAATGAATAGTTACGTCGTTGGCCAGTAACTTTTATAAGGTTATTTTTATAGAAAAAATTCGGAAAAGAAACTATGACTGGATGTCCCGCTTCAAGGTAATTTTATCAACGTTCGAATCAGTATTATAGGCTATTTATATTTTTTAACAGGGTATTATTTGTTAGTAGAAAAAAAGTGTTTTTATAAAACTATATTAGGAATTTGTTTAGTTGTGACGTCATTCTTCCCTAAAAACTGAACAAGTTTATGTGAAATTGATATAGAGTTGAAAAAAATCGAATGAAGGTCGTTCTCGTAGTTTTCATTAAAATTAGATTTCAAAGTTACTTGAAATTGAAGTTTACGCACAATAATTATAATCAATGGCCCTATTTGTAGCTACTCTGATAGAGCCTAGAAAATAATGTTAACTTGTTAAAATTTATCATCTTAATTTAATTATCTACTCTTGTCACTAATGACGAAACAAACTATTGATGTGACATACATAAATCAATTAGTAATTTAAAATAATCAGTAAAACTTTTTCTACAAATTTATTAGTCTTAATTTTTTATGAAATATTGGTTAAAAACTTTAAAAAATAAAATTAATTCTTGTTGCGCACCGCTTAAGAGTAATTTTAACGCCCAATGAATGTTTATCGTTTAACATTGTATTAAATTTTGTGAATTATTGAGTATTTTAAATATCCTCGCGAGTTCCTATAAAGAAATAGTTAAATGAAAATTAAAACGTCATTTTGTTGTGGTAACTGCATTTGTTTGGTTTTTTAAGCTGTGGCTAGCCCGTGTGTTTAATCAGTACTACTGACTTCTATGCCAGGTATCCTGGGTTCAATTCTCAGTCAAGTCTTGGAATTTTTCATATAACCATTTATAGGTCTTTAGTAAGTATATTGACCACTGGCAGTAAGGTCGATTTTATTTAAGAATAACCTTTGCAATCGAACCTTGTTGGCATTTTATCGTGTTATAGATGTTCTTTGGTAAGTAGGCTATCCACATTTTGAAATAAGCGTGCAGCGACCATTTTCTTCCTGCGTTGCACGAATGTGGTGAGGATTCATACCAGCGTACACTACCGTGTTTTTTTTTTTGTTACTTTTGTACAGTGGTTAGAAAATCCGATTTTTGTTTAAATGAAACCTTAAATTTTTTAAACGGATGGAAAAGTTTAAAAAATTTTGTAGCCTAGTTTTTATTATATTCTAATTATTTTATTGCTTTTTGTATTTATTTTCTGTAATGAAATACTTAACTATTTTTTATTGGTTTCGATTCTGTCGTATTAGAGTTTATTCTAATATTTTCCTCGTTTTGTTTGTTGTGTTCTTAGTTATTTACATATATTATGTTTACTATATTACTTTAGTCCATTGTATATAGTAGGTCTGTAATTTATTTCAGTATTTGACAGGTCCGTTATCGCATCGATGCGTTGTAATGTTTCTGTAACGTGTTTCACAATATTTTATTTTATGGTTTGGTTTCCTTATTTTTTTGTCCTCTTGTTGAAATAAAATCATTTCAGTTAAGAACCATTGGTCGTGTATGCTTATTATTTGTCAGTTATGTAATTTCATAATTTCCTCGGTCTCTGAGCCAGAGCGTTGTCAGGCAGCAAGTCGCTTTGTGTTGCCAACATCGGTTGGTTGAATGACTGTGTGTGGTGTCCAGCTGTCAGACATACAGATACAGAAACGAAATATTACTAATCTCTCCTATTTCTCATCATCTCTATTCAACTTGAAAATTCAACATACCGTATTTACCCGAATATAAGGCGACCCTTAAAATTTTAGTAAAAATTCTAGAAAAAAAAAACGTAGCCAATAGGTATGTAAGAAACAGTAAAGGCTGGACTACACTCTTACCTTTATTGAACTCCAAATTTATCTTTGTGATTATGATACGCTGAACAAAAATAATGAAGGCGATTGACTAATTTTTTAATGTTGATTGTTTAATTGAGAATGAAATTAACACTACATTATATAAACGAAACACTATATACAAACCAAACTTCAAATTTTCAAACTTCTTTTAAGCTTCACAAACAAAATTATCTTCACTTCTTAAATTATTCATCGTCTTCACTACTTAAATTAGAAACGTCCCCACTTTTATCCGATAAAATATCATCCTCTGAGCCATTCATCTGGAGAGCTCCATCGAAATGGAGCTCTTCTTGAAGCCGTGGGAAATACTGGCACTATATACCTTGGGTTTTACCCACTCACACATCAATCTTATTAAAGGCTTTTTTATTCTTCCTGTTGGTGTGTAGCATTTATCTTCCATTCTCATCAATTCGTATAATTTTCTTAGATGATCTTTAAATGGCTTATTGAATACGACATCCAAAACTTGGAGCTTGGAGGTCATTCCTTCTGGTATGATGACCAAGTCAGAATTAAGCCTTTGCAATTTTCCTTTAATATTTTCAGTGAGATGCCGTGAAAATGTTGGTCAATAGATAAACTAAACAAATAAAGTAATGTTACAACAAAATTGTAGAAGTTCGCTTTAAACTACGTACTAAACAACAATTACAGTTTTTTTTTTGGTTTAACGTCCCACTGTTCTGCAATTACTGCTAATGCAGACTGTGAAGGATGAAATGATTTTTTGTAACGTATGAAAATATGCCGTGCCTGAATGGGATTCGAACCCAAGACCGCATGATATGAGGCGAGCACGTTACCAACTACGGCCAATGCGGCCGGCACAATTATAGATAATAAAAACGCACTTTATTAGACAAACTACCGAAGGCTACTAATATGGTCGGCCAATGCGGAAGGTTACCCTGTGGTGAGTATGGGAAGCCATGGGCTCTAAAATCGCCTATAACCCATTCTGTAAACAAGACAGGTCCAAGTTTCGTTATGTTTTTCGTAGAAATCTTCTTGCATCAACGTAAATGACATCTTCTCTTTGAACAAATTGGGTTCTAAACAATCCTCTAGCCCATTTTACCCAGAAGACAGATAATGTTTTTTCTAAAACATTGTTTCAATAATTTATCGTATAAATGTCCATTCCCAGTATAATCATTAGATACTACTTTTACTATAGGCCTACAACATTTTTAAATCTTATTTTTGGCATCTTCGTTATGGCTTATGTAAATATTCAAATATAAGGCGACCTCTAATTTTAAAGGAGAAATCTCGGGGAAAAAACCTCGCTTTATATTCTGGTAAATACGGTATATCATGAAATAGAGTGGTTCCCGATTATAAAATAAAACCTAAAGGAAATGAGTCCCTAAATAACATCTTCAGATCCCATCTGATGTCGTTTTCTCATCAGTCGGCAAGCAGAAACTATAAAAATATAATACAGCTATCACTCTAGAGGCAGGTTTTACTTCCTTTCACTAGCAGGTTTTATCCGCTTTAAAATAGACTCAATTTCGTACGTAAGGTTAAGAATGTTAACATGCTAACTTCATTTCCGGAAAATTTACGGTTCTTTTCTGTTATCCCCCCCTCCCCCGAAGCATAATTTTTCACATTTTGTGTATATTTTGTATGTAGGTAGTCTTACAGTAGTTTTAACGATAAAAACGTGGAAAAATATTTATAAAAATCATAGGCTATATCAATATATTTTTTCAACTTAACGTTAAGGGTTCTTTCCTTTTTCAAGTTAACCTTAAACTATTCGTTGATATCTCTAACTTATTTAATAATATTAAATTTAATTATGGTTATTTTATGTTAAATTAATTGAATGATTAATTTATTTAATGATATCATGTACTCAATGAGTTTATCCCCCCTCCCCCGAAGCATAATTTTTCACATTTTGTGTATATTTTGTATGTAGGTAGTCTTACAGTAGTTTTAACGATAAAAACGTGGAAAAATATGTATAAAAATCATAGGCTATATCAATATATTTTTCAACTTAACGTTAAGGGTTCTTTCCTTTTTCAAGTTAACCTTAAACTATTCGTTGATATCTCTAACTTATTTAATAATATTAAATTTAATTATGGTTATTTTATGTTAAATTAATGGAATGATTAATTTATTTAATGATATCATGTACTCAATGAGTTTATATTTCATTATTACTCACAGTAACAATATTGAGAAAAAAGCAATTTACCCTACCTATATTTAACCTTTACTTGAACAATATTGCTGCAGGAATTTTTCAATAATTTTTTCCGTTTTATCGTTAAAAATACTGTAAGGTTGCATACGAAATATTCACTAAATGTGAAAAATTATGCTGGGGAGGGGGGAATAACAGAAAAGACCCAAATTTACTGAATAAAACTCGTTCATTTCCCCATGGAATTAGCAGAAAATATTACATTTAAAACACGTGTTTTTTAATATTCATTACAATTGTAGTTTTCTCTAGTACGTAAACGTAATTCCTTTTTCAACGAATAGTAGGTGTCTCCACGCGCTGATCGCTTACCTGTTACAGTTAAACAGAAGGCGCCATTTGAAGGACTCCTACTCGACAATAGGACCGGTTCCAACGTTTTTAAGCAGTATTTATTCGCGCCTCACTGGCTCCAAAGGGAGTATTTTTACTACTAATGAATTTTTCAACCGTTACCGTACGTTATCTGTCATATCTGAAAATTCGTCTTTGTGTTTTCTTTCTGTTATCAAAGGATGTATTCACCACTGTCAAAATCGTCGACATCGGTAAAGAAGCTTACAAATAATAACTGCACTTTGTAAACTAAGCCGTGGTACTTTTAAATGAAATTACCAAATTGTAATAAAGTATTTCCGTTATTAATTTACAAGTGTTAATACCTTTTTTTGCCTTCGCGGCCTCATTGTTCCACTTGAATCAAATTTAAAAATCCTTTTTGCTTTGGTTTTACGATTCTTACGTTTTTCCCAATAACTGTTTATATTTTGGGATCTGATCTGTCTTGATTTTATCTGTACAAATCTTTGACGACGGAGCTCGATTTTTTTTCAACGAATCTTGTGTCTTTACCTTTAAGCAACTTAAACTGTTCTGATTTTTTCTAAAAGATCTTGTTTTGCCATGTTAAGTTCTTGCATATCTTGCTTTATTTTGGCCAACCTCCTTGGAGGATTTTTCCACGAGATTTTTTGTTAATACCTTTACATTAACAAATTTTAAGTACCGCACAGTTCAGTGGCTGAAACTAGTGTGGCTGGTGCAGTTTGATACCAGACACGCAGGTTCATCTTTAGCAGTTATTTTAATGCTTATGGAGCCGCATTCGAAAAGCGTTCTGAAGCACTAAAAACTACCTGTGGAGTCTTGCCCTAACCACAACTAACTTTTACTTACGATCGTTTTTAAATAATTAATTAATATGTTCTCTTGTTATAAAAATTATATATATATTCCTGTTGCTGTTTAGGTCATCAGCCAAATGGCTGGTATAATAAAATTGATTACTTTCAGAGGTGATAACTGACTAGTGTCTTCAACACTTTTTCTGTTCTTAAATGCTTCGGTCATATAATTGGCTAACCATGTGATAAGAAACTATTTTTTGTTGCCCTGGAACTAGCAGATCGAGTGCAAATAATTTAACACTCCACCTGCCTGGTATGGGCATATTATTGTAACATTAATAACAAATAAATGTTTTTTGATGGTTATAAGGGCGCGCTGTACGAAATAAATATGTATACAATTACCAAACAAAAATGTATGGGTTATAAAAAAATTAAACAACAAAGTTGTACATTTTTGTTTGTATTGAATTCAGTAAACAACAATTGGACGTAATGAGAACGCAAATACCTATAAAATAAAGCTGTGTATGTATGGCTTATAGTTTAAACTTTGGAATATAATTGGCAGGTGACATCTAATTTGTAGCAAGCAATTATCTTTTTGACAAATAATAAATAGTACATAAGTATTCTAACATTGCTGAAAATTTTCGGGATTGGTGCCAGACAAAGGCAACCTTAGTCAATCTGGACGCTCACCCGCCTAATTGACAGAGGGACTGTAGTATACGGTTGTGAAAGTACTGTGAAGGTGTATTGTAAAGAAGTGGTACATCTCCGCGTGTCTGTTCAAGTTGTACAAGTTTTAATTGATGAAGTTCTGTGATTACCACTTGAGAACTTGAGACGTCTTCTTGCATCACGTAACAGTATGCTATTCAAATGGTATTCCTTCTTTAGGTAATATTATTACACCCTTGTATGTGTCTGTAGATTTGTGTTCATTTGTTGAAATGAAGGGCGATGCTGGTTCGAAATTCAGTGAATGATGAAGTTTGAGAACTTTAGTGAAAACCAGATTTAAAAATGTGTTCTAGTTTTGATAATTTCTCGCCTCTGAGGGCACATTAAGTAAATTGATCCACGCTTTTTCCGGTTTCACTCCATATTTTAATTTGAATACTGATAACCTTTAGAAATAATAAATGCTAATTTCACAATTACACTTAATTGGTAATTTAAAGAATTTTTTCGATGTTTTGGGTTAGTTACACCCATTTAAATAATTAAAGAACCATTAGTAAAAATGCAAAAACTTTATGTTTCCTAGGTTTACTTTCAGTGTACCCAGATTATTTTTTATAACTGTTGCTCTTCAGGAAAGTATAAAAATAATGTGTTTTTGTAGATTGCCACCTCATTTTTACTTCTTAGGTGCTAGTGATGTAAATCGTCTAGTTTTCCTGTTCAATCCCAAGGAATGAATTTGATAAATTTCAAATCATAATCTGATCAGGAAGTTAGAGAATTTGTAGTACGAGAGTCAATCAGCCAGAGAGGGTTTGGGCTCTTTTTTCCTCGTATAGGGCCAATTTTGGCGTGAGGTGACTAGAAGTTTCTGGAAGTTCTTTTTGGAGCCCACTTTCTCAGCATTCGTTCACTGCAGGCTTTTCTCCTTTCTTGTTTCCACCCAGTGTTCTGTTTTTGGTCTTCATAGAACAACCTTAAAATTAGTTGTCTGTATTTGGTTCGGTTCATTAAGTTTTCTTGGTTTATTCCGGTTTTCTCAATATACTTCTGATTTCTTAAACCATTTATCCGACACCTTAGGTCTATTGTTTAGTGTCATAAAAATTTGTTTTGACGTCTGGTTGGCATCCATTCTATACGGGTGTCCCTAAAATTGTCCGTTTACTATCTTCGGACCCATTATAATGCCCAAGCATTGGCATTATCCTGGGCTTGGGAGTTTCTGTGTATGCTGATTAACAATTTATTTGGTTGTCTGTACCGATTTTAATTGTCGAGTAATCGCACTACAGTGCTTCCCCTCTCTCCCTCATTCTTTCTTCTGTTTTAATTTTCTGCGGTTTTTTCTCTTTGCAGTCGAATAACCGAAAAGTTGGTTAATAGAACTGTGGTTAATTTATGACCATATCGAACTAACTGTAGGTGTCATATAACCAAATTCGGATCCCAAAATAATTAAGCACATATCATTAGATGTATAATTGTTCTGTACTACAGTATATGAATGGTTTTACGTACTTCAGTTTCGCTTTTCTCAAATCTATAGTTCAAGTAAAATTATATTTTTCAGGACCTACGCACACATTGTATATTAAAACAACATAAACGATGTGCATCGTTTTTTTATGTTTAGTGTTATTTTAATAAGTTCTTTTCTATTTTAGCATCCTTTATGTTGGTAAAAATATTTTTATTATTGTTTTAATACAATAATAAACCATATGGTTTGTTTGAATACATACACGCTAAAACTGTACGTACAGTTCAAAGTGTTCAGTACTATTATGTTCAAAACCCTCGCATTTGTAAGAAAAATGTCTAATTTTCCTTATAAGTAATTTATCATGTTACTTTCTACGTTTGTCTTACTTTTCTGCTATTTTATTACACTATTATGTTCAAAAACCTCTCATTTGTAAAAAAAAGTCTTATTTTCTTTATTAGTAATTTATCGTGTTACTTTTACGTTTGTCATTGCATAATCGGGCCATCTTTGATTCAGAAAGTAGACAGGAGTTGATGTCGGCTACTGTTGAATGTGGTAGGGCTGTGTTTGTCATCAACTGATCATGGAAGAATACCGAGGTTTTCATAATTACCTGAATAGTTAGTGTAACTAAAAATATTACCATCTTGGAAAAGAATAGGTCAATGGAAGGATTGATTAAGAGGAAAGCCCTTGTGTTTATATTCATGGATTAGTCTATAGTTGATCCTGTTCCGGCGTTCATCTCTTTCTCGGTCTCCCCATTTCTCTTGCTTGCACCCCTCGGTTCATAAAGCCATGGACTCAAAGTTAGTCGGTCCTGTGACGTTCTAAATAAATTATCTGTTCATTGTCCTTTATATTTCGTGATGATCTTATTTAGTGGCTGAGTTCCACATTTCTCTTTTATCACCTCATCCCTGATGTTTCTTGTTTTTTTACATCTTTTAACATATCTAAGGAACCTCATTTCTGATACTTGGATCTTTGACTTTAGTTTCTTGTTAAGCACCCAAACTTTACTTCCATTCATCAAAGTCGATGTGGCAATCACTTTGTAAAACTTAATCTGTGTATCCTTTCTTGCTTTGCCTTTCAGGCTTCGGCATTTATCACGTCAGTTTCATTTGTTTTATCTTGATGTTGAACATAACTGATCAGATTATCGATGGTTTTGAATGCCTCAGAGTGGCTCATTATTAGCTTGTTGTCATCCTCTTCGGGTTCAGATATTTTCTCAACGCTATTCCACACCATTTCTATGTCACTGCCTGAAATTTCGTTGACTTCATCTTCACTTAACAACGTATAGACTTTATCGTCATTAATTTCTTCACATCCAGGCAGGTATTTTACAAGCTAACCAAAATTGAAAAATTAGTTCAGAGGTACGTCCGGATATGGAAGGGTCTGGATGTGTTTGGTTATACCGCAGGTATAGTTTTTCAGAATATAAAAAAAACAAAAATGGTTTTTATTTATTATATTATGATACCAAATTCGTGATAATTTAAAATGTGCTGTAAATATAGAGTAGTTAACGTAAAATATATAAGTGTTAACAGGTATTCGTATTAGACATGCCTACTTAATAATAATTAAGCGCATCGTATTTGAATTGACACCTAAATACGCTTATTAAAAATATTATTTGCCCACTACTAAAGCATTGGATGATGTTCTGGCACTCATTTGTAATCATTGGCCGTCGTACCTGTATAAAAAAACCTAATCATTTAGCCATTCAATTTTCGTGATTCAATCAAAAGTATAGAAGAGAATAATAATTCAATTCCGTATGTATTTTTATTTATTAATTAGGCCTACAGAAAACATTGACGTCATTGATCGTTGGTCGTGGAAAACAAGCTTTTTTCAAGGATAATGTGTAGGCCTACATGTTCTCTAGCAAGTTCCAAAGAATACACGGGTATTGTTTGTTGTACAATTCAATACAACATTATTATTGAAGTTTATCTTTCCTTTGCACTAATTATATCTAACAGTACTTCGTTTTAAACTTGAGACTAATTAATAATACGTTAAAATGTATGTAGTGGATTCATCATCCTACTCGAGTAATCTCTTTACGTAACCTACACTCTTGGATTATTTTGTTCTATATCATTTCCTGTCTCGTATCTTTTCTCTTTCTTTTGACGGGCGACTTCTTCCTGTCGTTTATACGAGCTTTAATAGTAGGCCTAAATAATAATAATATTAATAATATGCATTCTTGTCCGACCTACGTACCTGTCACTTCCCACGTATGGAAATTTATACATATATGTGTATCATGTTAATATTATGTAGGTCCGAATGGTTAGTCGTTTTCTATACAACACATAATAGTCTGTAGATTCATAAATTGGATATCTATTAATTTAGTATATTATTGTATCGGTTTTTATTGTTTAATGATAATTATATACAGAATAATTTATTCATCTATTAATCTACTTTGATTAGTGTAAAATGTATTGCATTTGTGATGAAAAGTTAATTACAATTGTGTTTAGATTTGAACCTCTTAAGGTTTACTACGTTAAAACGAGGAATGAGATGGTTTGCTTTCCTCACCGAGTTGAAAGAGTATGCTTTATCAGCATGCCAGGCCCTCCGAAAATCACTTACTTTCCACTTTGTAAATGACACCTTCACTTCATTCACCACATGGTCTAGCTGTATAGTGAAATTCATTACTCTCAGTGGAGATAATTCTGAGTAGTGTCATTTACATCTGTACCTCTTCTGTTCTTAAATAGTTATCATATAATTGTCTGACTATCTGCTAAGAAACAGAACTTTTTTGTAGCCCTGGAACCAGCAGATCAAGTGTAATTAATTTAACACTCCACCTGCCCGTTATGGGCAGAATTACAATTACGTATTTTGGGTAATAAAAAATTTTCTTTTACTTATAACGGGCAGATGGCGTGTTAAATTATTTACACTCGATCTGCTACTTCAAGGGCTACAAAAAAGTTATGTTTCTTATCACATTGTTCAGCCAATTATGTGGCTGAAGTATTTAAAAAAAGAAGAAGTAGAAGTGTAAAAAACACTTTTCAGAGTTATCCCCTGATAGTAATGAATTTCACTATATTTATTTAAAGTAGGATCATCTGCTTTGGTTACGTGACAATTGAATTACGGGACGGAATCGCTAGTGTTAACTTGTAATAATTTTCAGACCATAGCCATGTATTGAACCCGGGACTTACCACTTAGAAGTGTAGTCTACAAACAGAAGTATAGAAGTGCTTTAGTAGAAGCTTTAATCACATGACTACCGAGGTGGCTACCTGATTAATATTTTAATCGCCTGAAAATGACTAGTTTTATAAGTTTTGATTTTTGTTTTTATGATAACAAAAGCGTTTCGGAATTATAAAGTTTCTCTCTAGGTGTTTCAAATTTATAATTTTATTGGTTGTATTTTGGTGTGTTTTTGTAAAATTTTATAATTTTTTCTAAAAAGAAGGAGCTGTTAAAGGAGCTCCTTTTAGAGCATTATTATTAAGGAGTTCATTAAATATTTTCACCAAAGATTTTGACATTTTTTGGTTTATTTTTTAAAACACTCATCCACGTCTGTAATTATCATTATGCCTGTCAAAGGTTCTTTGAAGCTCCTTTTTCACGCCATTAAATGTATTTTTTTATTTTAATGAACAGAGGTGCATGTTAGGTAAAACAATTTATGATGCAGTTACTAAAATACATGTATAGTTAACAAAGGTTTTTGCCTGTTGTCTTCTACAATATTAATACATATGAACAGTGGTGACAAATTTATAAAAAAAAAGGTAATACATTTATAAAAGCGAATTTCATACACTTTGCATAGAATGCGACTTTTTGCCTAAAATATCAAAAACTAAAAAAAATTGAGCAGATTCTGATTATAAGTTACTTAATGATTAACAAAGTTGATTTTGTCCATTTGTGACCGTCTGGTCCATTTGTGTAATGGTGGGTAACGTAAATGTTTTATTTTCAAGCCCTTGAACATCGCATATCGAGTAATTACAGTTAATTGATAGTCTGAAATATTAAATGTGACATCTAATTGAATTGACTGTTAAGTCCAGAGGTAATATGTGGTTGCGGGAATATCTACAGTTCTGTCCCAATTTGGAGAAATTAATTTTGAAAACGAGTCTTAGGGGTTCTGGTATTGTTGCTAATCTAGACCAGCAGGTCAAGTTAATTCTTGTTTGAGAACTCTGTACGATATTAACAGTTGTCGTCTTTCAATTCAGTATTGGAATTGGAAAAACAATATTATACTTTCTGAAAATTGAATGGAATAGTTGCAGATTTGAGATACTGCTGTAAAGGATTTCTGTGTCTGAGTAAAATATGGTTTTATTTTGTTATTTTCAATGAATTAAATTTTTCAATGTCAGTTTTCCAGATTAGTGGGATTTTTAAATTATGTACGAAAATTTATTTTTTTCTATAGAAGTTTGTTTCGCTCATAACGGGCTCATTTGCAGGGTGGAAAGTATGTGATTTTTGGAGTGTCTAGCATGCTGATAAGCATACTCTTTTAACTCGGTGAGGAAGGCAAAAGTAAACCACCTCACTCCTCGTTTTTTCGTAGTAAACCTCTAGAGGTTCAAACCAGCCTTTCGGCTGTTGATTTAAACACAATTGAATAGTTATCCGGATGAAGGGCCTCTTGTTACATTTTGTAAATTTCACGGGAGAGCATGTTAAAGTCAGAGCAAAATGAAATTGTCATTATTTAACATAGAACCTTATTCCATCCAACTAATAATAAAATTACTTCATTTTTACAATAAAAAAACATATATTTTTACTTTAAAAACAAAATTATAAAAAAAACCGTTGATAATACAGTCAACTCTTCGTATTTGCAGTTCCAGTTTTTATTACCGCTTCCAGTATTCGCGGTGAGCTAAATTCAATATTCGTTGTTTTTCCGAATGTAAAAGAATTTGGAAAACGATGATAAAATGTATTATAAAGATGATTATGCACGCTAGTTTCAGGGTTACAAAAATAGTTCTGTTTCTTATCACATGGTCAGCCAAGTATATGGATGAAGCATTTAAGAAAAGGAGTAGATATGTAAAAGACACTACTCAGAGTTATCCCTCTGAGAGTAATAAATTTCACTATATAGCCAGACCCTAAGGTAAATGAAGTGCAAGTGTCATTTACAGGGTGGAAAGTAGGTGCTTTTCAGAGGGCCTGGCGTGCTGATAAGCATACTCTTTCAACTCAGTGAGGAAGGCAATAGTGAACCCCCATCACTTCTTGTTTTTACGTAGTAAAACTTCTAGAGGTTCAAACCAGCCTTTTGGCTGTTGACCTAAACAACATAGAAGTTACTTATAACTTATGAGAAAGAATATTCATAGAATATTGTACCTATTCATATATACTTATACCTACTTTGTATAAGGGTTTGTGTTTATGATTTTTCGTTTTACATCCGACTGTTGTGATTTATAAGGCAAATGCAGATGGTGAAGGGTGTTGGGTGTACGTCCTCGATTTACCGTGCTAAAAGTCTGGTCGGACACCGATGTTAAATCCGAATTTTCAAAAAAATGGTTGGAAGAATTTGTGTATTCGTATATAAATGTACAGTGATCCTAAGTACTTCGTCAGGACGTCGAATAGGATATTAATCATAATAATAGACGTGTTACCTAATAAAGACGGAAATATGATCAATAAACCATTGTTAATGAATTTGACTCATATTTAGGAATTGCCAGGCACTGTTGTTAATTCTCAAACAATAGAAGAGGTGGAGACGAAATTTTTTTTAAATCCGTTAAATGCGGCACACGGTAAATGCGATATCGGTAAATTGAGGGTACTGTACCATTTTTACAATTTCCAGGTATTACGGTCGGGTATGATCTAATAGTTGTATTAGTTAAATGAGTTTGTCAACGAATCAGTTAAAAGTAAACTAGTTCAACAACTAAATTATTCGATTCCAACATTCAATGCAACGTTTATATAAAATCGAAACGTTTATTACATCCGATAACATTTTCAAAAAATGTCCTTATCTTCTACTATAGTTTCCGTAGTCAATTCCGCCACGAATTCGTTGTTTTACTGAAATTTTCGCTCCCCCCAAACAACCGATTGACT
The DNA here is from genome assembly GCA_035578175.1 of Catonia carolina. Classification (NCBI taxonomy): domain Eukaryota; kingdom Metazoa; phylum Arthropoda; class Insecta; order Hemiptera; family Achilidae; genus Catonia; species Catonia carolina. The sequence continues at coordinate 52,403,774 of JAQMRL010000003.1, forward strand.
TTCCAAACTGCTGACGAAACATTTTGTAGTTCAGAGATAACAGTTCTGTCCCAGTTCTTAGGATTTACTTTCGATAAATATAGTCAATATAATCTTTTCTGTTTCTTACTTTCTTTTTCAACCAGATAATTTTTAAATTTAGCAATTTCTTGTTGAAGAAACGAAAAGAAAACTACTGCTAATATAATTCGTAAATTGGACTGAATGTGAAAAATATATTTATGAAAATTATTCGTACTATTTACGTTGTTGCATCCCCAACTATAAATTAGTTGGAAACGTATGACGTCATAGAAAATGTAGTGACATTTCCATTAGTACTCCTGAGTATAACTATTGATCTTTGGTGTTATATTTGTTTGCATAAAACCTAATATTGTCATGAAACATTGCGCCAGTTTTAGATTCCGGCATAGTGTTTAGTTTCTCCATCATAGCAAATACAAATACATCGATGTTATTAGAATTCACGTTTTATGCAATTGTTTTACTTTTTCTTGTCTGTTTGTATAAAGGAAGGAAAGTATTGTTTTCATGTCGATTTTTCGAAATCGAGTTTTTACCGGATCTACACGTTTTCAGACTCCCTGAACCCAAAAAACATGTTTTCAGCGATTGGTTAGTGTGCGTGTGTGTGTGCGCGTGTGTATGTAAACAGAATATGTCAAGAACAGAACTTCGTACGAAGGTGAAACTTAAGTTAGATACCACTAGAAAACCCGACACGAACATTTTCATTAAAATCGGTCAACCGGAAGTAGTAGTTTATGCGTGTCATTTTTCACTTTTATGCGATTTTCTCAAAAACGGCTCGTACGATTTTTTTTAAAAAATCGCTTCATTTACAACAATTTTTATGCTCTGCAAGATAGGGTAGGCGCCATGTCTACTGAAATTCTTGGGGAGGCTGTTTTCTCGTAGAAAAAAATAATTTTTTAAGATTGCGGCTTTGATATGTCTTTTAGCGGAATGTAGTATATAATAAAAGTTGTAGGAATTTAAAATCCTATAAATTTTATTTCAAACATGTTTTGTGTAGCGCTTAGTTTAGCTGTAATAAGTAATTTTTTTCATGAAAATCTGTAAAATCGCTTTTTGAAGATTTCAGCCTTAGTATGCATTTTACGGCTAAAGTGTATATAATTAAATTTATAGGAAATTAAAAGATCTACAACTGTTATTTAGAGTATTTTTCTCTACTGAGCCTAGTTTAGCGTGAAAGAGTGATTAAGCCAAACTAAGGTTGATTTTCATTTTACATCATTCACTCACGATTAAAATATGGTTATGTTTTTTGAGGTTAGTTTTTTGTTTTTTTTTATGTTTTATTTCTAATGTTAGGTTATATTGTTCATTATTTGCATTGACAAGAGAAAATTGTATGAGTGTTTCACACAAGATTTTTTACCTTTTTATGGTAACCCCACTATCATTATGCCGTTGAATAGCAATGTTGTTTAGCAATAAAACGGCACATAACGTAGTGCGTGATCGCACGGTAAATAAATTTTGTAAATATTTACATATATTGTAATTATTTGTTAAACATTATAGCATATATTCACCGTTTAATGATTTTTTTTATTTTTTCCTGTAATTGTCGACATACAAGAAGAGGTTTACATCTTTTACAAAATAAATGTTATAGTTGTGTAATTTTAAGTATTGTGATGAGCTGATGATGTGGTAACACCACGAAATTACTTTTCAGTTGGTAGTGTTCTGACTCATTCTTTAACAGTTTCTGGGGATTTTTAATAAAATAAGATTTGTGGATTGTGGAAGAGAGTGAGGATGAGCTTCGGAAATCGGTGTATGTTTTAAATGAATTATGCAAAATATTTAATTTCAACATTTCTGTTAAACCGTCAACGGTATGGCATTCACTGGGCAGGAAATATTCTACCAGGTCTAAAATTGTGGTAGATGATGTGGTCCTTGAACAAGTATCCTAATGCAATTATTTAGATTTTCCCGTCGACTTTGTTCAAGATTTGGATATAGAAAAAAAAGTTGGCAAATTCCAAGCAGTGTGCGGCAATATTAGCAGAATTCCAGGCAGGAAAACAAGAAAAGAAACTCAGGTAAAATTTGACAAGAATGAAGGCTTCCTCAGTCCTCTATGGAAGTGAGTCGTGGTACCAGACCACAAGAGTGTGTAGTACAGGCGGCAGAGATGCGATTACTGCGAAGAACAAAAGGCTGCAGTCGTAGGGACCAACTGAGAATAAGAAATGAGGACTTAAGAACGGAATTGGATGTTTACAACCTGAATGAGAAGATTGCAGAATATTGAAATCGATGGAGGGAGCACATAGAGAGAATGCCTGAGGGAACGATCCCCTATAATGTTTTACAGTATAGACCGGAAGAGAAAAGAGATTTTGGGAGGCCACGCATGAGATGGCAATAATTTAATAGTTTTGTCGCTGTTAGTAGGAACAGGCGGGAGCCTAATTCTTGATTGTGAGAAGAAGATAAAATAAGGTAGTGTGTGTGTGTGTTTAAATTTTGTTTTACAAGTTGTCTTAAATATGATAGTATACGTGATTTTGTCAGTTGTGTCATTAAGTTTTTTTTGTGCTTCTTTAATGTTTAATATTAGAATTATTATCGTGTATCATGTTTCGTTGACGTTAATAAAATTGGAGGGAATGGGAATGACTTGAATGTAAAAGAACTGGGTGGTTTCTCTGTCGCATGCTTTACAATCAATTTCGCTTCACATCTTTTTTTATCTGAGGGCAAATTTAAATATTAAATTTATAAATTGAGAAAAATATTGTTGTGTTATCAATTTATTTATTTAGGTTTTGTAAAGAAAAATGTTTTTTTTATTAAAACGATGAGACGGAATGAGAAAATGGAACAGGGGAAGAGCTGGGTGAAATGGTTATTTTCTCCTTCTCATGAGGACTGCCAGTTTGACTGAACAGTGAAAATATATATATATGTATACACAAACTAAGTTGGGTGTTTTGAAATGGGAAGTGGTATTGTACTCGTATCTTCCTCTCTGCGCTTCCTCTGTTCACTGTTCCTCAGTTCGTCATTCCTCATCCCTAGTTTTCATCATCGTCCTCTTTTTCCTCCTCCTCCTCCATCTACTTACTTTTACATCCTCCCTTGTTTGTAGTTTCTGATCGGACCCGTTTGACAGCTTCCTTTTTCCTTTAAATTCATATTAACGAAGACCTGCCCACCACTTTCCTCTATTCACATCACCTGTATCAACGCTGTCGTCCATTTCATCTACAAAGCAGACCGGCTTTGTCAAGTGAAAATTAAAAGGAGAGGTTTTAATGTGGTCAACACGTGTTGTTGTTTTTTTAAAAACTTGTTTCATCTATATCTTTCTGATAAAATTTATATTTTTTAGATAGAAATTTTTATCCAAGCTCCGTTCTCCTGAAATACCCTTGATTGTTTTATTTTATTTGAAGTTTTCGAAGAATTTCATTTTTAAAACATTCGGGGTATCGACCTTAGCTTCTCGATGTCCTAAAACTTGAAAGCTCATTATTAAAATATTTTTTCTTGTATATATTGCTGTTGTAATCCTTTTTAATTGTTTCCGGTTAACATAATTTATAACTGATGATTTTTACCTAGCCTTGTAGAAATCTTGGTCACTTGCTGACGCTATTATTTTAGAACTTTAAAAATGTAAAATGCTGGCTCCGCTTGTACTGTTTTGGCTTCTTCAACTCCTGTGCATTTAGACTATTCCTTTAATATCGATTCAGCTGTTAATCATCACTGAGGCCTGCTCCAATTGTCACAAAAAGAAGTTAAAGAGTTCTCCTGTTTTCAGTTGGCGCTTGTGCATAGGAATTTTGTTACTATGTTCTGATTGGAGAGAAAGGTTAGAAAAACATAGTAAACCATCGGAGTATAGTACAAGATTTTTTTGATTAGATTTTGTATTGATTGATATAGATTTGATTTTACTGAGTATAGTACTAGCATATAGTGGACCCATGCGAATAAATTCGCACAATGTTCTTGGGTTTCAAACTCCTATCAATAAATAAATGATTTAAGTTAACAACAAACTTAAATATTCTTAAAAAAAACGATGAATAACGACTAAAGCACAGTAACACGATTGTTTCGTACTGAAAAGAATGGTTTTAAACGAAAACTTTAAATAAAACAACGTAAACGCTATGTCTAATACTGACTGAGTGTGTTGTGAGATGACGCATATCCTATACGCTTATGGAATGGTGGCTACGGAAGGAATAAATGTGGGAGAACCGCATTACATTACGCGGTATTATCACTACGTTGTAAACGAAATTTACTCTTTTTAATTTCGTAAAATGAAGCTCATACTAGCATTAATTTCAAGTTTATAACTTTTGGGCAAATCAGGAAAGAATACTTTTTAAACCGATGTAAAAATTAGAAAAATCCGTCCGGTAGAACTCTGTATTTAGGAGTTAATAGAATTCCCATTTGACATAAATATAGATGTAGCAAGGCTGAAGAAATTTCCCAGATAGTGGTAGTTTAATTATGGTGATATAACCTATGGAACGGCACTGTAGACCATTTTAGGATAGTCTTTTTTGTTTTACGTCCGACTGTTTACACGGTTAATGCATACGATGAAAAGTGATAAATGAAAAAGTCCTAAACCGGTAATCGAAGACGGGACCCCTGGCTTAGAAGCCGGTCGCGCTGATGACTGCACCACGAATACAGGTATAGAAGGGTTAGGGGTGTGGATCGATATGGAAGGGGTTTTTAGGTATTTCCTAGATAGTCAACGATATCCGGTTGAGCAATAAGTTGTGTTGGCAGAACCACCAAGAATATCATTCAACTATTTTTTTAACGCGGTTCGATCATTACTTGGTATTGGTTTTGTTGTGTATATGTATTACTTTTGGTTGGAATTTAATTATTTTATCGATTAATATACTTTTATTTATGATTGATAGGCTAATATTTTGAAGGTATTATCAGAATTTCATCCTGGGGTAAGGTCCTTACCAGATACGATACGTAATTATATACCAGGCGTACTTATAAAGTAAGTATAGTTTTGAAATAAAAAGAAATCAAGTAGACTTTTCTTAATAATTTTATTTTCACATGAAAGCCTGTATTTTAATCTACTTTTCTGTGTGATTCCCACCAATATTAAGGCACTTATCGTATTAATACAACCTTTTTTTTAGTTTTGTGCTTGGTTGCTAGTTTGCTAATCTGTGCTAATTGAACTAAAATACGGGATTATCGAGAAATTTATTTCAGCAAAATTGGTAAACTGATGAGTAATTGTATTTTTTAACTCAGTTAATGATAAAACACCTTTCTCTTTATTTTACATATTAAAATTTTCAAAAGAGTTCAGATGGTTTTGGGCCGATGACCTGAAGAATTTCGTCACAAATAATAAAACTATTTACAGTTCTTTTTTTTAAATACGTATATATAATTACGTTTGTTTATTACTTATTTATGCATAAATGTTATTGTTGAAATTATTTTTTTAAATGTTTTTTTATCAATAGAATTAGGCCTGTTAATCCGCCTACTACATGGGGTTATGTATTGTGTGTGTAAATAATATATATTGAGTTTTTCTACTGTGTTTATTTGCATTCTTTTTATAGACCATCAGTGCCATTATATTATTGTTACTACTGTTAACTGTAAATCGTAAAATTAACTAGCCCGTAACAGTAATTGGAGTATTATATTTACAAGGCAATAAAAATAATTAAGAAAAGGCGTAAAAAGAATACCTACTGTTTCATCGCTGTCGGTTCTGAAAATGTGTGTAACCGTTTACACCCACATGGTATTTTATGTTCTTTAACATCGACCTGGAAAATACCATCAAGAAGTCGTTAAATGTTTTTTGGTGCTTTGACTACTGTTGTTTCGTACGTAATTCGGGGAATTATAATAGTATACAAACCGACATAACCTCGTTTTAAATTTTGTATAAAAATAAAGGTTATTGTAATGGTATTGATACAATTATTTGGTACTACAATATTGAATCGCGTATTTTTGTTTGTAGTTTTAACCCGTAGAGTTCATTAATCGTTATTTTAATTGAATTTTTAATAAAAACAATTTTACTTCAGGTTTGATCGTAATTTTTAAGTTCCACAACTCATCCTATACGTTCTACTTCTACGCATTTTTTGTAATATTTATAATAATTTTTTCGATCAGGGATTATTTATCGTACAAAATTATTTTCGTACCAGATCGTCTCTAAAAAAACTACATATTTATTTTTTTATCCATAAGGTTCCTCCGAAAAATCCATTCGTGTCATTTTATTGACGTATCAGGAAAAACGTTACGGATATAAAGAACTATTGCGTTAGTGGTAATAAATTCTTGAGTAATTAAATAAACCTTAATTATTGTTGGATTATTTTATTCCCATACCAGGTAGGTGGAGTGTTAAATAATTTGCACTCGATCTGTTAGTTCCAGGGCTACAAAAAATAGTTCTGTTTCTTATCATATGGCCAGCCAATTATATGAATAAAGCATTAAAGAACAGAAGAGGTAGAGGTATAAAAGACACTAGTCTGAGTTTTCTCCTTTGTGTGTAATGAATTTAATCATTATACAGCCTGACCCTGTGGTGAATGAAGTGAAGGTGTCATTTGCCGGGTGGAAAGTAGATGCTTTTCGGAGGGCCTGGCATGCTGATACGCATACTTTTCCTCTCAGTGAGGAAAGTGTCGGTAAACCACGTCACTCCTTGTTTTACTTAGTAAAGCCTCTAGACTAGAAGTTTAAACCAGCCTTTCGGCAAGTACAATTTAACATAGTTAAAAGTTCTTGTTAATTATAATTTTCCCGGTGATGGGTGATAATTTTTTTTACTGAGTTATGATGCCTACATTAGCATGTTCGTGCTTAGGTAATTATATGGGGTGATATACAAATGAAAAATTGCCAGATCTGACTGGGAATCGAACCCGGGATCCCTGACACAGAGGCCAGTTGCGCTGATCACTACACCAACGGGCCAAAAACTGTATTTTTAATTCAAAAACTTTTAATGTACAGTTTTTAATATTTATTCAGGTGCAAAACAAAAAATAAAAATACTACGTCACTCCATTTAAAATCCTCATATTTTAAAAATTTGTTCAAAAATTTAAATAAGTAGCCATCTAGTTACGTATAAATAATTTAACAATTTTTTAAAATATAAATTTGTATGAAATTAAATTAATTTTTGTTGTAATCTTTACGGTTGATATTACGCGAACTTTTTTAATCTTTAGGTCAGTAGATCATTTTAACAATTTCGTATTAGTTTTATCGCGTTAGGAAGAAATGCCGATATTGTTCACTCTCAAAATACAAGTACGTGTATATTAGTAAAATAATTATATTTATATAACTGTAAAGGACTAAAGAGAATCATCTGGAAGTCAATTTTTTTTTGTTTCTGATAAAATCAAATTTTAATGATTTATATTACCGTCTCGGTTGTTCAGTTGTTGCGCATTAGATTTAACGAACGGTACCATAATAAAATCTCGGCTAATATGTGGATGTTATTTAACATTTGGGTGTACAAATCTTAGCGGGGTGAATTAAATAAACTAAATAGTTTTATTACTTTCCCCGGTTTTATTGCACTCTTTACTTACGTCTTCACAATTTACATTTGTTGGCTTGAGAGGAGTTGTGGACTGCTTTGTAACCCATTAAAAGGATTCGTAGAAATTCCTTCCAACGGCAATATTTGCAATTGATAAAAGGTGCTTAACTTTTTTTGGGTATCATTTTAACAGAATACATAAGCCAATTTTTAGAACTGTGGCTCTTTGTGATGATATACACACCCTCGTTTTAGCCCTAGGCATAAGCGGTCGAAACGTAAAAAGCTTTATTTCATTTGTTTAATCCCTAAGGAATCACCGTACCGAATTTCAGTTCTGTATGTGATCAAGAAGCTATAAAATTAGTGGAGAATGATTAAAACGAGGGCTTATGAGGTTTTGTTATTTATTTTTTGTAGCATTGAATATTCAAAAAGTTCACAACTCAGCATAGTCGCTAATTACTTAAGCTGTTCAAACGAATCTTTTAAAGTATTTAAAAATTTGAGAACTTTTTAAATTACTCGTAAAGTTACCGTAAATTATGTTCTTATATTTTTATTTTAAACCACATTAAGTAACGTTGTTTCTGTTAGCTCTTCTTTGCTTCGACTGTTCTCCTTTATTTCATCTTGTGTTCTGCTTTTGTTTTTCGTGGAAGCACTTGAAGTAAGTTTATTCAGCACCTTAGTTCTTTTGTTAAGTTTTTTAAAGTTTGTTCTATCAACAGTTTATCGTCAGTTCTGTGTAAATGTTCGTAGAATTTTAGTTTTCGTTTTCTGATTGGTTCCATTGATTGTTCGTTTTTGTTTACATTTATTTTCTACGTAACATGTACGCATGTCCGAATACTATCTTTGGACCAATTATATTGAAGATGATCTTTCTGTCGTATTTATATAATTTTTTTTTATTGTAATAAATTTTGGGTAATTAATTTTGATCTCATTTTGTTTGAGTAGGTTTTTTTATATTATTTATATTGTTTTTTAATTATAATTTATTTATTTATTGGGCATGGTGACCGCACAAAACAAGTAAAGAGACAGGTTTGTCTAATTTCACCCATTCTGTTAACCTTTACTGGGAACACGTATTCAAAACAGTCTTACAAGTCCTAGAAGAAGACAAATTCTATAATTCGTTTTAGAATCAACAACTTGAGATTTACGAATGATACATCGTGTTTGCTGATACAATAGAAGGAATTTAGATGCTGATAAAAAAATTACAAATGTAAGCAAATGTATAGCCCAGACATCAACACAAGTAAAATTAAATTCGTGATCTTCAGTCAACTAGGAAGGCATCCGTGGCATACATCTGTATATAAACCAGTCAAGAATAGAGGAAGTTTCACAATATACTCCTCATGTCATTGGGTCGATGGAAAGGGAAATAAATAATTAAATAAAAATTACATATTTGGATACAATTATCAACGAGGATCAGGTGTCACATTATAAAGGCTAATAATTGTTTTCAATTAAATGAGCTCATTGCTTAAAAATCATGTCCTTACCTCGGTTACCAAACTGCTGCTCCTGCGATGATATGTGTTATGGTTCTTTTTATTAGAGTAGAGTCTTGGTCCGTAAACAAGGCAACTCCTCGCAAAGTCTAAGCTTTTGAATTATGGCTGTATTGGAAAATATTTAGTATACAGTGGACGCAGGACGTCGCCAACGTAGAAGTTTTGCAGAGAATGAATAGTCTGTATCGTAAGCTGCATTATCAAGGACATATCATGAGAAATCAAAAAATATACGAACTGTTATTATGCATTCTTCAAGGGAAAATAGAAGGAAAACTAAATCCTATCGGTAAAGAAGTTTCCTGGCTTATCAGTTTGAGAACCTGGTTTGATAGGAGCTCCATGGAATTGTTCCGGATACAAACAAACAAAGTTCAAAATAGATCGACAACATCCGAAATAAATAGCCATCCATTAAGACTTAAGTGTTTAATTCGATTACCTTTGTTATTTTTTCATACTGTATTTTTATATTTATTGTCTGGTTCACAATTGTTTTGTTCATACAATTCCAGACAAATTGTTATTTTTAATTTTATAAAGTAACCGGAAAATTCATTCGTTATTCTTTTTATTATAATCGGTTTGAATTAGGGGCTATAGAAGCAACAAAATTATATCCATGATTTATTAGGTGTATTTTACACCATTGTATTTCTGTATAGTGCTAACGAAACGGTTTGACTTTTTAAATCACGTAATAACAAATTGAAACACCTGTTGGTCGGTCGGCTCGGTGGTTTATGTAGTTTTGGAACAGTAAATGAATAAATCTCGTGACAGAATTGCTTCCCATCATGTTACGCATTTACCCTCTCCTCCATGATATTTCTCCCCCTTTCTTCATTCACTATACTTTAAAATGCAAAACAGTAGAATAAGTATAAAGTATGTTGTAAAACGTTGGTCGTTTTGTGATATCAAATAGCCGATTTAATCGGCATCTTTATTTTGATGATACTTGTTTACCTTTACAAATTTACTTTGTGAAAACTAATAAAATGTAACATAGGCTACTGTATTTGTTTTGGCACTTTGCCAAATAGGAAGTAATTCTGTATGTGTAATATTTTATATTCTTTTTCTTCGACTCGTATTTCAATTTTGCTTTTATTGTTTTCTTTATCTAATTGCAGCTACGGTATTTTTCGTGTATTCATTAATTATACTTATATCCCTCTATTATATGATTTGAGCCAAGGGCTTCTGTTGCGCTGTTTAGAAATCGTATGGATGTCTCACCGTATCCCAAATAGTTGATTTTGAAGGAACTTCTTTGGTACCCAAAATGAAATTAATGAGATTCATCCATTTGCTTTGTACCTAATAATGTAGTCATTCAGCGGCTTCAAGAATGCACTAAGGAAAAATTAATCTCCACTGTTGGTATTTCCGTATTTCTTTTGGCGTGAGGATCCTTTTTGCTCACTCAGCGACATCCTCATTGACATCTAGTAAAGTAAGTCATTCATTAAATTTTTCTGGATATGTAAATGCAAAAGTCTTCACTGATTCACTGAAATTCAGCACATTTTTTTATTAGTTGAGCAGAAAAAAAGTATTTGAAATTTTTAGTCATTTGTACCTTAAGGGGAGTCGGGAGTCCGAAAATTTTATTTTTTGCACTTTTTTGGTCTTTTACATTTTATAATATTTCAAAATCTTATGATTCATTTCATATATTGACTATTGTTATACGACGTACCTTTCTATTTTAATGTTTTTTTTAATTTGTGTTTAAAATAGACTTTTCTCCAGTACGTATTTGTGACATTAGGTCGAATTTTTTAGCTATAACTTTGGTTAGAACTAAGCTAGCGTGATTATTTTTGTTATGAATTGTTTAGAATTTTCATATAGTGTCCCAGTAGTTATCAAGACAGTCACAGAATTTTGTGTGAATGGGCGCATCTGGGACCTTGCCTGTTTCAATACTAGTTGCTGACACTACTCCATTTTGTGACTGATTGCTCCTTTTTACCAGGAATCTGCTGATAAATTTATATTTCCGTTGACACAATCAATCTATTTTAAAACACAGCGTCCTCAACAGCTCGCTTCATACGGTATGAAGCAAGTTTGCTAATATCATCTTAGTGACAATGAAGCTGGGATGCTGTAATGTAAGCTAAATTTTTCAGTTTTTGTCATTTCCGAAAAATTGATTTTTAGCACAAAAGGAACATTTTCTCACAACCACACAACCAATTTCGATGAAAATGTTTTGATAGTCAACCTTCCCAAGGATGCATAGTTTCTACAAATAAAATTTATAAAAAATGTTTTCTAAATTATTTATCAGCTATAAATGTTTCAAAAATTCATAGGTCTGAAAGGTGAGCCGAATTTTATTGTTTTATCTTTGTTAAAAATGAAAATACTACAAAATTGTTATATTCAAAATACAGTAAAATCTCTCTATAGCGGAATTGAAGGGACCATGAGGTACCGCCGCTATAAAGAGAGTTCCGTTATAGAGAGAGCGAGTAATTAACGGTAGGAGGGAAGTTGGAGTACTAATTTTTCTGTACAAAATAACTTAGATACGTATGTAAATTGTGCATGAAATAAGTTTTTGAAAAACTACTGAATAGATTACTTTATGACGAATGTTTAATACAGTAGATTACTTCAATACAGTGAGATATTTAAATTAATTACATAAAGTGTAGGTTATTAACTTAACAAGAAATTTGGATACAAACTGGTTTTATTAGATGTTTATTACTAATGTTTAACAATAGAATTTCACTTTTCGTATTGAACTTTTTTCAATAATCATTCATAAAGTACATACCGTAATAGATAGCCTAAAATTAATTAGCACTGAAACTCATTTTTCACTGAACAGTAATAAACATAGGATACATACAATTAAAATCTCCTAAAACATAGGCTACACAAACACAAAAAAATACTCAGTACAGTATATCTTTTTCCGTTATTAAGGAAATAATGACTGTGAAGTACATTTCATTTCGTAAAATAAGTTGTAAATTTTGTTTCGTTTTCAATTCATAAAACATGTCTTCAATCTTATTTAAAACTTGTAAATTTTCATTTACATATTGGCAATGACAGTACGTGTAAACAACAAGAATAGCGTCTAGTGCCTGTTTACTTGAAGGGACAACATTTTTGTTTCTATTTCATCGTCATCTTCACCTTCTTGCTCGTTGTTTTGGACTAAGACATTTTCGATTATTGCATCATCGCCAACATCTGCTGAAGTGGCTCAGTCATTGTCTGCCCCTAAATAGGCGTCTAAATACATATCCTGAATATATTTTTTTGCCGCTATAGAGAGATTTTTGTGCCGCTATAACGAGAGTTAGATACATTAACATAGTATACGAAAGGGTCGGGGTCGGCAAATAAAGCCGCTAAAGAGAGATTTCCGCTATATAGAGTTCCGCAATAGAGAGATTTTACTGTATATATAAAAGCATAAAAATGTTGTAAGAAAAAAATGTATAATGCTCTAAGCAGTACAAGCTGAGAAAGTATTTTTTAAGTAAGTATAGTGAAGTATAGGACTTTCGTGTCCCGTTAAGGGGTAAAGTAGGGTGACCAACTAAAACCAATTACATATTATTTCTATACCTTCCTAAATAGTTACAGTTCTAGAAATCGGCCGGCGTATTCTGTGATACCTAAGGAAGTAAAGCTTTCAAATTTTAACTATTTGTTCCAAAGGGGCTGAAAGGATGTGAGTACGCTTATAAATCTGTATCTCCCCAAAGAGTTAAGATTTTGAAAGTCGGCATTAAGTGATACCTAGAAATGGGAATACCGTAAACCAGTCATCATCATCATCATCATCATCATCCGTGTTCTGCTTCACAGCAGGTTTCTACACTCAGTCCTCCATCTCTCCCTATCTCGCACCAACCTCTTCACTTCCTCGTATCTTCTTCCCTGTTTCACATCAAGCATCTTGTACCTTTTACACTCTCGTAATTTCCTTCCGTTAACTGGTCCCTCCAGTAAACCAGTCTTCACCTTGCTAAGGCTATGATTCTATTAGAAAGATTTAAAGTTTTTGATGTTTGATTTTAGATGTTCACGTGAAGGATTTATGTATGTCTGTTAAGGTTATAGATATAGCTGTTTTTTATTTATTTATCAAATAAAGAGTGAAGGATTTAAAAACAGTTGAGGTTGAATGGTTTGTGGCTTGGCTCTTATTAGAAATTATCTCGTTTGAAAGTAGTGAATTTTATTTTACTGACCGAAACTTTGTGAATGAAACAAGTGTGTCATTCATAGGGTGAAAAAGTAATTTTCTGGAGGCTTGACGTATTAATAGCCGGTCATAATTTTCTGCGTGGTAGCCGGTCATAATTTTCTGCAAAGGTAAACCAAACAGTAGTCAAATACAATTTTTACCATGTTTTCACTAAGCGGACCTTGAATTTGGGAATTTTGAAAATCCAGAAGGTGTAACTTGTGCAGTTTTTCTTAGATGATTTGGTTAAATGAGTTCAAAAATCAAATTCTACAAGAAAAATTGTTCAAATACACCTTCAAAAATTTCCCAAATTTGGGAATTGAGGAAATTCGGAAGGTGTACTTATGCAATTTTTCTTTGATAATTTGATTTTTTAACTCATTTAGCTGTACGCTGTTTTGTTATAGAATTGTTTCAATAACAATTGTAAAAATTACGGATTTTATTTTATTTTTCAATGTGTTCCACTTAAGCATGCTTAAGAGAAATTCATTTTCCTTTTACTTTAAATTCATTATAATTTCCAGTTTCGATTTCAAACTGGATTTAAACCTTTCGCATTTTTGAATTTTATTTTTGTAAATTTATTTATTTATTTTTACAGTGGTTAATTATGAAGATGCTAAAATAGTAGTAATAATAATAATAATAATAAACATAAAGTAACGTGTGGATGTTTGCGGTTAGTGGACAGGCTGCGCTGTAAATTATTTTATCTTCTGGTTTTTATAAACGAAGTCTGTATTAAAATTTTAAAAAAATTACAGCGTGTCAAACAAAAAATGTGATGCTCCAAAAATAAAACAATAAGTTTTTTTTTAACATGACACTTTTCGATAAGAGAAGTACTTAAACCGGGCTGAGTAAATTTTTGAAGTGGACTGTACATTCCTGCCAAGTCGCCAAAACCTATGAATAGCACAGCGGTACCGCGGCTACTAGAGTTAAAGGAGACAGATTAGAGCTGTACGAGCTAACCTAAACGGCTTCGCTCCGTACCGGTGAGACTGCTACCGTATTCTTTTTGCGCGAGCGAAAAAAATACCTTGCTCTCTTTGTTTTTAGCGAATCATAGGATCCAGACTGTGTAGTCTGAAGTATGTTTTATTTACGATAACATACTTCATGAGTTCTAAAATTATTACTGTAGTTTGTAGGCATACAGTCAGTCTAAAATGTAGATGTGTTATGATTAAGAAGGAACGATACGATGACAAGGTTAACACAACATTTTTTCTCTCTTTTTTAAATATAAATAATTATTATTAGCTCTACATACAGAATATATTTAAAAGGAGAGAAAAATATTTTCCAGTAGCGTAATACAATTTTTGTGTTTCATTGAGCAAATTGCATTGATAATATGTAACGACAGTGTAAGCTTGTAATCAGAACTTTTTAGGTTAGGTTCAATATTATTGGAAAATTTGTGTCAAATTTTATACGGTAATTTAAAGGTTATTTACACTACTTGTCATTTATCATTTATTTATTTCATATATTGCTTTTCGTATTTCTATTTCATTAAAAATTACAGAACTAAATTTTTTTTATTGATTTACTTCAGTATTTTAAGTATTACCATTAAAATAATTGTCTCATAAAATAAATATGCTTTTTTCACATTAAGTAGGCCTACATCTCTATACATGAAATACGAAAGCCTTCATTGATTGATTTATTTTTACTTTCTCTTGCCTGTATGAATATATAGGAAGGAAAATATTTTGTTCATGTCGATTTTTCGAAATGGAGTTTTCACCGGATCTACACGTTTTCAGACCCCCTGAACCCAAAAACATGTTTTTAGCGATTAATCTGTGTGTGAACAAAATATCTGAAGAACGGAACATCCTACGAACTTGAAACTTAAGTTACATACCACTACCGGACCCGACACAAACATTTTCATCAAAATAGGTCAACCGGAAGTAGTAGTTTACTTGCGTCATTTTTCACTTTTTTGCAATTTTCTCAAAAACGGCTCTTACGATTTTTTTAAAAATCGCCTCGTTTACTGAATATTTTTATGCTTTACAAGATAGGGTGAGGCGTCATGTCTGCTAAAGTTCTTGGAGAGGCTGTTCTCAAGTAAAAGAATTGGTTTTTTTTAGTATTGCGGCGTTAATATGCATTTTAGCGCAAAAACGTGTATAATAAAAGTTGTAAAGAATTTAAAAACCTACAACCTTTGTCTCAAACATTTTTATTGTATAACGCTTAGTTTAGCGGTAATTAGCGTTTTTCTATTTTTTTCTTCCGAAAACGTGTAAAAAATCATTTTTTTTACAATTTCAGTCTTACCATTTTTACCTTACGATAAAAATGTATAAAATTAAATTTATAGAAAATTAAAAGATCTACAACTTTTATCTAGAGTATTTTTCTGTACAGAGCCTAGTTTAGCGTGAAAGAGAGATTTTCCGTATTTTTAAGCCAAACTGAGGTTGATTTTCATTTTGCGTCTTTCACTCATGATTAAAATTAGGTTATGTTTATTGAGGTTAGATTTTTTGCTTGTTTCTAATGTTTTATTACTAATGTTAGGTTATATTGTTCATTATTTGCATTGGCAAGAGAAAGTTTGTGGGTGTTTCACACCAAATTTTTTAATCACTAATTATCAATTTCCCAATTTTCTATTAACTCAAGAGAGCTGACGTCCAGCATTTTTGTTCTTTACGTGATAACTAGATATTGAATCATTTGAATCTCAACTGATTGGACTTACGGGATGAAAGAAGTGACTGTATTTTATAATAATAAATTTTAGTTCTATACCGACCAAAACTGCTGCAGTTTTGAAAATCGGCATGGGTTTTCTCGCAGTGATGATATATCCAAGATTTCTTTCTAGCTTTTATGTGTTATTAGGATCTATACATAATTGACAACAGCCCAATTTGATCATTTATTTTGCTGTATTTTTGTTTGGAGTCGTTGTGACTTTGAACAGGGATTCATGTGTGTGGAGTTTGTTAGTTTGGCTGTGAGCTGGTTACCACAAGTAAGTTGCTTACCCAACTGGTTTTACGTAACAGTTAATTGAACCTTTAAACCGGCTAACTAGGCTGGTTCGAAAGAAGTGAAACATTTAATTTTCGATCTCATGGACCGTTAGAGTGGAAATAAGGTAATTACCCTGAAACAATAGTATCTAATACAACCTCCAAAGTTAATGCTACCCTTTTCACTAAAAATACGCTCCAGCGCATTTGTTCGTGTTTTATACGGGACTAGTTAAAAAAATGGGAGACGATGAGAAAGTATATTTCCATGATTTACTCATTGCAAATTAAAGGATAGTTTCGTACTTTTACATTTTATAACAAGAAAGGATAACTGTTATCGTTAAATGTTCCTTCGTGTGATGTTTTGTTTTTATCACTGTTATTGGGTTAAATTTATACTTTATGGAATAATTTTAAAAGTTAACGCCTCCATGGCGTAGTGATTAACGTTGCAAAGCGGATGGTCCCTGGTACGATTCTCGGTTAGGAGGTGGAAAACTATTATAAGTAGCCAATATCTAAACCCAACGTTCCTTATCCAAAAGTAGTCACTAGTAACCTAGCGGTAGATGCAATTTAAAATAAACAAATTAAACGCCTCAAGATTTTGTTCTTTGTAGTTAATTATGTGAATTTAGAATTGTGTGAAGATGTTTCAATTTCGTGTGTTGGAGGTTTCTAATCGGTATTAAAGAAAGAGTTCTCTACCGTACTTTTATTAGTTTTTTGTTGGTAGTTATACAGCGGACATTTTCTGCTCCTAATTTGGATGTCAGGATATTAAGTGAAAAAACATCCCGCGAATTAGTACTGTTTTGCATGTTTTCAAAATGTAGGAGACCGTTAACGTTGTAATATTAATTTTGTTTGAAGATTTTTCAAGTTTTTTCGTTAATTTTAAATCATATCTATAAAGTAGCTACAAACAAAAATTGTTGATTGTACGGGGTGAAATTGAAGAGAACAAAAGTCAAGTTAACACTTCATATTAGTGTCAGTTTTGATTAAATCAACAAGAAAGTCAAGGACTTGTTTAAAGGGTGTTTCTTGATGGATTTTCAAAACTTAGTACACGCGATGGTTAAAAGTTGGCATCGGTTTGTACGGAGTGAATCATTTTTCGTAATCGAGTGCACGCTTTGTATTTGTACGTTCTCTTGCCTATATAAATATATAGAAAGAAAATTATTGTTTTCGTGTCGATTTTTCGAAATCGAGTTTTCACCGGATCTACACGTTTTCAGACCCCCTGAACCCAAAAACATGTTTTTAGCGATTGGTCTGTGTGTGTTTGTGTATGTGAACAAAATATCTCAAGAACGGAACATCGTTCGAAGCTGAAACTTAAAACTTACGTTAGATACTACTACCGGACCCGACACGAACATTGTTATTAAAATAGGTCAACCGGAAGTAGTAGTATTTTTATCATTTTTCACTTTTTTGAAATTTTCTCAAAAACGCCTTCTACGATTTTTTTAAAAAATCGCCTCATTTACTAAATTTTTTATACTCTACAAGATAGGGTAGGGACCATATCTGCTGAAATTTTTGGGGAGCTTGTTCTCTCATTAAAAAAATGTTTTTTTTAAGATTCCGGCCTTAAAATGCATTTTAGGGTAAAAGTTTATGTAATAAAAGTTGATGGCAATTCAAAAATCTACAACTTTTATTTCAAACATTTTTTGTATATCGCTTAGTTTAGCAGTAATTAGTGATTTTCTGTTTTTTTTTCATGAAATTCTGTAAAAATCGATTTTTTAATATTTCGGCCGTAGTATCCATTTTACGACAAAAGTGTGTATATAATAAAATTTATTGAAAATTCAATAATCTACAACTTTTGTTTTGGAGCATTTTTTCTACAGAGCCTAGTTTAGCGTCAGAGAGTGATTTTCCGTATGATTAAGCCAAATTGAGGTTGATTTTCAATTTACGTCATTCACACATGATTAAAATAAGGTTTTGTTTTCTGAGATTATTTTATTTCTATGTTTTATTACTAATGTTAGTTTATATTGGTCATGGTTTGCATTGGCAAGAGAAAGTCGTGCGAGTCTTTTCGCACTAGATTTTTTTTCTTTTTAATTGTATCTTTGTTGTGTGTAAAGGAAAGTAGTGAGAAAAACGCTTTCCCAGTTTGTAATGAATATCGTCTACACATTTGTTGTTAGTAGACTATATAGCATAGTGGTATTTGTTAAAGTGAGAAGTAGTTGAACGAATTTCATGATCACCTGTTGCGTTGTTACCACCACGACCGAGCGCGTTGTTACTTTACCTAGTACGTCATGGTTACATGGAGTATGTACAACATTATTATTATTATTATTATTATTATTATACATACTGCAAGTACATACATACTATAGTATCTAGACTCGGAAGTCACTATATCTATATATGTCGATTCTGGGGTAGACGATGTCGTTAGGTGGCACATATTACGTGAAGGAGTAGGTGGTTAAGCACTGCACGGTTTACATTTTGCATTAATTAATGCAACAGTGACGTGGTAATCTATTCTACTTCATCTCCTATCGTTAATATGAATGAATATTATTCAGTTATAAAATTCTAAGCTTCTGTTAATTGGATCTATTTTCTAATCTTTCATTTTGTGTTTATTGAATTTCTAGTTAACAGCATTTCATTGTCTTTTATTCTTGTTTCTTATTCGATTTTAATATTTTGTAATCTATACTAATTGTAATAAAGACAAAGCGTGTTTTTTTTGTGCAGGGTAATTTCCAAAACTACCTATCGGATTTTCACGAAATTTTAACATCATATTCTGTAAAATTTTAAATAAAATTAATAAAAGAAAATAAAAATTTGAAAATGTAAATATTTAATGAAACGAAAATTAAATTGAATTAACAAAATTGATTTTTACATAAAATTGAAAATTGTTTAAATAATTATTGATGATACTTTTTGTCATAATACTAATTATGCTAATGAATTTACTGTTAAAAATATTACAATATGAGGTCTAAAAAAATCTGAAGTTTGTTTAATGATATTAATGAATGATTCTAATTAAGAATTGTTCTGGATTGCTTGCAGTCCTCTGGTTTCTTCTTGTCCATCCATCGATCGGAAATCAAATAGGGCGTCGATGCATTGTTGCACTTGGTTTTATAGTCTTTAATAAATTTATTTAAATTTTATTTGCATATTTTAAAATAATCAAAATTGTTTCAGTTGGTTCCATAATTGAATTGAATCTTGATATTCTTGTAATCTCTTTTGATTCTTTTTTTTACTGGTTCGAATTATTTATTTAAAAATTATAGGCTACTGTCTTTTGTTTTCTTGCTTCAAATTTAGATATTTGGCTTCTGGAATATTTATTTTAAATATTATATGTTCTTCTTATAATTTATCTTGACATAATTTAGTTTTTGCCTAGAATACTAAATTTTAATTAGAAATTGTTTATTTTTTGTATTATTATTTTAAATTATTTCCCTGAATTTTCAACAATTGATCTATTAAGTTGGGTCTTAGATCAACGACATACTGGAGCATAGATTGCTATTCTACAATTCATATTTATATTCGCAGCAACAATTTCTTTTTAAATTTCATAAATGATAACCTTAAGGGCTCTAATGAAGATTTTCATAAATATGTGTGTGTGCGCGCGCGCGCATGTGCATGTGAGTAGCTATTGTTGTTGAAGTTGATGTCAGGAGAGTACGCGGGGGAAATTATCAAAACGTCGTATGTGTGTGTGTTCTGTGTAGCCTATATATATATTAAGTTACTAATTTTTGAAGTACAGTACCATTACGTAGTTGAAAGGGTAGAATAGCGAGAGACGTACGCGGGAGAATTTATAAAAACGTTTTATGTGTGGGTGTGTGTACGTTGGACAGTCGATCTAGCAGCAACAGAATTTGTTACATTTTTTTTTAATTGATTACACCACTTTTCGCGCGTGCGAAGCTGCGACGAGGCATGCTAGTATCATCATAAAATTTAAATTAACGATCAAATTTATAGCCCAGATAATTAAACACCCTTGAAATTTTCACATGTTAACGGACATCTTTTAAGTGCATTAACATCCTGGTGATTCTTTTGGTTAAGAAACGGTGGGTTTGAACGTGTAGTAATTTTCGAGACCCTTGCGTTAAATTAAACCCGGAACCTCCATTTTACTGTGTAACACGCTAATCACTGGGCTACAAACGTAGCCATTATATTTATGTATATGTTATTGTTTTACTAAGATCTCGTTTTTACAGCAGTCTCCTTATTTGTGAACTTAGTTTTTCTTCATGTGTCAGGTGATCACCATACAAAGCTGCTTGCCCACCTTGTGTGGTACTTAACAATTAAAAGCGATTTTCTAACAGCTGACTGACTGGGTTGGCCCGGAGGCCCAAATGATGCTAGTTATCAGTTTTATTATTTTTTTCTAATTTTTGTACGTTGTAATCTGTTCAATTCAGAACAATAAGCAACCCCATGGCCCAATGAGATGAGGATGATGTGCATGACGTGTAAATGAAGTGTAGTCTTGTACAGACCCAGGTCGACGACTCTGAAAGAGTATGGTTAATTAAACCCCAACCATCAAAGTACACCGGTAACCACTGTCTAGTATTCAAATCCGTATAAAAGTAACTACCTCTACTAAAATTTGAACCAGGAACCTTCGTCTCCGAAAATCATCTGTTAAACAGCTGATTTTGGCGACGACTTTACCTCTAGACCAACCCGGTGGGTTTTATTATTAATTAATAAACTGTGCTTTAATTGTTGTATTTATAGTGTCACCTGTATTGTTTTTGAGTAAAGTCATTCTTTAACCCCCGACGGAAAAAGAGGGGTGTTATAAGTTTAACGTTTATATCTGTCTGTGCTATCGTAGCTCTCAAATGGATGAACGATTTTGATTTAGTTTTTTTTTGTTTGAAAGGTGACTTGATAGAGTTCTTACTTATGTTTCTGTCACCGCCACCCCATTTAATTAATCATAAGCTGGACTTATACAAACTGAGGTTGATTTTCATTTTACGTCTTGCACTCTTGATTAAAATTAGATTGTATTTATTGAGGTTAGTTTTTTGTTTATTTCTAATGTTAGATTACATTGTTCATTATTTGCATTGGCAAGAGAAAGTTGTGTGAGTGTTTCACATCAGATTTTTAAAGGACTTTTTGCGGGGGATTTAAACAAATTTTTATTTTATTTTTATTACTGCTCATTAACAATTTTGTTTCTTACAACTCTCTCTTTTTAATTAGATAAACTTTTTTCACCTGTGGCAGAGTACTTGTCAGCTGTATTTTTATTTTATGTCTTGCAGTTTCTGTTTTAGTTTAGTCACTACTGTTATGAAGTATCTCGTTTACCATTGACCACAGTAATTTATAAACGGAGTTCTATCCATTAACTAGAATATCTAGTACGTGTATTCAAACCACGGCATGCGTGTTGCATGTGGCCCCGTCGTTACATGATTATTAACACACCGAATTACATAGCCTTGTCAACAATCAAACCAATGTACAATACTTGTAAGCACACATATGTTCCCGGCGTTCATGTATCGACTGATTGACTAACCTGAAATAAATGTGAATTTATAATTATGAATAATAACGTCCAACGAATTGTCACAAATGAGTAAAATTGATGATATTCTAGAAAAGTGAAACTTAAAAGAAAAAATTGTGGTTCTAGTTGAAACCATGTTTTTTTACTTTCTCTTGCCTATATGAATATATAGGAAGGAAAGTATTGTTTTCATGTCGATTTTTCGAAATCGAGTTTTCACCGGATCTATACGTTTTCAGACCCCCTGAACCCAAAAAACATGTTTTTAGCGATTGGTCTGTGTGTGTCTGTGTGTGTGAACAGAATATCTCAAGAACGGAACATCGTACGAACTTGAAACTTAAGTTACATACCACTACCGGACGCGACACGAACATTTTCATCAAAATCGGTCAACCGGAAGTAGTAGTTTATTCGTATAATTTTTCAGTTTTTTGCGATTTTCTCAAAAACTGGTTCTACGATTTTTTTTTAAATCGCCTATTTTACTCAATTTTTTTATTCTCTACAAGATAGGGTAGGCGCCATGTTTGCTGAAATTCTCGGTGAGGCTGTTTTCACGTAAAAACGTTGTTTTTTTAAGATTACGGCTTTAATATAAATTTTAGCGCAAAAACTTATATAATAAAAGTTGTAGAGAATTTAAAAACCTACAACTTCTGTTTCAAACATTTTTTTGTATGACGCTTAGTTTAGCAGTAATTAGCGATTTTCTGATTTTTTTCTCACGAAAACGTGTGAAAAATCGATTTTTTTAAGATTTTGGCCTTAGTATGCATTTTACGACAAAAGTGTATATAACCAAATTTATAGGAAATTTAAAGATCTACAACTTTTATTTAACGTATTTTTCTCTACAGAGCCTAGTTTAGCGTGAAATAGTGATTTTCCGTATTTTTAAGCCAGACTGAGGTTGATTTTCATTTTGAGTGTTTCACTCATGATTAAAATAAGGTTATGTTTATTGAGGTTAGTTTTTTGTTTATTTCTAATATTTTATTACTAATGTTAAATTATATTGTAAATTATTTGCATTGGCAAGAGAAAGTTGTGTGAGTGTTTCACACCAGATTTTTCTTTTGATAATTGTAATAACTGTTTGCTATTTTTTGATGCGGGGGGGCTATGTCTCATATTTTTGCAAGTTGGTGTACTTGTTACTTACAGTTAGCAAATGTTACTTGGTAGTATATACGTAACAGGCAGGTGGAGTGTTAAATTGCTTGCACTCGATGTGCTAGTTCCAGGGCTACAAAAGTTCTGTTTCTTAGCATATGGTTAGCATATGACTGAAGCTTTTAATAACTGAAGAGGTAGAGGGGTAAATTTCACTATAGTATGTAAAATGAAACATGAAGACTGTGTATGGAACCGCGTTCTCACCAAATAAAAAACATAAAAATTGAAGTGAAATTTCATTCCCTTATTAATTAAATCAATACAGTTTGTTCTAACTCGTTACGTCCATCGGGAACGAAAATAACAATTTTTTTAAACGCATTTTTTTCTAAAACTGAAAAAGCTATAGTAACCTGGGGAGAAATTCAAAACGGCATGAAAGAACTCGATCTAACCATGGAGGACCCAAAGCAACGTACACCTTGGTATAAACATCAAATATGAAGTCACAAAGTTCGATTAACCACCAAAACAGTCAAACGCTTAATTGAGGTTTGTTCAGATGAACTAAGGAAAATAAGATCTGAAAATATGACAGTTTTGGAACACCAAGTAAAAAAAATCGAAGAACCATCCAAGATGACTAAAGTGATCCTATGTTGTCATAAAAGAAAAAAATAGGTCTTACTATCAGATAAAATTATGTATTTTGTTTATCATTGGCGTGTTCTTATAGTGTTGATCATTTTTGTGAATGAGAACAATTATTAAAGAAGCAGAATTATTATTTGTAGTTTAGTTGATTGATTGTACGCTGATGCGTGTAATTGCGTTTTCTTGTTTTTTTTTTTTTTTTTTTTTTTTTTTTTTTGGTAGGTTCTCTAAAAGCTCCGTGGTACAAACAGACAGCTTTCTTTGAGAACAGTGTTTGTTTTCATGGGGTTTAATTTAGTATTTATTAGTTCTGTAAGAAGTTGTTGTAGCCTGCTGGAAAAACTATAATTTTAAACATTATCCTTTTCTAATGTCAGTGTAGTTGTAGTTTTGTTTGTTTTTGCTGATTGTGCAGTAACGTTTCATTAATGAACGCCCTCCACTCCTTTGTCATTGAAACTGAAATTAAAATAGAAAATAAGAACTATGGCTATATTGAAATAATGCTAAGATTTTTTATAGAGCATTTTTGCAATGTGAGGAGGGGTTGGTATGGTGGTTTGAAGGCTCTCTTGCAAAGCTGTCTCCCTCTCAAGTGCAATCCGTGTCCTTGGGTGGTGCGAGTGAGAGATAACACTACTTACATCGCCGCAGAATCGACAACTGCTGTCCAATTCGGTCTCCATTCACTTACCCAAAGAAAGATTATTGGCAAGCAGTGAAGGAAATTCCGCCTGCTTGGCGACCTGCAAAATATGTGTGACGCTCTTCCGGTAGACGTCATCTGTCTACCGGCCCTCCTCAACACTGTCTGTTAAAGACGTCACCATATCTCCCATCACCCCTTCTTGCGTTTTCCCCCAACGCCCTCTTCTAATCTTTTGTATTACTTCATTCTAATTTCAGCTCTTCATCTAATCTTTTACATATTTCTGTTAGCGTTTTTTTTTTAGAATTAGCAATAACATATTTTGTACACGAATTAATGCGTATTAATAACCGTCTTGAGAAGAACACTCCAATAATCGTAGCCAACTTATAAGCTTGTGATATCTGTATCCATGTTTTGCCGTAAACATTATAGTGATACTGTTATTAGATGCTTAAAAATTGTTTTAAGCAACGTGAACTCTGTATTGAAATATTCGTCATACACAATATGATATGTAACTTAATTGTATTAAACATTTATGTTTTTACTTTTAAAGATTGCCTTTCACCATTTTTAAAGTTCTTATGCTCTACAAGATAGGGTAAGCCCCATGTCTCCTGAAATTCGTGGGGGCTTTGCTCTCATGGTAATTTTATTTTTAAGATTGAATGTTAATATGAATTTATGAATTCCGTAATATGAATTTTTGGACTAAAGGGTGTATAATTAAGTAGTAGGATATTAAATAACTTGTAACTTTTATTTCAAACGGTTTTTTTTCTACAGCGCGTAGTTTAGTGTCAATTAGTTATTTAGTGTTGACGTTATTTTCCGTACAATTAAAATCGGTAAAAAAGGGAAATTTTTAGGATTACGGCCTCAGTATGCATTATGAGGCAAAAGTTCGAGAATATAGGTAACTTAAGTTCAGTTTCTATTACTAAAGTTATAGAAAATTAAAAAATATGGTATGAAACACTCACGCGACTGTCTCGTCCCAATGCCAAAAATGAACAATATAACCTAACATTAGTAATAAAACATTAGAATTAAACAAAATAACTAACCAACCTCAAAAAACAATACCTAATTTTAATCTTGAGCCAATGATGCAAAATGATACCCAACCTTACTTAGTTTGGCTTAATAATACGGAAAATACTCTCTCACGCTAAACTAGGCTCTATAGAGAAAAATGCTTGAAATAAAAGTTATAGATCTGTTAATTTCCTACAAATTTGATGATATAATTTTGTCGTAAAATTAATAATGTTAAAAAAATTAATAATGTTAAAAAATGTTAAAAAAAAAAGGCTGTAATGTTAAAAAAAAAACATTTTTGTACAGATTTTCGTAAAAAACAGAAAATTACTAATTACCGCTCAACTAAGCGTTTAAAAAAATGTTTGCATTAAAAGTTGTAGGTTTTTAAAGGTTTTACAACGTTGATTGTATTCGCTTTTGTTTTAAAATGCATAAAATCAAAGCCACAATTTAAGAAAACCCATTTTTTTCTACGAGAGCACAGCCTCCCCTAGAATTTCAGGAGACATGGCACCTACCCATCCATCTTGTCTTGAGGAGCATAAAAAACGTAGTAAATGAGGCGATTTTAAAAGAGTCGTAGGAGCCGTTTTTGTGAAAATTGCAAAAAAATGACACGAATAAACTACCTAATACTTCCGGTTGACCATTTGAATGAAAATGTTCGTATCGAGTCCTCTAGTGGTACCTAACTTAAGTTTCAAGTTTGTACGATTTTCTGTTCTTAAGAAATTCTGTTCTCTCTCTCTCTCTCGCTCACACGCACACACACACATACACACACACACACACACGCACGCATACACGCGCTCACACACACACACACACACACACACACACACACACACAACCAACCAATCGCTAAAAACATGTTTTTTTTTTTTTGAGTTTAGGAGGTCTGAAAACGTGTACATCCGGTGGAAACTCGATTTTGAAAAATTGGCTTGAAAACAGTAGGCCTACTTTCCATTCATATTATTTACATTCATATCGGCAAGAGTTAGTTAGAATCTGCAACTTTTTTTTTACTTCTATTGAGCCTAGTTTAATACCAATTAGTGATTTTTAGTATTTTAAAATCCTATAGTGGTTAATTTTAATTTTGTGTCATTTATTCATAATTAAACATAGATTATATTTGTAATTAAAATCCAGGGCTGTTTTTTGTATGGTATAGAACTTGTTTCGAACTACGTTCTTTCAGTTTTAAAAGTTTATAATTACACATATTATCGCAGAAAAGACGGTTTGATCGTAACGTGGGGTTTTTTTGTAAATTTTATTTTTTTTAAAGTTTACTGCGTAGACTACAAAGTTTTCTATTGACTGCATCGCAGCCACTCCTTCTAAGCTTCTCTTAATTAACATTTTTGATTAATGAAGGTGAAAGTTTTAAATTAAACCTTCCATATATCAAATATGCGTAACTTCGTGCTCTGTTTTATGCTCTCTTTGTTAAACTATAGTTTTTTATAGACTACCGTATAGTATCTTTGTAGTATACCTTAAGCAATAGGCTGGTGACCATTGCCAAACTGTTTTACAGATAGTATAAAATAGTAACAAACCGCATGGAGCGTTGTAAAGATAGAGGAGTGTATATTGAAGGTGACAATAAGTGATAACGTACAAAAGTAAAATAAATTTTTTTACGTCAGTCGCGTTATTCAATAGCCACACCTCGTACATAACCGGCTTGCCGGGCTGTAGTCGACAGCCCCGGCAGCAAACCGGCTAGAAACCGTGCCGGCAAACCTGATGAGTATGTAAAGCAACATTTACGCCAATGGTACGGGTCGGGCCGACAAGCCGGCTGTGGGTGTGAGCAGTCTAATTGTTAGGAGTAAAAGTAATGTGTAGATGCTTCAGTATCGTCTGAATATTTAAACAGTCGGTACATTATTTAAATTCATAATTTCAATTGGTAATTATAATAGATGTTGTGTATAGTCTATTGATAAGATAATAAAGGTATTTTTGTTTGTGAATTCTATGTATCTGTATAAAGTATAATTTGTATTTCATTTTTGTGTGTTTATGTATGTGATTTCAATGTGTTACATTTATTTATTTTAAATGCATAACGAAATTTAGTTAAGCTTACGTCGTATTTGTTTATAACTTTTATTTATTTTTTTATACGTCTTTTTATCTGGGAAAAACAATTACGTTGATTTGTCGTAATTTCTGGAATTATCTCATTTTATTTCATTGGTTTTTTTTAAAAATATTTTGTATAATTTCTGTAGTGTATTTGACGATGTCAAATCTCATAGATTGAGTCCCTGACAAATGAAGATTTGTTTGTTCATTTACTATATCAATTTTTATCTATCACTTAGTGAATCGTTTAGATTGGGATCGTGCCAGACCAGTTTAACAGTGGAGGGCCCGGGTACGATTCCCGGCTAGGAAATTTCCGCAAGTTACAACCCACCGTTAAATGAACCACCCTAGTCGCTAATAACCTAGCTATTAATGTAGTTTTAAATTTAAAAAATTACGCAATAAAGATTCAATATATATATATACTTCATAAGTAGTTTTTTTTTAAATTTAAAGTCGCATCGACAGCTTGGTTATTAGCGACTACGGTGGTTCATTTATCGGTGGGTTTTAACTTGTTAAAATTTTCAGACCTTAACCGAGAATCGAACCTGGGACCTTTCACTGTGTAGGTTAGCGCGCTATTCGCTACGCCGCGGAGGCTTCAGAAATAGGTTTTACTTTAAAACATAAGTTTTAAAGTAGTAATTGTGGAGTTTTCTAAAACTATTTGATATTGTAAGCCAATGTAGTGGAAGCTGAAACCATTCAGTTCGATTCCCAAAACCTAAAAATAAAATCATATAGGTGTATGAATTTTTCTTTAAGAAGTCTAAAGAACTTTTTCCACCGTTTGCTAACTACATTGAACATTTGAAATGTTCTTAGTTAGACAAACTTCGCCACTCCGAAGTATTTCAACGTTTAGATAAGTGAACTAAAACAATTTGTAAGCAATTTAAACAAGAAAATCTGAATACTTTGTATATGTGATGGGCGGTTAGAAATCCAGATTATTACAAAATATCATGTAATCATGGTCCAAGTTGAAGAAAAACATTGTGGCTAAAACAACCATGATAACAAGGCGTAGATAACTTCATTTTAATATGGCCTACTTTATTTTTTAAATACTACCTTACGATATTGTAATGATTTCATGTTATTATTGTGTCGTTATGTAATGTTGACTTAAATATTATTAAAGTTTACTGTTATGTATCGTTATTGAAATACGTTTGCTTAATAAATAGATGTACCTGCATTTTAGAAGAAGATGGATTATTTTTCGTGTATATGTACCCCTGTGTAGGACGTACACATAAGATAAGATAGCCTGCGGATTCTATTGGCGTACGTGATCGCATTTAAGCGAATTGAATTTGAAATAGTTGCGTAAATCGATAGTCTCACCCCCGCCTTCGCATCTAGTGTGATTCATTTATTGGATGACTATATCTTAAATGTTAAGTCTTGCGCAATACATTAATTATTACTGTTTAATTTTTCTTTTAAAAATGTAAGGTTAGTTCATGTTGTAACTGTATCGGCTTTTCTATGTCTTAAATTTTTAAAAGGAGTGGTAGGTTTTAAAGTAAAAAGATTTGTTGATTTTATTTTAATGAATTGCATCTTTTCTAATAAAATTCTTTCCTAGAAAAGTAATTCTTTCTTTTTATAGTAGGAGTGGGTTATACACATCGTTTTTGAGTCATCTATACGTAATCGGATTTTTGGATACAGTTTTTGCATTTTATTTGTACATTACTTGAAATATGTAAATTTTTAAGTTTTGTAAATGGATTGCATATTTTTGTTACAGTGTGCGTAATAATATTTTGCAATACATATATTATATTTATACGAGGATTTACAGCCTCAGCCGTATCTCGCTTCCTAAGCACCACCTCTCTCTGTCTCGCCAGTCCCCATCGGAGAGCCGCCGCGAAGACATTGCCTCCTGCACCCCATCCAATCCATGTCACTTCCGGCCTACCCTTCCTTCTTCTACTGGCTGGCGTTCACTCCCATACCCTCTTTGGCGACCTACCATCCTCCATCCTCTGCAAATGGCCAAACCATTTTAACTGCTTCCGGGATATGTTATCCATGATATTTCCTTGAACGCCGATTCTAGTCCTAATTTTAGAATTTGGAATTCGATCGATCCGCCACACACCACAGCTCCGCCTCCAGAAATCCATCTCCACCGTTTTTAGGCGATCTTTCTGTCTCTTTGTCACAACCATTTTGCAATATGGTATATTAAATATTTTGTTCCCTTGCTTTCCTAAAGAAAATTGGATAAATAAATAAGTTTGTTGGTGGAAATTTTAAAAATTGTTATCTATCATTTTCCTTTGTCCGTTCGTCTGTCACACCCAGATGTCAAAAACTACAAGAGATAGCTACAAACGGCTTTCAGATTCGGAATCTACATAAAAAACTGGTAGGCCTAAATTGGGCTTAAAGTTCCAGTTTCAACCGATAGTCAAGAAATCTAAGGCAGAAACTAGTAGAGATAGGAACAAACCGTTCGAATTCGTAATTAACCTAAAAATTAGTAGGCTTGAATTGAATTTGAAGTTCCGGTTTCGACCGGAATTGCCCAAAACGGGAAGTCAAGAAATAAAAGTCTAAATCTGAAAACAAGAATTGTGTCATTTGATTCTTCTTAAAAGAGTACACAGTACAGAAATCACTAATTGTTTTTGCCATAGGTCAAAGGGTAAGCTTTTTTAAAAATTGCCACCAGCCATGAAACGCGTCGTCCCATGAAAGGGATTTTTTTTATTAGAAGAGTCTCCGTTGACTAATGAAGTTGAGGCAAATTAGTACGACAGTGTTTTTTTTAATGTTTTCTCAGATGCATCTTTACTTTCTTATGCCTTAAATGAATGTATGGGAAAGAAAAGTTTTGTTTTCATGTCGATTTTTCGAAATCGAGTTTTCACCAGTAATTACGTATTCAGGTTCCTGAGCTCAAAAAATGTTTTTGGCTTTTGTTCTGTGTGTTTTGCGCGCGTGTGTACAAAATATATCGAACAGAATATCCTACGAAGCTGAAACTTGGAAAATAGTGAGGTATCACTAGAAGACCCGACACGAACATTTTCATTGCTTGTCAGATGAAACTTGCTGTATATTAAATACAAAATACGACGGTAACAGTAGGAAGAATTCATGGAGTAGGCCTATTATAATACATCCGGTCTGTCGCCGGTTGTTTTGACTGAAGGCGTTGGTAGAGTGAAACATGATAACGCATTCTTTTTACTGACTTTCAACCCGTATTCTGTTTATACCTGCTGTACGGTTCTGTAGGGTATACTATACAACGTTTATTTTAAGCGTTTTTCTACAACGTTTAGTTTAACATCAATTAATGATTTTCTGTATTTTGTTCATCGAAATCTGTGAAAATGGTATTTTTAAGATTGCGACCCTAGTGTGCATTTTACAAAAGTGTAATCGAAATTAAGGAATTAAATAATCTACAACTTTTATTTCAACCATTTTTTATAAAACGATTTCTACGAAAGCTTGTTTGTTATTTTTTAAATAATATGTATATGTGTTTGTAATATTTATTGTAGTAATAATTTTGTTTTTTGTTCTTACAGGTAAATAATTGCGAGGAATATGGATTCATTGATTCAGCAATCTGTAAGTCATGTATTTGGTTCTTTATTTACATACACGGGAAAAACAGAGATTTTTTATTTTGCATGATATTCTCTTAAAATAAATTACTGATTAAATTTCTGTAAAATCATTAATCGTTTAATATATTACCCGTTTTTTTGGAAATTCAAGTAAAAAAATTCCAAACATTTTGAAACTGTTCGGAAGTAGCTTCATCGTCTAGTGAAAACATCTTTTTTTGATTCATAACACCTTAGTAGACTACTTAGGTATTACGCTGTAAAACTCGATTTTTAGTTGAACCAGGGAATTTTTTCAACCAGTGATGACAGTAATACACCGTGTATTAAAATGGAAGAACTGGTCTATTGTATTTAATAAACAATCTATTAGTAGTGTTGTTGTTAAGGTCATCAGCCAAAAGGCTCATTTGAACCTCTTAAGAGGCTTTACTAAGTAAAACGAGGAGTGAGGTGGGTGTTACCATTGCCTTTCTCATTGAGTGAAAATGTATGCTTTTCAGTATCCCATGCCCTCTGTAAAGCATCTACATCCACACTGCAAATGACACCTTCACTTCATTCACCGCAGGGTGTGTTGTATAATGAAATTTATTACTCTCGGAGGAGATAATTTCTGACTAGTGTCTTTTACACCACAACCTCGTCTGATCTTAAATGCTTCATTCATATAATTGGCTGACCATGTGATAAGAAAAATAACTATTTTTTGTAGCCCTGGAACTAACAGATTGAGTGCAAATCATTTAATATTCCGTCTGCCTGTTATAGGAAAATCTAATAGCACATATTTTATCGGTTAAGTAATACTATAATAATAAGACTTTAGAATAACTATAATAGTACAATAATACTATTAGTATAATAATGGTAATTGTATAATAATACTATAATAGTAAGACTGTAATAATCTTCATGTGAACTACCATTCTGGCAGACAGTCGATCACGGGAACTGCTTACTTTCAATACTCCATGGATGAAGTATATTCACATTACTACTGCTCGATCCCAAGCTTTGTGCAGCTGAGAGGAATACAGTACGTCACTACTACTGTGAGAGATGTCGTTAGTAGTAGTAACGTTTTACTTGTACTATGTCTGTAGTAGTCACGGATACTATCCAAACTAAATATATTCGGTGTCACCGTATGACTTACGTATGTTACGTATGATGAACCGTAGTTCTTTTAACCAGGGATGAAAGTAATGCACCTTGTATTAGAATGGAAGAACTGGTCCACTGTATTTAATGAACAATCGATTAGTAGTGTGTTGTTAAGGTCATCAGCCGAAAGGCTCATTTGAACCTCTTAGATTCTTTACTAAGAGAAACGAGGAGTGAAATGGTTTACCATTGCCTTCACTGAGTGGAAATATATGTTATCACCATGCCAGGCCTTCTTTGCGCTCTTTAAAATGAAAACAATGTGAAGTGAAATATTATTTCAATACCGTACGAATTAATTCTTTTTATCACGGTATTTTTTTATCACGGCAACATTGTACCATTGTAACATTGTCATTATAATTTAATTACAAGCTTTAAAATAATAATATAACCATTAGGCTTATATTATTTTTGCTGAATTAAAAATGGCATTGCCAATTTTACAATTAGTTTGTTAGAATTTGTTTTACATTCCTCATCGCATTTATTAACAATTTTTTTTCATTTAAGTTCTTGCCTCACTGTGTACGGTGAAATTTCTTTTCCTACTAGTCTCGGCCATTTAATAGAACTTTTATGATAACATAAACATTAGGAACTCACTTTTACGATTAGACACTCGATAATAATAAAATCACATACATAATAATAATAATAATAACAATAACAATAATCGCACACATACGAACATACTTCAATAAATGAACTCACAAGCAATTCCCAAACAGTAGGGTACGTCTACAACGAATAGTCAAATCAACATCCACGTGTATCACTACACTAGGGAGCCTACTGCCTAGCGAATAGCAATGAGATGATTAGTACAGTGTTATGACGTAGCAGCAGTCTGGTACTTCGTCTGTCCCCTTCATCCCGCAGCTGCACAAAGCTCGGATTCTTACAGTACAGACAAAGCGGTAATACTTCCGATTTGGAGGAAATAACGCTTTCTTTGAGTGGCTGAAGATAACGGACTGCAAGGTGTGAGCCGGTCGACACTTGAGTCCGTAGCTGCTGGTTCGCTTTCCTCAACGAGGAGTCGTTGCATTTTCTCCCGCGTTATCGTGTGTACTTGATCGCCCGGCAACATAGCGCTTAAGTAGAAGTTTGAAAGCCCTTAAGCGTTGGTGACGATATGGAACTAGAAAATTTATAATATTGGGTGGTTATGTAAATTAAAACATTTCGCGATTACGCAAGAAAACTATGTAAAATAATTTCAAACAGTAAGCTTTCAGAAACAGAAAATCAGTAATGGAAAAACCATCTATTACATACGTTTTTGTTTCATATGTATACAATGAAAATATAAAACTTCTCCCTATTCAGACCTGTGAGTGTGTGTGTGTGTGTGTGTGTGCGTGTGTGTGTGTGTGTGCGTGTGTGCGTGTGTGTTAATAAATATTTTTGTTTCACGTTAGTTATTTTATTCTGTAATACTACGGAATTGATTTTTTAATAGTTTTTCCATTCATGCTGTACAAAGGATTGTTTTTGTATGTCGGGAGCAGTTGATCAATTAATTTTTGTTTAGCGAATGCTATTGAAAGGAAGATATTATATTTTAATATCGTAGTTATTTTAGTATGTATTAGATTACTATATACTAGTTATTAATTGAAAATCAGAAAGCAAACACCTACTCCATGTAAATCGTTTTTCTTTTTTCTGTAACTTGCTGTGTTTGTGTTTGTTGGTTACCTTTAGGTAAGAGGTGTTGTCCGTGATTCACCGAACGGTAATGTGCAATTTGAAAGGGTTGGCATTTTGCCAATGTTTCTCCCTCGTCAGTTGATCATTTACACCGTTCCGTTTATATAATAGTATTCGAATCAATATTTCTATAATCCTTTTTTTCTTTTTATATTCCGATTGAAGAGAAAATTTGGGCGTGCTCATGAGTTTGTTTATTAATTTTTGTGTACGTAAAGGTATTCTGTGTGTATAAATAAATACGGACGTTCTCTTAACTTCCTGATCACCTACAGAGCTGAATTCAGTACATTTCTTCCTTAAGAGTTGAACACAAAATCTAATGTATTTTGTTCTTTTTCGTATAATAAATTTCACTAACTTTTTTAAGCTACTTTGATTTCTACTATCTGTCACTTACACGTGTTTCGGTGGATCCACCATCATCGGAGTATACAATATCATTTGAAACTAAAAATTTTATAAATCTGTAGAAGATATTACATCTTCAGTTCATCTGTATAAAATATCCACCGAAACACGTGTAAGTGATACATAGTAGAAATCAAAGCAACTTATAAAGGTTAGTGAAATTTGTTGTATAAACTTATTATATGAATTAGAATTGATTGCAAGCTGCAGAATGCATTATAAGGATTTATTTTTTAATATATTTGTATTTCGATCATTTGCGCCTAAGGAGTGACAGGGGGTGACTATCCTAAAGCAATACATATTTCTGTATTTTTCTGAGGAGCTACCGTTTTTAAATCGGCATACGTACTCTGTTGCCCATATCACATGGTCAGCCAATTACGTGACTGAATCATTTAAGAACAGAAGAGGTAGAGTTGTAAAAGATACTAATCAGAGTTATCTCCTCTGAAAGTAATGAATTTCATTATACAGCTAGACCCTGTGGTGAATGAAGTGAAGGCGTCATTTGGAGAGTGGAAAATGTGTGCTTTTCAGTGGGTCCGGCATGCTGATAAGCGTACTTTTCCACTCAGTGAGGAAGGCATGGTAAACTACCTTACTCCTCGTTTTACTTAGTAAACCTCTGCAGGTTCAAACCAGCCTTTCGGCTGATGACCTAAACTTTAAACAGCACAAGTATTCTTTTAGTGATATCTAATAAAGGTAAAACATTTAAAATTTCAACCACTTTTTATTACGTGGTAGAAAGGGGTAAATTAAAACAATAACTGTAATTTTGATTTAATTCCAAAGAACTGTAATTCTTATAATCAGTTATTATTCTTAAAGTGATAGAGTGGTAATACTCGTATTATTAACGATTTGGTTGGGAAGAGTCGCGGTCGGATAACCGAAAAGTCGGTTAATAGAAATTAAGCTCATTTACAACCCTGTAAAAAAACTAGTATTAATTATAGTGTACACAAACACTATTTATATCCACTGTACTGGTTTTTTCCATAGCTCTTTCAACTATGAGAAAAAAATAAATTATTGAAAAAAATTAATTGTTTCAGGTTACTCTTGCGTTAGTCAATTGCATTTTCCCTCATCTTTTCAGATTCAGATCATTAACTTGAAGTCTGCGGGTGTTCAGA
Organism: Catonia carolina; assembly: GCA_035578175.1. Classification (NCBI taxonomy): domain Eukaryota; kingdom Metazoa; phylum Arthropoda; class Insecta; order Hemiptera; family Achilidae; genus Catonia; species Catonia carolina. The sequence continues at coordinate 52,439,339 of JAQMRL010000003.1, forward strand.
ATATTGCAGAGACGTTTCGAGCACGTATAGTTTGTAAAAACTATTTCTGGCTGCCTCGATAGCTCTGTTGGTTATCAAATGATTGCAATGCCTAGGTTTCGTATACGTCCGATTGTTTTGCAATCACAGTATTACCATAGCGTATAGAAGAGATCTCTTCTATACGCTATGGTATTACTGTTGATGGAGACGGTGAGGTGATTGCCGTATCGGAAGTGAAACCCAGGATCCATGGCGTAGAAGCCAGTTTCGCTGACCACTACCCCACGAGCTGGCCGCAATCCGAGGTTAGGGGTTTCTTAATTGTCTTAATAATTAATGCGCTTAAAAAACACCCTCTTGGAAAAGAGTTGGAACTTATCCCGTTATTTCATATCACATCATGCGTAACCTTAAAGTCGTCTCGTGTAAACGCATCTTTACTATTATTACTGATGACTCCCACTCACTATAATTAATTGTAGGTATTGTTTGCATGTTTATTAATACACATTAGTTGGTTGTTTGCTTCGCACGTGTTCTGTTCAATACATAATGAATCTTTTGGAATTTGCTCTTGTTATTTCTACTATGGAAAGAGCTATAAATTTCCTTCAAGAGAAAGGAATAGACTATTGTATAATCCGCGCATTTGTTTAAATGGACACGATTCGATACTGAACACCACTGGCCAGGATCGTTGCGTTGGGTTTGTAATAAACCAACCTGCAGATTTAGTAAACCTCTAAGAAGCGACACATTTCTCGCTAATACGAAGTTGGATTATCGAACTATCATTCTCTTTATTTACAGTTACATTTAAATAAAAAACATACAGTTACGGTTAAATAAAAATGAAAACAACCTAAATGAAAGAAATAGGCGATTGCTAGTCGAACAGTACAGAGCGCGCAGTGCTGATTGCTGGGTTGGACAGTAAAGGTGCATTCACACGATATTTTGATGATGTGAAAAGAAAGAGGCGGTTGTTCCTAGAATAAGCAAAGAAGTAAAATCGGGAAAACCGAGAAATGCAATAGACCAGTTTATTTAATGCACCACTTATCTATTGTTCACATGTATTTGTTCGTGAGTAATGTATGTTCAAATTCATTGCAAATTAGTATTGCTTCCACGTGATCAATGTACAAGGAAAATTTCCCCAGACACATTACCCAATTTTTTGTAAGGAAATTTTTTCACGGAAAACCCCAAGAAAATACAGTTGACTGTTATCAGCATTTAAAAATTAATTATCCAAATCATAAGTACGTTTTAGGTCCGAAAACAGAACGCAGGCGGGCACTTTCGAAGCTGTCGTTATTGGATCTTAAAACAGCTGTTATTGCATCTTAAAACAAAAAATTATTCCTTTTAAAACATTTTTACCTTAAAATTTCCAACTCTAATTCAACTATTAAATTTTATTGTTTAAAAAATACTTATATAAATTTTATTCGTTCGATTAATCGAATCTCGATCGTCATCGGTTCGTGGGAATATTTGAAATTCTTGAATACTCTTTCTGGATACTTTCGTACATTTTTTCTGAGCTTATCTTTTATCTAACAGATAAATGTTGTTATTGGATCACGCCAAATAATTATGTATGTTTTAGAAAACATTTTCAGTGCTTATTCTCAACAATTTTTCTCTCTGTAGGCTTTTTGTTCTTACTTATCTGTCCTGTATTTTATTATAATTTTTTTTGTTGGTGGCAATTTTTAAAATTGTAATCTATCGTTTTGTTTTGTCCGTCAGTCCAGATGTCAGAAAATACAAAAATGTACAAACAAATAGTTTTCGGATTCGTAATCCACACAAAATGTTAGTGGGCCTAAATTGGGTTTGAAGTTCCGGGTTGGACTGAAAGTCAAAAAATCAGACTCAGAAACTACAAGAGATAGCAACAAACGGTTTTCGGATTCTTAATAGGACTAAAACGTGAAGTAAAGAAATCAAAGTCGGAATTTGGAATTTAAAATAGTGTTAGTTGATTCCTCTTAAAGAGTAGATACAAAAAGCATTGGGTTTGAAGTTCGGGTTTGATTGGAAGTAGCTCAAAACCAGAAATCAAGAAATCAAATTCGGAATTTGAAAACAGAAATAGTGTCATTCAAGATACGAATGAGTCTCTTAAATAGTGCTGGATACAGAAATCACTAATGGTTTTTGCCAAAAGTCAAAGGTAAGCCTTTTTAATAATTGCCACCAGCCATGAGACGCGTCGTCTCATGAAAGGGAGTTTTATTTTCTCTTTTTAGTTCTTCGTGAAACCCATTACATTTCTCAATGTGTTATTTGCACTTAATACAGTTCGATATGTTTTGTCGTTCGTTTTAGATTTTTTAGTTTTTTAAAACCACTTATCTGTTGTCGAGATCTCTAAGAAATTATTTTGTTAATCGTTTGTCACCCTTTCTTTATAGACGTGTCGGTAGAATGTAATTGTACTGGTTGTCTTCATCAATCTTTCATTGTGTGTCTGCTAGGTTCAGTTCTTATCATGCTTAAGATCTTTTTCTGAATTGCTCCCCTTCTCTTAGCACAGCATTTCCAGTAATTCATAGACATTCACTTACGTGAAAACATTTAGGACTTGTATGTGTCTTCTATTGTTACTTAAATTGTTTTATTTTTCAACATTTTTTATTGCTTTTATTACGTTTTGACTACAAATTAATTTTTCCCACTGAAATTTCATGTAATTTAATTTAGCTGTATAAATTCTGGCTTATTGTATGTTGAAGGGGATTGATAGATCTCTTTTATGCTTGCGATTTTTGTCTTGCGTAAACATCCCGCGGAGCGGAGTTTTAGCCGGTTGGGCCTAGGTGATTCCGGCTTTTGCGGTTGTAAAAAGATTTCTGCGCCTTGAAAGAATCGTATGTATTATAAATGAAATGGGAAAAGAGATACCATGCATGCACTTTTGTGCGTAAGCACGCTGCTACGTAATGTAAAAACGTGTCATTTTCGTCTAGGAAACGCACTAGCTGGAAATAATGGCTGGAATGTATGTGTAGTAAAAAACTGGTACTTTTATTTAGCGTAAACACCCTTAAGGTGTTTTCCTACCGGTGATACTCGACTGCGACACACCTCGGATCAAACCGACCGCATACGACTCAGTTTGTCCAACATCTGCTCGACCGGTCGCGTATAATCATGGCAGACGAAGCAGCCAACGTAGCCTTTGTGCTTGAAGTTGAACAAGCTCAAGTAATAGTTGTAAACCTTTTTTTTGAAATCCGATAAATAAAAACTTAAATTTGTATTCATCACAGGAGAGTTCCTGGGCGCACACTTACGCTCCTCTATTACGATTATTTTTTTATATACGGTGATTTCCAACAGCTGCGTTTTTTTCTGTTTCCTTCTTAGATAGTAATAAGCAACGACTACGTCTTTTGACATTTTGCAAACCAGGTGGATTCGAAGAAAAGCTTGAACAGTTGCGTCGAGGTCAAGTCTCCTCGATGTGCAAACATGCACGACGCGACTCGTTTATCGGTCGGGTCGAGGTGGAGTCATTTTGATCGCGTCGAGTGCTAACACAGCATTCAGTCCAGGACAGTACAGTAAAACCTCTGAGTAGCGGACATAAGCGGGACCACGCATAAATGTCCGTTGTATAGAGGTGTAAGTTTTTGTTTTGTTTTTTTTTTTAGTCCGACTGTTCTGCAATATCTGCCAATGCAGACGGTGGATAATGATGATAATGAAAATGAGAGATGAAAAAATGCCAGACCTGACCGGGAATCGATCTCGTGACCCCGGCGTAGAAGCTATGTAGTTCTATAGAGGAGAGCCAATAATATGTGCATACATAACGACTTAGTGATTTACGGTTTTTAATGTTTTAACATGTGGAAATTAATGTAAAAAAGGCATAGACTACACGATTTTTGAGTCAAAATAAAAAAAATTAACGTTAAGGGTCAAATCAACTATGTACACACGATAAATAATTTGTAAATGTGAATGTAAAATAAATGAATCTACTTACCAAACATAAATGAAAAATCTGATGTGAAACACTCACACGACATTCTCTTGGCAATGCAAATAATGAACAATATACCTAACATTAGCAAAAAAACATTAGAATTAAACAAAAAAACTTACCTTAAAAAACGTAACCTAATTTTAATCATGAGTGAAAGACGCAAAATGAAAATTAATCTTAGTTTGGCTTAATAACGGAAAATCACTCTTTCACGCTAAAGTCAGTCGGCTCTGTAGACAAAAATGCTTATAACAAAAAATGTGGATCTCTCCTATAAATTTGATTACATACACTTTTGTCGTAAATTGCATACTAAGGCTGAAATCTAAAAAAAAAACATTTTTTACAGATTTTCATGAAAACAAAACCAGAAAATTACAAAAATGTTTGAAATAAAAGTTGTAGGTTTTAAAATTTTCCACAACTTTTGTTATATAAATTTTTGCGCTAAAATGCGTATTAAGGCTGCAATCTTAAAAACACCATTTTTTTCTACAAAACCACCCTCCTCACGAATTTCAGCAGACGTGGCACCTATTCTATCTTTTAGAGCATAAAAAATGTAGTAAACGAGGCGATTGTAAAAAATCGTAGAATCCGTTTTTGAGAAAATCGCAAAAAATTGAAAAATGACACGAATAAACTACTACTTTCGGTTGACCGATATTGATAAAAATGTTCCTGTCGGGTCCGGTAGTGGTATCTAACTTAAGTTTTTAAGTTTTTTACTTCGTACGATGATTTTTTACACACACACCAATCGCTAAAAAACATGTTTTTTGGGTTCAGGGGCTCTGAAAACGTGTAAATGCGGTGAAAAATCGACTTAAAACCTTACTTTCCTTCGTATATGTTCATATCGGCAAGAGAAAGTAAAAATGAACAAAAAAACACTTTTTTAAATATTTTTTTTTTATTCCTAATTTGTGTGTACGTTACAATCTGTTCAATTTAGAACAATAAGCAACCCCATGACCCAATGAAATGAGGATGATGTGTATGGCGTGTAAATGAGGTGTAGTCTTGTACAGACCCAGGCCGACCATTCCTGAGAGAGTATGGTTAATTAAACCCCAACCATCAAAGTACACCGGTAACCACTGTCTAGTATTGAAATCCGTATAAAAGTAACTACCTTTACTAGGATTTGAACCAGGAACCTTCGTCTCCGAAAATCAGCTGTTAAACAGCTGATTTTGGCGACGACTTTATCTCTAGACCAACCCGGTGGGTTACTTTTTTAAATAAAAATGTTTTTTTTTTGACAAGATGTGAATAAATTACATTTTTGAAAAATATGATTTAACGTAGTCTGTGCTTTGGTTTTTTTAGCTTTCGCATAGCACGCTTGTTTTTCTAAATGCATGAGCAAATTTTCCACTTTTAGGCAACCTTCTTCATCTTTCTTCGAAACGACAAAGTGTTTTACGTCTTTAATTTCTTGCACTACCTCGTTATAAGTGATTTTTGGTTGTAGGTTCTTCAGTTGTCTGTTAATTGTCGCTGGGTGCAAAATCTTCGCCAACGTACATGATACGTATCGCTACTCGTTTAAAAATGCATTACGATAAAAAATATATATTGTATAATACATCTTATATGAACTCTGTATAGATAGAAATTTACGATATAGTGTTCGGATTAGGGAGACTTTTATTCAAATTCCCTTTATCTTGGGATCGGGGTGTAAAAGATGTCCGCTAATTAGAGGATTCCGTAAAATGAACAGACATTACGGATTAAAAAAAAGAAGTTTACACATGACATTGATCTCATGCGTGAAAGTGCTTTGAAGCATGTCCTATACCGTAACTTTAGAATGTATGATTCTGAGAAACTATTGTGCAGTTTTTTGTGCAGCCGTTTCTAGACTGTCAAAAAGCAGTCGTTTTCTCTTCTTTTTTGTTTTACATCTGACTTACTTTGCTTATCAGTGGTAATGAAGACGATGAAGGTAAAAATGAGTGGCGAAAAAATGCCAGATCAGACCGGGAATTGAATCCGGGGCCCCTGCTTATAAGTCAGTTGCGCTTACCAATACAACAACGATCCGGCTAAGCAGTATCGGTCGTAGGCAAAGACTACATTATTAGTTCGTTAATTAAAATTATATAACCAAACGCAAAGAGGTGCGATAACCTTTATTTTCGTAGTAAATTATACCTTTATGTAATTTCTAAAAGACTGTTCAAATAGAACGCAAAAAGCCAATTGTTTTACCTTTCGGTTTTTTTAGATACTATAAATAATATATTTAATAATCTTGGACTCTTTAAATGAACCTAATTTAAATAAAACAGTGTAAAACGTCACATTTGTTCATATTATCTACAAATGAACTTAATTTGCCGTAGATTCTGTTTCGTTCATATAAAACAATGTACTACTGATTAGAGTTAAAAACCGAATTTTATTTTTATGTATTGTAGAAACGGATGAATACTTTACTTCAGTATTATCTTAGAAGTATTTCTACATGTTTGTACTTTTTATTTTTTGTTGTTTAAGTAGTCATTGTACGATTTCTAGCTAACTAAATGTTTTGCTAGCTTATGTATGTGAGTGGTTGTGATTAAATTAATTTGTTCTTTGATAACTTAAGTGATAGTTTTACTTTTATTTCATTTTATTATACAAAGTAGTATTTTTTCGAGTATGGTTTACGTTTATGCTGTCTGCAAACATCCTGGCTTAGTATGTATATATTATTGAATTTTTGCATCTGTTTATGTAAATGCACACCAGTAATTGACATTACAGGTATTGTTACCGTTCAGTACTGTTTTGTTAGTTTTAAAAAATCTATCTACTTGCTAGTACTCTTAACACTTAATATTTAGTTGAAGTATTTTTTTTTCATTTACATGTGAATTTTGCCCATAATGGGCAGGTACAGTGTTAAATTGATTGCATTCGAACTGCCGGTTCCAGGCCTAAAAAAAAATTCTGTTTCTTATCACATAGTCAGTTAATTATGTATAACTGAACTATTTAAGAACAAAAGAGGTAGAGGTGTTAAAAGACACTAGTCAGAGTTGTCTCCTCTGAGAGTAATAAATTTTACTTTACAGCCAGACCCTGTGGTGAATGAAGTGAAAGTGAAGGTGTTATTTCCAGGGTAGAAAGTAGGTGTTTTTGGAGGGCTTGGCATGCTTATAAGCATACTCTTTCAACTCTGTGAGGAAGGCAATAGTAAACCACCTCACTCCTCGTTTTACTAAGTAAAACCTCTACAGGTTCAAACCAGCCTTTCGGCTGTTGACCTAAACACCATGTGAATTCTTACCAGAAGAAGGGATAGGCTAGTGGGGCTTATCTTAAGACATCCACTTATTGTTCTATAAATAATGAAGCTTAATATTGAGGGAGTGAATTGTAGGGAGACGCAAAGGTTAGAATATTTAAAGCAAATTACGAAAGATGTTGGGTTGTCAAAGGTATGTAGGTATGCAACGACTTGTGCAAGATAGAACTGCATCAAATCAGTCTAGAGACTGATGATAAAAAATGTGTTATAAGAAACAATGTTAAGTGGATTTGATCTATGAGGATTTCGCTTAGTGTCTCGGAATTTTTAATGGTATCGGTTCCTATTGGCTAATCAGACTTGTATATACCATGATGATCTTCACGGGTTTTTACAGATAGCTTTTTATAGATTTTCTTGAATATTTATTATTTTGCGTAGAAGATTATTAGGTTAAACTTTTAATTCGTTCGGACTCCCCTAATTGTTATTATATTTATTCAGGGGTACCATGTATCAGTTTAGTGACCTCATTTTCAGAATCTACGAGGTAATAAAGAATCTCGTACGTCATAAATTAGGACAGTAGTATGGCATTCATTTTTTCTTTTTCACCGTTTGGTTTGTCTGGAATTTTTTTACGTCGTGTTAAAACCATTATCAATATGTTATCTGTGTGAGTTTTGTTTCTCTCTATTGTTTTATCGGAATTGTTACCTGCATTTGATTTTTTTATATTTTATGTTTTCTTCTAATAATGTAGCCACCTGTCTTTTTGAGTTTCTGATAAACGATTTATCGATTACTTGTTGTTTAGGTCACAGTCGAAAGGCTAGTTTGAACCTGTAGAGGTTTTACTAAGTAAAACGAGGACTGAGGTGGTTTACCGTTGCCTTCCTCACTGAGTGGAAAAATACGCTTATCAGCATGCCAGGCCCTGTGAAAAGCACATATTTTCCACTCCGTAAATGACACTTTCACTTCACTCACCACAGGGTCTGGCTGTATAATAAAATTCATTACTTTCAAAAGACAAAACTCTGATTAGTGCCTTTTACAACTCTGCCTCTTTTGTTTTTAAATGATTCAGTTATTTAATTTTCTGACCATGTGATAAGAAACAGAACTATTTATTTTAGCCTTGCAACTAATAGATTGAGTGTAAATAATTTGACACTCCACCTGTCTGTTATGGGAAAAATCGATTATTTATGATATGTTAATTATGTTAATGCTTAATATTAATATTTTTGTTGCTTTAATAAATTATTGTAGTGTATAATTTTATATTTGCTACCCGAATACTGTTAAAACCTTTCGAGGCTAGCAATAAACTCGTGGTATGCGCGGACGCAATTACTAGTTTGATATATCTACACAGACAAGATATTTCAACCGAAGTCGGGTTATGGAGTTTTGTTTTCCTCCATATTGGAATTGCATTAATATTCTTAATATTGAATGGTACAAGTACCTTTTGATTGTAAAATTATTGAACGATGTTTTAGTAGATAAGCATGTAGAATAGAATGCATTGTTTGAATACGGTTATTGTTTCCATTTGGAAGTGAAATTAAGTGTACTTGTCTTTAGGTAGTGGTTAAAGCGAGCTACTCTGCATAAAGATATTTTTCTTTCTGATATATTTTGAATAAAAAAGAAATCTGATAATGCATAATGTTAGTAGTCAGTACGTTCCATCACGCGAGATGCTGTTAGATGTTAGCGTATACAGAATCATGTGATCGATGGCTTCATTCAGAAGGTTTCGCTTGGCTTAATTTGCGTTTGGAAAGGGTTGCCGCTTGCTTTATGGATTACATTTATACACAGACATCTACCTTAGTATTTATTAGTTACAGTGATACTGGTGACTGGATTGAATTACTTTGCATTATCATATGTTTTCTTTTGAAGAGGTTATGTTGTTGATCTATTTTTGATGCGTTTGCTTAATACAACAGCATGTTATAAATGAACTTTTTAAAATGTTTTTTTAAGACTAGTTTATTATTGAATACCTCCGTTGCGTTACCTTAAGTACTTGGCCACAGTATAAGGAGAAAATTTCCGGTTTGAATTTATCCTCGTATTGTAATCCTCTGAAATCGCTTATTTACCAACCAGTTAATTTTTAAATGAAATCAAAGAAAACAGTTTTTTTTCTTTTGGTCGAAATAGGCGTAGACTATGTAGTTTTTAGTGCCGGTACATTATAAACGTGGCGAACCAGTTTCTTCTTTGTTTATACAGTAAAATCTCTCTGAACCGAAATAGGTTTAACCGAAACGGTCCCAAAAAATTAAATGTAGGCCTACAGTATTGTACACTAGCGAGACGTGCTGGTTGGTTGCCTATTCGTCCTGTGTACTTTAAAATTTTCTCTTGTAAAAGTATAGTTCTGTATTAAAGTATACCGTAATTTCTTGCATTACTATTAATTTATTTATTATTTATTAAAATTACATCAAATTTTTCAGCATTAATTTTTCTACAAATTTCATTACTAAACGAATTACGATTGTTTATTGTAAAATGTTCCAAAGTTATTGTAGTTTGAACGTAATAAAGCGTATTTTTTATACATAAATATTTTGTGTTTTTTGTCAGATGTCTTTACTACTGAAGATACAGTTCTAGGACTTGTTTTATTAAATTTTTCAGACCGAATTGCTTATTATAGATCCATCAAATGTCATTAAAAAAATATAATTTGATACTCAAAATAATATAATTTGATCATCAAAAAATTTAGTATGACCGAATTACACCAGGGGAACTGAAATCGGGGCGAAATTTTCCGCTAGTTGTTACTCGCTAATGAAGCGTTTTCGGATGTTTATATGAATTATTTTTTAATTATTTTAATAAAGGACACACCTGAAAATTTTAGGTATTGGAAAAAAATTTAGATAATATTTTGTATTGGATGATGAACAAACGTTCACAGCTGTCATTAGAGAGCAAGCTCCTACTGTACAAAGTCATATTGAAACCGCTGTGGACTTAGGGTTACCGCTTGGGGGATCAGCTGCGAAATCGAATCTTGCTATTATCCAACGATTCTATTCCAGTCGAAAGTTTTAAGGATTACAACAAATGCTCCACGGTATGTGATAAATGATGCGTTGCTTAGGGAATTACGTGTCAACACCTTGAAAGAAGACATTACGCAACTAATTTCTAAATATAAAGTAAAATTATTAGATCACCTAAATTATTTGGCGCTTAATTTACTTGATAATAGCGAAGACGTAACACGACTAAAACGAATAAAATTGCTTGACCTTCCATTACTAACCTACATTGTAAATACTTGTATTCCTTACCAACATCAACATTGTCAACATCATCTTCTTCCTCTACGCATTTTACTATCACCGCTATTAATTTTGTAACCTTTTCTATAACTGTTATTCATGTTTTATCTAGTTAATGTTTTCAAAAATTATAAATAATTTTGTTTTTCTTTTCGAAGCAATACCATTGGGTATTCTCTTCGTCATGTAAACACTTTTATATTATTTTTACTTATAGATTATTTTGTTTTTAAACTGATTGTAAATAATCTCAGATGTTAGGGGGGGGGGAATAGAATTATAAGGTTGTACAGGTTTTTGCGGTTTAATAAAACTCTTATACCAATAAAATAAAATAAATAAAGTTTAATAAAACTCTATACCATTGGGTATTCTCTTCGTCATGTAAACACTTTTATATTATTTTTACTTATAGATTATTTTGTATTTAAACTGATTGTAAATAATCTCAGATGTTAGGGGGGGGGAATAGAATTATAAGGTTGTACAGGTTTTTGCGGTTTAATAAAACTCTTAATTCTTTTTAATGGATGAATTTTTAAATGTTTTGGTATTCCATTTTCACCAAAACTGTTAAAAGTTTCAGATTCTAGAGCTCTGAATGTGTTATAAGTAGAAGAATATCGATCGTTCTTCCCTAATTAAATGTAATTAAGTGTTTAAATTTATTTGATGGTTATTGTGGATGTTGCGATTGTATAAAAGATTTTACGGGGTGTGTGTACGGGTTTTGTGTAAATTTTAAGGGAAGAAAACTTTGTAGAAGGCGAATACAATTTTTTAATGTAACGACTTGGGTGTTGTTACCTAAACTAGAATATCTTATTCATTGTTGCCTCCTGTAAGAATACTAAGGCTTCTATTGTTGTTGCGCTCCTTTCTATTGTTTTGTTTTACTACATAGAATAATATATATAGCTAGGGAGAATTAAAGAGGGAGGAGAAATGGAGAATGAGTTTTAAAGGAGAAAGATTGAGTGAGAGAATATGCTCAGCGTGCTCTCGTACCAGACCACTATTCAATGGATGGTTGTTGAGTTGTGCAAATGATTTATTCACAGATTCTTAAATCAGTTTCAGACAGTAATATTCTATGAAAAATAGTCATGTCTTTTCAATGCAAAAGCCCACGGTTAGATTGTCGTTCTTTCATTGTTCACCAGGCAGTTTGTTTTCAGTCCATAAAATATTTATCGATTAATGAAATATTTTATTTGATTCCGTGTAATTTTTTGTCCGTTTACTTGTAGATTGTTCGACTACCTGTACGTTACTTGTGATGTCTACGTTTTAAAATAAACATAACAATAAAGATTCATCACAAGAAAAATAGAACGGAAATGTTTTTGTAACATCTTGAAATTCCTAATTTTTACCGTGTAAGCGATCCATAATAAATGATAGTCTACCTATAAAATAAAATTCCATGTACCCGAAAGTTTCACTGGACAAAAAATATACGCCTCCATTTTTTTTATATTATACATGTGGATTTACAATAAAAATAAAAGTTTTTTGAATTGGTTGTATTCACCCAGTTTCTCCGCCAACTCTCTTCTTTCGAGAGACAAATAGTTCTTCATTATCTCTTGACACAAGATGTAAATATCGTATTACGAAAATTCTAACTGTATTGTAGAAAAATATAAATTGCGCATTTATAATCGTTTAGGCCTACATATTTACAGGTTACTGTTAGTTTAGAAGTTAAAATTTGTTCTGAAATTTTCGTTGGAATTTCAGACCCGACGAAAATGGTGTAATTCCGTGATCTTTAGTAATAAATAGATTACAATTTATAGTTATTTTATTGCCCATAACGGGCAGGTGGAGTATTAGATTAATTGCATTTAATATGCAGTTTACAGGGCTACAAAAAATAGTCCTGTTTCTTATCACTTAGCAAATTATATGACTAAACTATTTAAGAACAGAAGAGGTAGAGGTGTAAAAGACATTAAGAGTTATCTCCTCTAAGAGTAATGAATTCCACTATACAGCCAGACCTTGTGGTGAATGAAGTGAAGGTGTCTTTTGAAGGGTAAAAAGTAGGTGCTTTTCGGAGGGTCTGGCATGCTGATAAGCATATTCTTTCAACTCTCTGAGAGAAGGTAGTGGCAAACCAGCCTTTCTTCTGTTGACCTAAACAACAACAGTTATTTTATTAAGGTGCATCTGCGGCTGTACATATATTTTTACCAGATATCTTATACAAGATACTCGCGGAATGTTATTGATGTGGAAGTATGTTTGTCTGACATTTTGTTAGTCATATCAGATAATCATATTTCATGTCCTGAGTTTTCGATTGGAAATAATTTGTGGGGTATTGATTAGTTGATCAGTGTGTACCCATGTGTATGATTGCCAATGTTTTTATATCATTTTAACATTATTGTTTTTTCTCGGAATGTTTATCAAATTATTCGGCATCTCAATTGGATGGTTTTTAACGTATGATGTGTAATTTGTGACGTAATGTTATAAAGTATTTTTGTTGGCAATTTTTAAAATTGTCATTTATCATTTTTCCTTAGTCCGTTCGTCCGTCAGACCCAGATGACAGAAACTACAAAACATAGCAACAAACGGTTTTCGGATTCGTAATCTATACAAAAAATTAGTGCGCCTGAATTGGGTTTGAAGTTCCGATTTCGACCGGAAGTCAAAAAAATTGAAGTCAGAAACTAGCAACAAACTGTTTTTAGATTCGTAATCTACACAAAAAGTTAGTGCGCCTGAATTGGGTTTGAAGTTCCGGTTTCGACCGTAGGTGGCCCAAAACCGGAAGTCAGGAAATCAAAAGTCGGAATTTGGAGACAAAAATAGTGTCATTTGATTCCTATTAATACAGTACACACTAATGATACTAATGATACAGTAATTACTAATGGTTTTTGCCATAGGTCAAAGGTAAGCCTTTTCAAAAGGCTTGAGACACGTCGTCTCATGAAAGTAATTTTTCTTGTTCGTTTTAGTTTTCAAAACATGTTTACTTTAGAAAAATCTTAGCAATTAGGCTTTTGCGTTCCACGCAGATTGATTAACAACATTAGTGGTACGCGTAAAGAAAATGGGAAAGTACCGTTCAGGTATCCATTTTTTCACTTTTTCGGAATGTTTTTTGAGAAAAAAATGTAGCTAATAAAGCGTCTGCTGTAAAAGAATTCAGTTAAACAATTTTTCCTGTTTTTCCTTCTTTTCGTATATATTATTGAATGAAAGTTCATTTCTTTGTATATGGTTACAATCTAACAAAATATTTATACGTGGCAAAATTATTCGTATTTTTTAATTGGTCGGGTTATGTTTTGAATGCTCTAATTTACTTTTCTAGTTTTCAATCATCCGTTCAAGATGGTTGGCCGAAAAACTAATTACTATTTTTTTTTTTTTTTTATTAAGTTACCGTTTCGTGTTAGTCACTACACCGCCCGTAGTTTTCTCTGAACGTCATAGTAAAACTATGATAGGCTTTTCTTCGATAGGCTAAAATATAATTTGATACGTGCTTGTAGTTATTACTTGTACGGTAATGCCTCTGTAATCAGCTTTTCTGTAATCAATTGAAAAAAATTAAAAGTCTTATATTTCTTCCGTGTGTGGCTATTTTACTCTACTTAAATTAACTTAATTCATTTCTGGAAGCTCTTTTTACAGCTCACATCTTCACTGTTCTGTTTTCTCTTTTTTGACTTTCTTCGTGGAAGGATATTTCCTTCCACGAAGAACAAAATCAGAAGTAATCAGTATTTAGAAGTTGGTTCGGTCCATAGGGTTTTCTTAGTTTATATCGACTTTCTCGATATATTTTTTTTGCTTTTTTTAAACCATTTAACCGACACCTGAGACGTTTAGTGTCTTAGGCCCTACTTTTTTTTTTAAATTATGTTTCTGTTTCGTGTTAGTCACTGCACCGCCCTTAATTTTCACTGATTGTCACAGTTTACTCTGATAGGCTACAATATAATTTGTACTCAGCAATTTTAGTCAAAGGTAAAGGTCTTCCGTTGTCTAACAGCTGCATCTGGTAAATAACAAAGAACCACATTCACAAATTTATAGGGAAATGTTAAAATTATATATATATTAACATTTAACGAAACATTCTAAAATTTAATAAACGTATGAAAATTTAACTTCCATTTCAGGAAAATTATTTGGCAATCTATTAATTGTACATCAGGGATACAGTAGGCCCTACAAAGAAAAAAACGGTGTGCGCCCATCAGACTTATTTTGTTTAGTAACTTAAATAATCACCTTCATCCTTTCTGTACAGTTGTCGTGAAGTGTATTTTCATTTATGTCATTCTTTAATTTAAATTGCTTAATTTATTGATTTTTAAATTTGTAATTTTTTGTTGATTTTATTGAATTTTTTGGTTTTTGCGTTTGAATCATCATGTAGCTATTAGGGATATCTTTTTTTTTTTTTTTGAAGGAATTGTTGCTTTTGCGGAAATTTTAATAGTTCTTTTATATAATATTATCTATGCCACCGTTGGGCGTGAAGATTATGTTATTCCCGTCATTCAAGAGATTTTGTGATTGTTTAGTCTGTTGTATAGGTGTAGTATTTTTATTTTTAAGTGTCTCTTTATTACCGTTGTTTGAGTTACAGTTCTTCTTATTACAGTTACAGTTCATCATTATCCACAGTCTGCATTTGCAGAAATTGCAGAACAGTCAGACGTAAAACAAAAAGGAAGAAGTTCTCGTCCTCGCAACCTCTACTGTTCGTCTACTATATTCGAACCCATTGTCTTGCGGAGGTTGCTTCTCTCAATTTTTTTTTTTTTTTTTTTGCTTCTCTAGATCACCCTTTCCAGTCATTCTAAGGCATTCACTCACTTACAGGCACGCAGGTTTTGTCACAGTATTATATCTGATCTTGGATTTTCTTGAGAGTGTTTTCTACTTATGCAGGTGGTGAGCTTTTCGGAATGTAGCGGCCTTTCCTCGTCTGCTCTTTTTTTTGCTTCCTGTTCTTTGATCTTGGTTGGGTCGTATTATCTCTTTATAGTAATAAATGTAGGCTTATACTGTAAGACATTTTGATAACAATATCTTAGTTATTTTTAAAGCACTGTGGAATTTGCGATAAGTGTTTCTGTAAAATGTTGTTTTTTAAATGTATTTATTGTTGTCATTCTATTACATAAATGAGTCAACTAACTGCGATTTAATCAGTAATGTATTGTATATTTTTTATGAATAAATATAGAATGATTTAATTGTTGATATATACGTTTACAGTTAAACGTACAACGGCATTATGTAATTCCATGCAGTCATTACTTAGATTGCATTTCTATGTAGTTAGCAATCAGTTTTGTGTAATTTTACTCGGTAATTAAGAACCATTATTTAAAGTGAATTTTGGACAGTGTTTTTGTCTTTAATTATAAAGGTAATGTATTTAAGATATACTACGTATATTTTGTTTTAATCCTATTTTATTCTATCAATGCGTCGCTGTTCTCTTTACTCCACCCATACAGGTTTTCCGAAAACCGTGCAAAGTAATTTATCATGGAAACTGAATGTATGTTCATACCGGAGATACATGAATTGGCTTCTCTTAATGCAGTGCTGATGCTTTCCTTCACTGTTACATTGTACGGTATTACAATTATGTTGCTTATTCAGCTTCTAAAACTTTATTAATCGTTTTTGCAAACAGTATAATCGTTCCACCAACTATTATTAATAGCTAAGTTCAGTTTAACCTATCCGGGGATTATTATTGGTGGAAATGGAGATATCTTTTTTACTTTCTCTTGCCTATATGAATGTATAGAAAAGAAAGTTTTGTTTTCATGGCGATTTTTTGAAATTGAGTTTTCAACGGATGTACATGTTTTCAGACCCCATGAATTCAAAAAAAACATGTTTTTAGCAATTGGTGTGTGTGTGAACAAAATATCTCAAGAAAGGAGCATAGTACGAAGTTGAAAATTAAAACTGAAGTTACATATTACTAGAGGACCCGACATGAACATTTTCATCAAAATTGGTCAACCAGAAGTAGTAGTTTATTCGTGTAATTTTTCACTTTTTCGCGATTTTCTCCAAAATGGTTTTTACAATTTTTTGTAAATCGCCTCGTTTGTTACATTTTTTATGTTCTACAAGATAGGGTAGGTGCCATGTTTGCTGGAATTCTTGGGGAGGCTGTTCTCTCGTAGAAAAATTTTTTTTTTTTAGATTGCGGCCGTAATAATATGCATTTTAGGGCAAAAGTGTATATAATAAAAGTTATAGACAATTAAAAAATCTACTTTTATTTCAAATATTTTTTTATATAACGCTTCTTTTACCGGTAATTAGTGATTTTGTTTTTTTCTCAAGAAAATCTGTAAAAAAATAGATTTTTTAAGATTTTGGCCTTAGTATGCATTTTACGACAAAAGTGTTTATAATTAAATTTATAGGAAATTAAACGATCTACAACTTTTATTTCTAGCATTTTTCTCTACAGAACCTAGTTTAGTGTGAAAGAGAGTGATTTTCCGTATTATTAAGCCAAATTAAGTTATAGTTGTGAATTTGCAACTTGTTTCATATAGTTTTCGCTAAACAATATATCCAGTTCCATAGACAAAAAAATATCTAAGAAAGTTGTGCAAATATTTGCTTTAATTTTTATCTTAGGCAGTAAGTCTTAACTCTCCCTTGAAAATAAAGTACTCGTATCTTCTTCTTCAAGTGCCGTCTCCGCGTCGGAGGTTGGCGATCATCATTGCTATTCTAACTTTCGAAACAGCTGCTCGGAACAGTGACGTGGAGTTGAGACCAAACCAATCTCTCAAATTCTTCAGCCAGGACGCTTTCCTTCTACCCGGCCGGCGCTTTCCTGCTATCTTTCCTTCCATTATCAGCTGAAGAAGTCTGTATTTCCCGTTTCGAAGAACATGGCCGAAGTACTGCAGTTTTCGTCGCTTGATGTCGTATAGCAGTTCCATCTCCTTGCCCATCCGAGTCAGTACGTCCGTGTTTCGTACTCTGTCGGTCCACGATATACGGAGCATGCGGCGGTATAGCCACATCTCAAACGCCTCCAGCCTCCTTTCTAGAAGTTTCGTTGGTGTCCATCCTTCCTGCCCGTAAAGAAGTACAGGAAGTACGTAGCACCTCAGAATTCGGAGCCTCGTGTTGAGACTAAGATCACGCTGGCTCATATAAGTACTAACTAATTAGTGCTGGCTAAGTACTCGTATACAAAGTACCTAATACTCAAACCAGTTTGGACTTATGGATTAGAGCTATGGGGTACAGCTAGTTCATCAAATATAGACGTACTGCAGCGCTTTCAACCAAAATGCCTGAGACTGATCACTACAGCCCCATGGTACGTAACCTATGAAATATTACACAACGATCTAAACCTGCCCTTCATAAAAGAAGAAATTAAACAACATACCGCAAAACAGTTACAAAAATTATAAGACCATCAAAATCCATTAGCAATTAACCTCCTCGACAACAGCGAAGATACTCACAGATTGAAACGTTTTAAAACACTAGACTTACCTCTACGATTTTGCTTATCATTTAAACCTTTTATTTCTTTTTCTTTTCT
Organism: Catonia carolina; assembly: GCA_035578175.1. Classification (NCBI taxonomy): domain Eukaryota; kingdom Metazoa; phylum Arthropoda; class Insecta; order Hemiptera; family Achilidae; genus Catonia; species Catonia carolina. The sequence continues at coordinate 52,457,479 of JAQMRL010000003.1, forward strand.
ACTTCAACTACTAATCATCATCTCATAATAGGCATCGTCAACGTCATCTCCAACTTCATCAACTTTGTGTTTCAGATATTGATTCACGGTTCATCAAGTTTAGTTTTGTACGAGTATTAATAATTTTTTTCTTCACTGTTTAGTCTTTTTGAAACACAATACTGAGTGTGGTTTATATTTTAATTCTAAGGACATTATTCAGATTTCCTCATCTTTGCTTAAAGTTATTGTATTTATAAGTTGATACACGCAGAGATACACTGTTATAAAAGAAAGAAAAAAATCTGGTGTAAAACACTCACACAGCTTTCTCTTGCCAATGCAAATAAAGAACAATGTTGTTGTTTAGGTCATCAGCCAAAAGGCTGGTTTGAACCTGTAGAGGTTTTACTAAGTAAAACGAGGAGTGAGGTGGTTTATCGTTGCCTTCCTCACTGAGTGGAAAAGTACGCTTATCAGCATGCCGGGCCCTCTGAAAAACACATATTTTCCACTCTGCAAACGACACCTTCACTTCATTCACCACAGGGTCTGGCTGTATAATGAAATTCATTACTTTCAGAGGAGATAACTCTGATTAGTGTCTTTTGCACCTCTACCTCTTCTGTTCTTAAATGATTCAGTCATTTAATTGGCTGACCATGTGATAAGAAACAGAACTATTTATTTTAGCCCTGCAACGAACAGATTGAGTGTAAATAATTTGACACTCCACCTGTCCGTCATGGGCACAAAGAACAATATAACCTAATATTGGTAATAAAACGTTAGAAATAAACAAAAAACCTAACCTTGTTTTAATCTTTCTTTTTTGTTTAACGTCCGACTGTTCTGCAATTACTGCTAATGAAGACGGTGAAGGATGAAATGATATTTTGTAACGTATGAAAATATGCCGTGCCTGAATGGGATTCGAACCCATTTTATTTTAATCATGAGTGAAAGACGCAAAATGAAAATCAACCTCTGTTAGGCTTAAAATACGGAAAATCACTCTTTCACGCTAAACTAGGCTCTGTAGAAAAAATGATTGTATAAAAGTTGTAGATCTTTTAATTTTTTTATAAATTTGATTATATTCACTTTTGTCGCAAAATGCATACTAAGGCTGAAATCTTAAAAAAATCTGATTTCTTACAAGTTTTCGTGAGAAAAAAAAACAGAAAATCGCTAATTGCCGCTAAACTAAGCGTTGTACAAAAAAATGTTTCATATAAAAGTTGTAGGGTTTTAAATTCTCTACAACTTTTATTATATTTTTGCGCTAAAATGCATATTAAAGTAGCAATCTTAAAAAAACAATTTTTATACGTAAAAACAGCCTTACCAAGAATTTCAGCAGACATGGCGCCTACCATATCTTGTAGAGCATAAAAATGTAGTAAATGAGGCAATTTAAAAAAAATCACAAAAAAGTGAAAAATACTTGAATAAACTACTACTTCCGGTTGACCGATTTTGATGAAAATGTTCGTATCGGGTTCTCTAGTGGTGTCTAACTTAAGTTTCAAGTTCGTACGCTGTTGCGTTCTTGAGATATTCTGTTCACACACACACACCAATCGCTATAAACATGTTTTTGGGTTCAGGGGGTCTGAAAACGTGTAGATCCGGTGAAAAATCGTCATGAAAACAATACTTTCCTTCCTATATATTCATGCAGGCAAGAGAAAGTAAAAATTATCTTCTTCAGTTTTCGGTAACTTAACGATGAATGTTCGAAAATTATGAATAAACTTGGATGTTGGAGCTCCTTTCTGAATTTTAATTTAGATCTAACTTAGTTTAAATTTTAAGTTTAATGATATACGGAAAGCCTCTTTTTAATGAGGTTGTTGTAGCGGAGTATAACTGTAAAATCTCGTTTTACAAATTTAATATTATTGTCATCTAATGCGAATAGAAAATAAGAAATTACGCAATGGTGATAACTTTTTTACTTTCTCTTGCCTATATGAATATATAGGAAGGAAAGTATTGTTTTCATGTCGATTTTTCGAAATCGAGTTTTCACCGGATCTATACGTTTTCAGACCCCCTGAACCCAAAAAACATGTTTTTAGCGATTGGTCTGTGTGTCCGTGTGTCTGTGTGTGTATACAAAATATCTCAAGAACGGAACATCGTACGAACTTGAAACTTGAAACTTAAGTTACATACCACTACCGGACCCGACATGAACATTTTCATCAAAATCTGTCAACCAGAAGTAGTAGTTTATTCGTGTAATTTTTCACTTTTTTGCGATTTTCTCAAAAACTGGACCTACGATTTTTTTTAAAATCGCCTCATTTACTCAATTTTTTATTCTCTACAAGATAGGGTAGGCGTCATGTTTGCTGAAATTCTGGGTGAGGCTGTTTTCACGTAAAAACAAAATTTTTTTAAGATTACGGCTTTAATATGCAATTTAGAGCAAACATTTATATAATAAAAGTTGTAGAGAATTGAAAATTCTACAACTTTTATTTCAAACATTTTTTTGTATAACGCTTAGTTTAGCGGTAATTTGCGATTTTCTGTTTTTTTCTCACGAAAACGTGAGAAAAATCGATTTTTTTAACATTTCTGCCTTAGTATGCATTTTACGACAAAAGTGTTTATAATCAAATTTATAGAAAATTAAAAGATCTACAACTTTTATTTAGAGCATTTTTCTCTACAGAGCCTAGTTTAGAGAGAAAGAGTGATTTTCCGTATTTCTAAGCCAAACTGAGGTTGATTTTCATTTTGCGTCTTTCACTCATGATTAAAATTAGGTTATGTTTATTGAGGTTAGTTTTTTGTTTATTTCTTATGTTTTATTACTAATGTTAGGTTTATTGTTAATTATTTGCACTGGCAAGAGAAAGTTGTGTGAGTGTTTTACACCAGATTTTTTGCATTTATTTCCTTATATCTCTAATTACGGATTTTTGTAAAAATTGTTTAAAAGTGAATAGGTATACTTTATCAACAGTTTTTAGTTATTCTGAAGACTGTGGGAAAACAGACTGAAATTCTAAATTTAACTATTTTATTGAAAGGAAACCATGAAATATTTTACTAAAACTATTTGGCGTGTTCCAAATACCTGTGTAAACGGTACAAAAATTCTTCAACACAGCTTTATAAAGTTTCTATTGCTACATATTTATTAAATAAGGTCTTAAACACCTTTGCTCGTTATGTTCATGATGTAAGTTAGAACTTGTTTTATTATTATATTTTTATTGTTTGAAATTGTTTAGGAACTGATAGTTTGTTGAAAATTTATTTTTTGTGCGTTTCATTTACGCACTTTAATTATTTGAATGCGTATGAATGAATACTTGCTCCTTGAAAGGCCTGTAAATGTTGGATTTTTACAAAATCTTTTAATTAAAAAAGTAAGCTTTTTTGAGAGATTTTCAAATAAAATTTTATATTTTGCTGTAGCCCTATTATGTAGAAAGGTGTTGAACATTTAGTTTCCCATTTCTTTCCTTATCTGTTATTCGTACTTTGAATACACGTTAGGTGTATATATATACGTTAACATTATAAAATGTTTGACTGCAATGTTATCGAAATTGCCCCCTCCGATTTTTAAATCATTTTTTGGCCGGTTAAACTTATCCGGGCTTGTCTGTTCTGTAATTTACTTCTATATTTTGTTTGTTGAGTAGCTAATTTAGATAACTATAATATTCGAACTTCTGGTAAAAGAAGTAAGATGAACCGTACTTAATGTTCAGTTTATTGAAGCTATCGATTCTTCTTTCCGTGCCGTCACCTCCAAGAAGGTTGGCAATCATCCTGACAAAAATGACATCAGATGTTGTAGTTCTAAACAAATGAGTGGAGCTACAGGCGAATCACTTTCTTTAAGTTGTTGAGCCAGGATATGCTTCTTCTACCACAACCTCTTTTGTCCTTAATTTTACGCTGAATTATTAAGTCTAGTAAAGCTGTACTGCTCCCCTCTCATCACATGACTCAACTATGGTGGAGAGATGACTTAAGTGCTTGTGTGAGTTGAAGTGGGAAACAGGAAAGCTTGTCCTATATAAGGACAAGCTTGGACTAAATCCTGTGAACTAGCTTGTCCATACAAGCTTTCATGTTCCCCATTTCGTCTCACTAGCATTCAAGTCATCTCTCCACTATACTTTTTGATATGATCGCCTTGACGATTGAGGCTTTTGTCCTATCTATAGACAAGCTTTCCTGTTCCCCACTTCGTCTCTCACTAGCATTCAAAACATCTCTCCAGTCTCCACTATACTTTTTACCACATTTCAAACGCCTCCAAATTTGTCAGTATAATGTCCTTCAAGATCAAGGCCATCATCCCATAGAACAATTCTGAGAACAAATCCTCATTTTAAACCATCGTTAATAAAATTAAACTATTTTTTGCATGAAACGTATTTCTTTAAATTTTTTAGGTACATGGTCTAATTTCTTAAATTTCAATATTTTTAACTATTTGTTTTAAAAAATTCATTACATTGTTTCCTGTCCTGACTCCGAGGCTGTTTGTGGGTTTGTCAGTAAGTTAATACATTTCCTGGTCGTTGTACACGTTAAGATTTATGGTAGGGTCGCTACTTTACTGCCTTCCAAGCATGCAGGACTTTTTATTCGAGGTGTCTTTAGGTTCTTCCGTTCTTTCCGCCGTTAGGAGTTTCTTTCATCTTCAAGGCCGTTGACTGTTTTCGCCTAGTATCCCTAGGTAGGGGCCCTGACAAGTGCTACCATCCGTAACCAGATGGATTTTGGGTTTTAAACGAGTTTGTTACTCATTATCACTTGCAAGATGAGGTCCCGGGATTGAAAACCAGCGCGGCGGTATTTAATAAAAACACGGTTGGCAGAGCACATGGAGAGAATGCCTGAAGAAAGGATCCCCTCAACATTATGAAATACAGGTCGGAGGAGAGAAGAGATGTTGGGAGGCCACGCAAGTGATGGTAATGATTCAATAGCGTGTTTTAAGCCGGAACAGGCGTGAGTCTTATCCTTGATGTAAGAAGAAATTTCATTAATTTTAGTTATAAGATTACGATAGGAATTATTGACGAAATTTAATTCTGATTTTGTTTAACATTGACATTTTGGACGAAGTTGTCTGTTTTTTTAATAGTACACCGTAATGTAGTACGTTTTTTATTATTGTTATTTTTTCATTTTTAATAACTTCCTTATTGTATTTATAAAATAAGTTTCTGCATTATTAATTTTTTTATAGGCATGGTGTATTGTGTACACAAGCAGTCTCGCTGTGTTGTGAATAGAACCGTGTTTGTCGCCGCTGTATTTATTATATATTCATAGTTGTCACGTGTATTAATCAACCTTGAGTTATATTACAAATCGTGTTTCAAAAACATTAAAGAAAAGCTAAAGTTGTTGAACGTCATGGAAACTACTAAGATTGTTAGACGGTCCGTAGTTATGCAATACCGCAAAATCTCGCTTAACGTTATGGATGATTATTTTCATTGCAGATAAGATTTTTAGAATTTATTGAACTGAGATGCTAAAGTGTTCTGTTATTTATTTATTTATTTATTTTTATTAGTTCGTCTGTTTCTTTATTTAAGGTTAAACGGAATCCGTTCTCTTTTAAATTTCTACTGTTGTTTTTCTATATTAGTTCAGTTTTTCTGGCATGGCTTAACAGGATCTTCGAAACAATGTGTTTTTTTTCATTTGAAGCTCCATCGATAAAAATAATCTGGTGGGAACACACACGACGTTCTCTTGCCAATGTAAAAAATGACCAATATAAATATTTAATTTTTAGTAAACTATGTAGTACCTAATGTGAAAAATAACCTAACTTTAATCATGAGTGGTAACGCTAATGAAAATCAACCTCCGTACGACTTAAAAATATGGAAAATCACTAATTGCCGCTAAATTAGCCTACGTAGAAAAAAATCGGGTGCGAATCACACACGACTTTGTCTTGCCAATGCAAATAATGAACAATATAACTTAAAATTAGAAATAAATGAAAAACTAACCTCAAAAAACATTACCTAATTTTAATCATTTGAGAATGACGCAAAATGAAAACCAACCTAGTTTGGCTTAATAATAGGGAAAATCACTTTTTGATGCTAAATTAGGTTCTGTAGAGAAAAATGCTTAAAATGACAGTTGTAGATCTTTTAATTTCCTATAAACGTTATTATAAAAATTTTTGTCGTAAAATGCATACAAAAACCGAAATCTTAAAAAATCCTTTTTTACAGATTTTCATGGAAAAAACAAAATTACTGATTACCGCTAAACTAAGCGTTATACAAAAAAAATGTTAGGAAAAAAGTTGTTAAAAAATTCTATTAGATACACTTTTGCGCTAAAATGCATTTAAAAATATGTTATTCTTAGGAGCATTGAACATTTCAAAATGACATGTGCCATTCAGTTGCACTGTTCAGAATGTGGGTAATGCGTTTCAATGCACGCTTGTGAACAGGTCACACACGTAGGCCGGCTCGTTTGGTAGTGTTTAGCGCAACTGGCTTTTATGCCGGGGTCTCGGGTTCGATTCCCAGTCAGTTCTGGCATTTTTTTTTATCATTCATCTTCATCTATCACCCTTCTCACCATCTGCATTAGCAGCAATTTTCCAAAACAATCAGACATAAAACAAAAAAATACTCAGGAGGCTCGCAGTTTTCAGAATACTCAAGAACGTGTTCTCGAACACCCACCTGAATGTCCTGTTCACCCTCTTCGATTCAGAGTGTACGTGTAAAGGCCCCTTTAGTGTTAAAACAGAAATATTTGTGACGTATTGTCAAGTTTTTGGTGACCAGTGTCGTGGTCACTGTTTTATTCATATTAAAAATAAAGTGATTTTTGTTCATCCGGTTAAATAATTACTAAATTTTCGTTGTTTGTTTGAATCAGACTCTTGACTATTCATCATATCAGTATCTCGTTTGTTTCACCACTTGGTGTGTAATGTCAGATATGGTTTTCTCAAGTTGAATATGTATGTTTTATCTAAGTATATTGACTGTATGAATAATTTACTAGTTATTATTGTAAGTGATAATAGGCTGGTAATAATGTTTGGTACATATGACCTTCAGTTTAATTATGTAAGTGATTTAATAAGTTTATTGTTATACGTATTACTAAAAGCAGTTTTTTGTTTTAATATTTTTTTTTGTATGTAGTTATCAAGATTTAGTGTACCATTCACAATTCCCTTTGATAAAATATTTTATGACATTTGGAATTTTTTGTTTGGATATAGAAACAAATTTTTTAGAGTGTACATTAGTTTTCATAATTTTTTTTACAATTTTTAATATTTTGTTTCTGCTATTTGTCACAGCGTACATTCAGTAAGGCCGAGGCAATAACGGTGCACCGCACCACGCACCGTGCTCGACCCTCAACAATTGGCCCTGGCACCATGACTGGCCATACTAAAGCACCGCAGTTTTGTTCAGTTCAGTTCTAATTTTGGTGTTATCATGTTCTCTTTATCCTCATCTTCTGAAGAAGATTTAATATTAGAATCAGTTAAAACAAAATACCATATAAGTTAAAAATAACGTGTTCATCCATTAATTTTTAATGCAACGCAGTTATGGTGGTTTTGGTTGGTTTTGTCCCATATTGGTGCCTGGAGGAAATTTTAATTAATTAGTTTTTCTTTGTCAGCTTGTTCCATAATTAAAACCACAGAATACTATAACATTAGGAATGAATGCGATATTTCTTCACACAACAAGATTAAATACAGTAAAACCTCCTCAAAACGACCCCGTACCATGAACTCAATAAGTGGTTGGTTTGAGAGGTGGTCGTTTTGGAAAAGTGGAGGTCAGGACAATACCCTAATTAAAATAACTTCATTATTATGAAAAGTGTATGACTATTTACCCCAAAAATATTGTTTACATAAAATTTTAATTATTTGTACTGTAACACTACACCCGACATACTTACAAACCGACCGAAATGAATAAACTACACTACTGAACTGTATGAATGTTTATAGGGTTCTGTACATAACGTCATCTATGGTCAATGGCGTATGTGTAACATTACATTTCTGGTAGGGGAAGAGCCAAAGATGTGTACACCCCTGTCGCCACCGTGAACACCCACGGCCCAAAAAAACACAAGCAACAGGTCGGATGGGGTGTAAATAAATATGAAAAAAAGATTAGGAAGCGCTAAACAAAACGGGGATCGTTGCATGAGTAAAATAAAATCATTCACAATAATTTGCAAAAAAAAATATTTAATTTATAACAAAACAAGAATAGCATATAAGATACTAAGTATTAAATACTTCAAAACAATTATAAATCGGTGTAGATTGAACAAACGCAAAATACTAAATGTTCACTAAGTGGATAATTCATAAATTATAGATTTGTAATATAATTAAAAAAACTAGTAATAGGATTTTAGTTTGCTGGCCAACATGAATATACATATTTAAATAAGTTTACTATAGATCTAATAACTATTTTGTTTAGTTTTCATCAATTACAACATAAATATTAATCAAAAGGTTAGGTTCCTCATTACTATCATAATGATTTTAAATTAGCAGAAAAATTTAAGATTATTTAAATTCCAAGAACAAATTTAAGAAAACTAGAACTTAGCTAGTTATATAAAAAAATTTAAAATAAAAAAAATTAATTTTTAAGTTACATTTTGGTTGTGTAAGAAAACATATATCAATTATTTTACATTTCAGCTTGTAGTTACTGATTATGAAAAGGTATTAAAATGAATATTATTAGGTAATGTCTTGACAGAGATTTTCTTGTCCGGTACTTGTAAATTACCAAAAGATTACGAATAGAATTTTCCGTGTAAAATATAATAAATCGGTTTCGCCGAATCACAGTTGACCTGGTCTGAGGATTTCACCAAATATATAAATAATTAATCACATACCTCATTTTGACAACACATATGCTGCGAAACACTCACGATTACTAGTAATCTTAATCACAAGGTGGTAGATAAGACAGCATCGAAAAGTTCCTGACTTTTCGAAAATCCAGTAGAAACAAAACCATCAAGACGTTGAATGTAGTTACTGATTATGAAAAATTTTAACTTGTAGTATTACGTTTACAGATCATGTTGCATCGACACCGGTACCCCCAAAATCATGCACCTAAATCGTGCGTTTGTAATGATTTTTTGAATCGTATACTTGGGTCGTATACTTGAGCCCTGCAGAAAGATCGAACGAGTGTCAATAATTTATAAAAAGATTTTACAATAGCAACATTACACATTACCAGTAGAGTAGAAAAATTAGGTTAAGTAATATAAGGAAAACTAGAACATAATTGCGAGTCCAAAAAAAAATTACAATTATAAACTTTAAAACAGCTAGACCAAATACAATTAACTAATCATTTCATTAAAAAAACAATTTCTCATACAGAAAATATAACATTTTTACAAAGTAGTGCAATTAAATTGCCTAAATTTTAATACAACAGTTAACTTGCAATTAGAAAAAGGCCTAAACTGAACACAGCTTAGTTTTACAATAATAATAATAACTCGCAATAATATTCTCAGCCTCCGGAATGCTAATAAAGAAATTGCTTACCATATCAATGGGCAGAAGAACATACTTTTGCTAAAAAAGTATTAAAATATTCAAATATAACGTAAAGAAATTACATAAGAAATCAAACGTTACTACATTACACAACGTTGGACAAGACACAGGCAGGATGCATCGTTGCAGCGCGTCAAGAGGGACAGTTACAGTACCTAAGAAAAACAACAGAGCGCACCACCTCGCGGTAAGTAGGAACGCATTATCGGCAAAGCAGATAAAAAAACTACAACAACCCAAAAACGCAGACCAAACCAAATGAAACAGTAACAATCTGCTAATCAGATGTTACAGATGTTTATGTAGTTTTTGTGGTTTTCACACTAATACAATAGAAGTTGAAGCTTGTTAAATTGTCCATGTTATACTGTATAAGCTTATAAATCTGTCAATACTCGAGGTTGCAGTATCAATATGTAGCGTATGGCTATTCTGTATTACATATGTTTGTCCATCTACTTTAAATTTCTATAATATTATTAAATTAAAGTGGTTGCTTTTGCTCGGTTTTACCGGTCGTGGTCGTTTAGCAGAGGTAAATTTTTATGGGGAAGAATATTTAATAATTTGGTTCCCAAAAAAACTGGTCAGTTAGAGAGTTGGTTGCTTAGAAGAGGTGGTCGTTTGTGGAGGTTTTACTGTACTAAATGCTGGGTGGCGAGGTTGCTAAGCAAGAAAATACTAAGCTTAATTCCTCAGTGCGGTGCAATGGTTGGTGTGCTGTTAAAGGTGAAGGTTAGTGTGTGGAGATAGGCTCTGTTATGGCCGCAATAATGTAAATACATACCTTTATTCTGGAAGAGGTGCAATGCAAGGGGCTATGCGAGGCGAGAGTCATGGTGCGGTGTGTCATTGTAGCAGCCGCGGCCTTAGTTATATAGAATTTGATGAACCTGATGAGATACCTTCATTACGGGTCTCTAAGATTATAATTAAATGAGAAAAAGACTAAATTTATGATTGTCTCGAAAGCAGAACATGGAAATGAAACATTAACAATAGAGCAAACCCAAATAGAAAAAGTAGAGACATACAAATATCTGGGAACCTGGGTTGATGGCAAGAATGACCAAAGTAAAGAAATTAAAGTACGAATTGAAACTGCAAGGCAAGCATTCATAAAATTGAAGACAATGCTAACAAACAAAGACCTTCAGTTACCTCTCAGATTGAGGGCTCTAAGATGTTATGTATTTTCTATCGTACTATATGGGATGGAAGCTTGGACATTGAAGAAACAACACATGAAGAAGATAGAAGCGTTCGAAATGTGGTGTTACAGGAGAATATTGAAAATTCAGTGGGTCCAAAAGGTTACCAATGTTGAGGTGCTCCGACGTTTAAATAAGGAGTTGGAAGTTATGAAGAGTATAAAAACAAGAAAACTAGAATATTTGGGTCACATAACCAGAGGAGAAAAATATGAGTTGCTGAGAATTATTATGCAGGGAAGGATCCGAGGAAGAAGAGGCGTAGGAAGAAGACGCATCTCCTGGCTGAGGAATCTTAGAGAATGGTTCAACTGTAGTTCATTGCAACTATTCAGAGCAGCAGCCAGTAAAGTGACCATAGCCATTATGATATCCAACCTCCGATAGGAGATGGAACTTTAAGAAGAAGAAGATTATAATATTTATTATTTTCACAGATTTTTGAAATTCATCTTCTAACCATTTAATATAAATTACAGTATAAATTAAATTTATCTTTGCCTTACCTTTTTAGTATAAAACACTTATGCGCGTTTCGGTGGTTGGTACCACCTTCGGCAGAGCAATATTAAACTAAAATTTAGAATAGTATTTCCATTCCATCATATTGAATAAAACTGCATAAATCTCTATGAACGTCAAGAGCCTGAATGGAACACGATTCTAAATTTCAATTTTTAATTTTAGTTTAATATTGCTCTGAAGGAGGTGGTACCACCGTATGCTTGTACATTTTTTAGACTAAATAGGTAAACTAAATGGTGCCCATAAGTTTTTTTAACTAAAAATGTAACCAACCGTAAGGTGAAAATAAATTTCATTTATACTGTAATTAATTTTTTTGTTTAAAGCTATTTCTATCTCGTTACAGCATAAAATATTTCCAAAAAGTTTCTCAAAAAATTAAAGAATGAATGTTGACTTTAAATACCTCGTACACTTGTAAAATTAAAAAAAAGGTTTTTAAATGTTCTAATTTTATTTTGATTAAGTTTTTTTATGTACTTCCTTGTCATCTTTTCTTGTAGTATTTTTTATAGTTTTTTAATATTTGGAGTAAAATTTATGATTTTTTGAGTTTTTGAAATATTTTTGGCAAGGGGTTTGATTCCTGGTCAGATCTTTTGCAGTATTTTTTTCAGTGGTGTGTTAAAAATAGTTACAATATAAAAACATAATACTTTGTCATTTTCTACACCTAAGGAATCTAGTTGTGGTTAGCGCAAGTGGGTTCAGTGCTGGGGTCCCAGGTTTGATTCTTAGTCAGGTTTAGCATTTTTTCACCATTCATCTTCATCTATCATCCTTAGAATTATCTGCATCAGCAGCAATTGAAAAACAGTCAGACGTAAAACCAAAATAAAAATTTAATAAAAAATAAGGAATCTATTATATGGTTTTAACTGTGTACTGGTTTACACTTTTCTCTTGTGAATTTCTTGGCGCTGAATTATGCAAACTTGAAAGTAACCATAACTATGTTAGGCTGAAGGGAGTACACTCCAGTTCTTGAATGTCTACAATTTTGTATTTCTGAATTTCAATAAGATTAGAGGTATTTTAAATGCTGTTGTTGAAGTATATGAAGCATTGGTAGTATAGTTTGGAATCTGATAATAGTATGTGTCTGTCTGCAATTTGTGGATTTGTATATGGAATGAGTCATTTTATCCTGTGGAAATGCTGTATCCCTGGGAAAGAGCCAAGTTTTGAAGTGTTCCATTATAAACCCCCAAGCAAGGAGTTTATCATATTTTATTCTTTCTTATTTTGTGCTCACACATTTGCATAAATTTATTTACTGGCCAGAAGTTCGATTTCTAGGAACTTCATTTGTTTAATTTTTTAAGTTTAAGTATATATTTAAGGGAATATATTTTGGTCAAATGCATGATTTCAAATTTTTATTTTAATAGCTTTAATTGAAATTAAAAACCAAAAGGAATATTTTTTTTTTAATTTTTATACCGGATTACGAAGTGATGTCAGAATGAATTGGCAGGATTTTTTCTTTACGCATAAATTTCTTCGTCCAGTTTGTAATTTCCATGAGATGCACCTAGATAATAGATATTGAGATTGTGTTAATGGAAAATTTTTATTACGTGTCAAGGCCAGTTTTAATAAATAAGTTACTGTTAAATTCTGTACGTTATCATGCCATATATTAGTTGTGTTTCATTTAAAATTACGTAACATATGAACACACATGCATATGCTTAAAAGTGACAGCAGTTGTCTCTCTGAAAAATTACTCCTTTATGCATGCACTAATTACAGCCAAGTTTGTGTGAAGTTAGTGCTGTAGTTGTATTAGTGCATGCAAAAACTGAATACTCAAGTTGAAAATAAACGTACCTACTACCGTACTAGTGAATGTACTCTGCAATGAAAGGTTTTTTCTGAAAGATTAAAAATTAAAATAAATATTGCTTTTTTATTTAGGTTTTAGTTAATTCCTTTTTTCAGCTTTTATAAATAAACTAAGATTCCAACCAACCTTATTAAATGTGTCAGTGCAGTACTCTTTACAAAAATATTAAGGTTAGAATAGATAAATTTACAAAAATATTAACGTTAGAATAGATAAATGAATAGCATTAGTAACTATCATTAATATAGCGTATAATTTTAAATACTGCATCAAATGTGGAAGTGCAAACCTTTTTTTTTAATTTATTGGTTTATTTTTGGATTGTTTTTCTATTTTAGTATTTAACTTTTTTTATTCTTTAAAGTAGGTCTGTGTAGCGTGAGTTTCTATCTATATTAGAAAATCTGGTGTGAAACATTCACACGACTTGCTCTTGCCAATCCAAATAATTAACAATATAACCTAACATTAGTAATAAAACATTAGAAATGAAACATAACCTAATTTTAATCATGAGTGAAAGACACAAAATGAAAATCAGCCTCAGTTTGGCTTAAAAATACGGAAAATCACTCTTTCACCCTAAACTAGGCTCTGTAGAGAAAAATGCTCTAAATAAAAGTTGTAGATCGTTCAATTTTCTTATAAATTTGAATTATCCTACACTTTTGTCGTAAAATGCATGCTAAGGCTGAAATCGTACAAAAATCAATTTTTTACAAGTTTTCGTGAGAAAAAATAGAAAATCACTTTTCTGAAAAAAGACTCAGGTTTTTTTTATTAAGTTACTTCTCCCCTCCTTGTTTCCTTTACACTTGCTTATGAGACGACAGAGTTGGGAATGGTAGTGTTAAAGAATACGGTGGTGTTCAAAGCTCAGAGATGAAATTTTTGAGTGCTGTAAAAAGGTGTTGTTTGAAAAATAAATTCAAAAGCACATGGCATGGGTGTAACAATTGACCAAAATGTACCTTCTGTGTTGGTTATCTCAGTGAAAAATGAGACATAAATGGTTTCACCATATTAAGCCAACTGAGAAAGTTCAGATGACCATAGAAGTGGTAGAGGGATTGCTTGAGACTGAAAAAAGCTGTTGTGTAATCCTTTCTGAGAGATTTAAATACTCGCTGGCATTTTGTGAATACTGTACCATGCAAAGGTATCAAACGTGCAGAGAATTTTAGTCCTTTTATCCAGCCGTTGTAGGTACAATAGTTGCGAGTTTATTGTAAAATTATTTTTCAGTGTTTCTAATTTTTATTAAATATACTTGGTTGACACAAAGTTCAGAGGAATGATTTTGGTTTTCTTAGCTATTCTTTAACCTGTAATAGTATTTTGTTCGTAAATTTAAACATGTTAATTTTAATTAAAATTGGGACCTCTTATAAATGGAATATTAGTATTGCAGTATATTTTTAGCAAGATGTAATTGTGTGTCTTTTTAGATTGCAGAAAGTCTAGTAAAAGTATATAAACTTTTAAAACTGCATATCTATGATCCCAGTAATTCTGGTGGCTCTTTAATGACAGTTAAGTATAGTATTGGTCATTGCTTTGTTTTTTTTTTTATTTATGTTGATCTTCGCATCGTACTTTGGAAAGAAATTATTGTGTAATTAGATGTAAATTATACTAACTGTTGTTTTCTTTTTCTTTTTGAGTTTTTAACGTTTTCTGATATTGTGTTGTATGAAATTCAAGTATTTGATATTAACAGTTGTTTTTTTTCTCTTTACAGAAGTGCCATCATCGGAACAAGAGGATCTATTCATCAGGAAATTGCGACAATGTTGCATTTCCTTCGATTTCATGGATCCTATGGCCGACCTGAAGGGTAAAGAAATGAAGCGTGGCACACTAAATGAACTAGTCGAGCATGTTTCAACAGGGAGAGGTGTCCTTACTGAACCTGTTTACCCAGAAATTATTAAAATGGTAAATAAATATTATAACATTTTAGTTGATTCCTTAATTCTTATTATTAAGTAATTAGTATTGTTTAACGAAATTTTTCCGCATACTACGTGGTCATTGATCAAGAAATACTCAGAGTATAATTTGACAGCATGTGTTCTTTTAATAGTAAGTTTTTATCGATCAGCAACTTGATCATTAGTTAATTTATTGGGTAAACGGACGTATGAATGAGTTATTAAAATAAAAATTTCCTGGCATTTTACTAGAATTGAACCCAGGACTGTTTTTGCAGTCTAAAACCCTCTAGCACTTGTCAATACTGTACTACAGATGTGGTATTTCTGTTTCTGGTTTAGTTATATTGAACAAAAAATAAATAAATTTAATAATTTTGTTTAAAAAATAGTCGGTAGATAAATTAAATTTTAGTTGGGGTTTCAGGTATAAAAAGTAGGGCTGTAAAGATGTAATACTTTAATGAGATATATTACTGAAAGTATAGTAAAGATGTAAATGTAAACAAACTTCAATCCATTTATTAAATTGAGAATAGAAAATACGTTTTTGGTTTATGGTTTTTAGTTCAAATAATGATTTTACTGTTTCAGTGGTTTTTTTCTTTCAGTTTTTTACAAATTACAAATTTTATAGCATAAGTTCCAATAATATTCAATACCAATACAATTTTATGACTTTCATTCATTTAATTTATGATTTTTGTTGCAAATAGGTATAAAATAACATACCCATTTTTTTATTAGAAATATTTATTTGAAATTATATATTTTCTTATAAATTGGATGACATATTGATCAATATTTGTTAAAGCAATCATTTGAAAATTGAATCTATCAAGTATGTTGGGCAATTTGCTTGTGAGTACAATAAATGTGTTTTAAACAACTATCATTACTAAACATGGAATTGTTGGGGATGCTTTTCTACAATTTTTGTATAATAAGTTGACTTGGAACAGGTCTTAATTTGTACATGTGGTTTAAAATTTCAATGAATAAATGTTAAAATCCTCACTGACTGACTTTCTCATCACTATGAGGCGTATCTGGAAAGTATAGTTTGTCTGTCGCCTACATGTACAAGATAACTCATAAACAACATGGCAGAAAATGAGTGAATTGTTTATTTATTTTTCTCGATTCAAACGATAAAATGTTTAAATAATCTAGGGTCTTAGGAAACACCCTGAACTTGTATAACTATTCAAGTTGATGCGCCAATTCAATTTGGACATACTCAATACTTTTTGCAAGTATCGTGTTTAAAAAATAATACTAAACCTTTTTCAATTTTATTTTTACATGCAAGATCATATACTAAACTACGTCTACATAGTTTCGACCATTGTTTTATGCACTTGTCGTAGCGGGTCCAGCCTATCTAAACCTTTTTCAAAGAAACATCCCGCCAGTTGGCAGTTGGAACCCAATGGGAACATAGCTTGTGATAACCGAAGCGGTTGGCTACAATCTCATGTAAAATAGTCCTCAGAACTTATGAAAATTCACCTGAAAGCATTATCGTTGTGAATCGTTTGTTTTTCTTTTAATTTTCTCATCCACTTTCCCAATCATGTTATCGTTGACAACAAAAGGCTGCTCACTTTATGACTTGTCATGGACATCTGTCTGTCCTTCATTGAATTGCCTAACCCACTTTCACTTCATTCCATCACTCATTCCACTTTGACTGTAAATCTCTGTAATCTACCTATGAATTTTGGTTGCCATAACACCTTGTATTCAAAAACTGGATAACAGAACGAATCTCACTGTCGCCAGGTCATCGATTGGTTTAAACATTGTAAATGACCACAGTGATCATAAAACACAAAATTAATCAACCACAGTGGCATTAGCGCTGAGCTAGTGAACTAGGAAAAGAGAACTAAAGTGCATATGCAGACTGCCGACAGTAGTGCTCCGGTGGTGTTAGAATAAAACAGTACTTTCCAAACATGCCTCATAATTTTCTTATTTCCCAATCAATAGGAGAGTTGAGGGGTTAAACATAAAAACTACAGCAGTTATATTCTAACCTCTTGAAATTAGGTTAGCCCAATTGTGTTGTGCTCAGCGCAACTGGCTATGTTGAGCTCTCAGGTTCGATTCCTTATCAAGTTTGGCACTTTTTATCTTTATAACACCTCATATCATTGCTTCTGCACAAGCCAAGGTTGATGTAGGCTATATATAAAAAATAAATAAAAAAGATGGTAAAGAAGAGGGTGCAACTGCCCTGAATCAATATATAATATTCATGTTACTTTCCAAAGACCTTGTAGTTGGTACGATTGGTATATGCATTCTGCAAGTGATTCCTGTGGAAAGTAAGTATTTAAATTTTAATCACTTGTTCCTAGAGGGTAGAAAACGTAAATTGTCTAATCATGCCAGTTCTAATTGATCCAGCTGTCTCGTATGTAAGCCTTATTTAGATATTGTTAAAAAATTATTTTAGGAGGCCTCACCTCCTGGGTACTTCATTGCCCATTTTCCTTTTCAGCTATTTCATTAACTTTAACCAAATTAAGCTAATTAATACCCTCATTATTGCAACGTGTCACATGATCCTTCCGTACTAGCTACCTCGCTTATTATTAGACACTTGAGGTAGGTGTTTTATACCTCTGAAGATAGTGACAAGAGTTATGTTTTGGGGGCTCAGAAAGTCAATTTAAAAAAAATAAATTTGGTTCCTTTTACCTCAGTTGTGCGGGAATGTAATTTGTAGAGGGCTCATTTTTGGGTCTGACCTATTTTACACATAAATGCCAAGGTAGGTGGGAAAATATGATAGGTAAAAATGATGATGTAGAAATGCTAGGCCTGACTTGGGATCTTTGGTCCACTACAAAAGGTAGATCGATATAGGAATACTTTTTAGAGGTTTGATAACAGAAGATTCTTGTTTTCAAATAGTTTGATTTCAAGGAGTTTTGTGAAAACGCTGGTGAAAAAAGATTCTTGGCCATTAGAAGTATTATTCATCCTGTATGAATTTCCAGCCATGCGTTTCATATATTTTGATTTTAATTAAATTTGTTTTTATTTTGTAGTTGACTTTATTTACATCAATTTTCTCAACAATAAATTTTCCGCAAGTTTTATTTAAAACAATTGTGTGCTTATTGTTCTTTTAACAAAGTTTATTGTATGATAAACATAAAAAAACAGGGGTTTTTACCCCCATTTATTTACATTTTACTCCAGATTTCTCAAAAATTAATGAAGATTTGGTTCTAGGATCTGTTTTGTTCGCTTTCTCAGGTTAAAATCCGTAGAAACCATGGTTTTTTATTCGTAATTAATGCCCTAAAAATTTTGTTAAAATTGATTTCATATTGGATGAGCCAAAATCCAAGCGAAATCTTTGGTTAATCATAATTATTAACTAAGCATTTCCGGATCTATGTTTATATTAATATTTTTCGATGTTTATTTATCTCCCAAAGTATTTCCATTTCTTCGTTAATCACCCTGTAGTACCTACATGATATTTTTCAATTATGTAATTTAAAACATTTGTCCTATTTATTGACACTGAAGCATTATTATCAAATTATAATTGATGTAACTATGATTATTGATGGTGAAAAGTTTCTTTTTTTCTTCAGATATTTATGATGCATATTATATTACATATTTTAAAGTAATGTACGAGTAATATTTTACATTATTCTACATAATATTATGCATTAAAAAACTTCTTTAAAACCTTTATAATTATGATGTAGGTGGTCTGATTTCATAAGAAGTAAATTTATAGGGAAAGCTGAAAATAATAAACAATTTTTCATTGTATTTATAATGAATGTCAAAATACTAGTTGTAGGTTTCAAATTAATCATGGATGCCAGTTTCCATGTCCCATTAAAAACAATTTCTTAGATATCAGTTGGTTGTGTTTTAATACCATTATATTGTGGTACGTAAATGTTTTTTAAAATTTATTTACTAAACAATGAAAAATTGGGTAGGATTTAAACTGTTATTATTTGGGAATAGTAGAAATAAAATTTTGAAAGTGGCCACCTCCGTAGCATTGTGAATTGCGTGCTAGTCTACAACACAACGTGGAGGTCCCAGGTTCGATTCCCGGCTAGGGTCTGGAAATTTTTACTAGTCAAACCCAATGTTCCTGTTGGATAATCCACTGTAGCCTCTAATTACAAAGCTGTTTATGCAACTTAAAATAAACTAAAAAAAAAAAACATGTTGAAAGTTCTGTTCAATACTAGAAGACTGTGTTAATGCCCAATTTCCAATTTTGAGAATAACAAGTTCAAAAAGATTATGAATTTTTTTCTCTTGTGTTCCAGTATCTTCAGTTCTAACTTATTTATTAAGATTGTTCACCTTTTTTATTCATCTTATATAAATGTGTTAAGCGTGCTTTATTCACCATATTGTAATAATAACCTTCTGGTCTGCCTGCATTTGGTCCTGTTGAGAAAATACATATCTATTGTCATCTAATACACATGACATGGTATACACACAGAAGCATCTATAGTAGATTTTGTTGGTTGAATTCGGAATGAATTTTTTTACTAATAGATGTTCAATAGAAAAAAATTAGAAGATAAATATTTGGAAAACCTTATTTGTCTGTGTACTTCGATTTTAGCATTTAAGGTTAAATCTTATTTTCCGGCTATTTAAATCCACTTCATTTTGCAATTGAATTGTAACAGTTTATTGATTATTTGCAACTATGCCTGTGATAAAAAAGTTATATCAGAAATAGAAAAATCTTGCTTCAAGACTAGACTTAGAGTAAATTTGTTTTTGAATAAAAATACAAAGAAAGATTGTTTTTATTTATTTAAACTTTACGTTTCTTAATATTTTGGTTTTTCTTTCTGTTTGTGTTTAGATTTCTGCGAATTTATTCCGAACCCTACCTCCAAGTGAGAATCCAGACTTTGATCCTGAAGAGGATGATCCAACGCTTGAAGCAGCTTGGCCACATTTATCAGTAAGTAGATTTTAGTTGATGTTACATTAATGAATGTTTAAAAATATCAGAATATATGAAATGTATTTATGTATTTAGGCTTATGTGGTGTAAATTATTTTAGTATAATGGCCAGTCCTTTACTTTTTACTTTTTTGAGTGGTTCTTACAGCTTTCTTTACATCTTGTATCCTACAGTCCATCACCTTCTATCTTCCCTGTATCCATGTTTTCCAACGGCAACCTCTTCTGTTTTCTGGACGGAAAAGGAACACTCTCTCTCTTTCTACTACCGTGTCTTGAGAATGAGGCTGTTTCCTACGTTATATTAGTCTTTATTATGTATTCTGTTTTATTATCTTTGTATGTTTTAATTCCTCATGTACTCCATTGTAGAGACCCTGCATGAACTAGTAGCAACCTGGCGTTATCTCTAAGGCATCCAATCTTTGTTTATTCTTGGAGCTCATTTGTCAGAACACATGACCACATCTAGTTAGATCTCCAGTGTAGTTGCAGCCACTACCTTATACTTTATCATTTGTGGTGTCTAGGCAAGTGTGTAGCATTTGATCTTTGAAGACCTACTTTGCTCTCTTGTTCCCATCAGACGAAAAAATTTAACACAATGTATTTGTACTGGCCATAATAACTGACCTTACCATTCTCTAATGAGAGATTTCAGGAATTCTAACTACTTTAAGGTATTCTATCTTATTTGTATTTGTACTAAACCTTCAATTCATGTACTCTTCTTTGGGGTACGCATATTAAATGAAAGATCCTTTATCATTGCAATGAGTACCTGATCATCTTCAAACAGGAGGATTTACTGTATAAGCTTTCCTTTCTCACCTACTTTTAAACCCATTAATTAGCACCTTCTACCTAATTGATTAGTGCTTTTTGAATATTTATTTTAAATAAAGTGGGAGAAAGATGGCAACCCTGGTGTTTAAACCCTTGGAGATGCTAAATAGTGCTAACTGGATTTCCTTGCCGGGTCATCAAAAAAAAAAAAGCCCTTACATAAAAAAATTACTACTTTAAGTAAAAGGAACGTATAGTGTAGGTTGGGTCTTAAAATGTAGGTACAGGTTGGGAGTTTTTTTAACATAAAAATGGTCCGAACAACCAAATGTTGTAGTCTAGTACATTCCTGACTCTCCCAAAGTGAATGTTTGATGTGGGTTAATGTACGACTATATTATTGGTCCATTCTTTTTTGTTGAAAGAACCATTACTGGGGACATATGGTTAATTAGATATGCTTGAGTTGTATGTTTTTCCTCATATTGACCAAATTGATTATGAAAATGTTTTCCGTACAATTTTTATGCAAGATGGGATGCCACAGCATTACAAATCAAATGTATGCACTGGGCTGAATGCCCAGTCTCTTAATGGTCGGATTGGACGAGGTTGCGACATTTCCTGGCCACCTAGAAGCCTAGACCTCACTCAATGAACTTTTTCTTTTGGGGATACATTAAAAACATTGTTTATAGTGAAACAATACACGACTTAGTGCATCTCAGTGAAAGGATTAATGGTGCTGTCACTGAAGTAACTCCGGCAATATCCAGTGTATACAGGCAGGAATCGGTTAACGCCTTGATGTCTGCCATGCAACTAATGGTATCTATTCGTTAGAACATATGTAGTATGTATTAGTTAGATATACAGAAAATTTATAATTATAACAGACATACTTTTTGTTATTCTAATGATTATTATTGCATAAAATTAGGCCTCAGTTTTTCAGTTTAATTCATTCATTCATCCATTCATAAAATAATGAGTAATTGAATTGAATTAATAATCAGCTTAGTATGCGGTTGCGTCGGGGTTAATTTCTGTATTACCTAATAAATTGTTTGCAGTAATTACGTCTAATAGCTTTTTCACATTCATGTTTACTTAACTTTGTAATCAGAATTTTACTGAGTAATTAATTAGTTTTAAAAATAAATTCCATTAGTTAGTTTATTAGTAGCGACAAAATTATTGCATTCTAACTACTGTAATGCTATGAATGCAACATTATAATCAACAGGTTCGTTCTTTTACAGTGTAGATATTTAAAAACAAATGTCTGTACTGGTGTAATACCAGAATGGCTAATTAAGTTTTACTGTAACTCTTGTAATGATTAATATCCATTCAAATTCAGCTATTTGACTTTCTCTGCTGTATATGAATATTAGGGAAGGAAAGTATTGTTTCATGTTGATTATTTTAAAATTAAGTTTTCACTGAATATACACGTTTCAACACCCCTGAACCCAAAACAAAACATCCTTTTAGCAATTGGTCTGCAAGTGTGTGTGTGTGAACAAAATATGGAACAAGAATGTTAAGAATGTGAACAAGTGTTAAGAATGGAACATTGTACCAAATGGAAACTTAAAACTTAAGTTAGGTACCATGGGAGGACCCAACATGAATATTTTCATCTAAGTATGTCAATTGGAATTATTAGTTTATTCAAGTAATTCTTCACTCTTTTGAGATTTTCTCAAAAACGCCTCCTACAATTTTTTTTAAATTCGCCCCATTTACTACATATTTTATGTTCTACAAGATATGGTAAGTGCCAAGTCTGCTGAAGTTCTTAAAGAGGCTCTTTTCTCCTGTAGAATTTTTTTTTGAGATTGCAGGCTTAGTATACATTTTAGAGCAAAAGTGTATGTATTAAAAGTTATAGGACTTTTAAAAAACCTACAACTTTTATTTTAAACTTTTTTTGTACAACACTTAGTTTAGCGTCAATTAGTGATTTTCTGTTTTCTTGATCAAAATTTGAGAAAAAATGGGATTTTTTAAGATTGCAGCTGTAGTTTGCATATTATGAAAAAAGTGAAAAAATCAAAATTATAGAAAATTAAAAAAATAACTTTTATTTGAATCGTTTTTCTATACAGAGCCTAGTTTTGTGCCAAATAGTGATTTTTCATATTTTTAAGTTCTGCAGAGGTTAATTCCAGTTTGTGTCGTTCACTTATGATTAAAATTAGGTTATGTTTTTTTCATTTTACAATGTTTACTTAATATAATTAAACAAAGGTTATCTGGTTCATTGTATTCATTGGCAAGAGAAAGCCATGTGAGTGTTTACACCAGATCTTTCTAAATTTATTTTTTTAAATAAGAATTGTAAAATAATCTTGGAAAGGCTCAATCATCTTTCAGTCAGTGTAAATTTTCTGGGTGGTTAATATATGATCTTTTATATTTTTAATTATTTATTAGACATATAATGCAGGTATAAATGTAGGCAGTTCAGAATTAGGTAATAAAGGAATTTTTGATCATTCGACTGCAGTCCAAATGCACGTGTGACTTACAGTATTGTATGTTAAGTATAAGATTATTGATAAGGTAAATATCTAAATAAATTTATTTATCCTGTTTTTGTTTACAGTTGGTATACGAGTTGTTTTTGCGGTTCCTCGAATCTTCAGATTTCCAACCAGCTATTGGGAAAAAAGTTATAGACCAAAAATTTGTTTTACAGGTAATTTTTCGATTATAAATACTCTAGTAGGACCTATTTAATAGTATGATACATTTTGTACATTTTTTCCAGGAAAACTCATTTCTTTCACTTATGATATTTGTCTTAAAGATTGTAAAAAAAATGTTAAATTTTAATACTTACTACAAGTATTTTTGCGGTGCGGGCCCTTCAGTATTCAAACTGCTTGAGGAGAGTGACCCTGTCCAAAGTGAGCAAGTAACGCGTATTGCACTCACCGCCCGCACGCACTGGATTGTTTGATAACCCAACAGTAGCGATAAACGTATTCATTACAGAAATACAAACAAGAAGTGTTTTATGAATAAGAAAAATCCACTTTATCAAGTTTGTTTAATCGTGGATGAAGAATGGGATTTGGTAGCTGAAAGTACAGGATTTTTTAGTTTTCAATAAATTATATACAGTATATTATTATATATTAGTAACACTGAAATACAATTATATTAGTTGTAAATTAATTAATTAATTTAACTTAATTAGTTAATTAATAATTAACTTAATTATATTAGTTAAAATACGTACTATTTT
Source organism: Catonia carolina (assembly GCA_035578175.1). NCBI lineage: Eukaryota > Metazoa > Arthropoda > Insecta > Hemiptera > Achilidae > Catonia > Catonia carolina. Next base: position 52,481,625 of record JAQMRL010000003.1, read on the forward strand.
TGTAATTATGTGAGTTTTTGTCTATTGCGTTGCCTAGTCTCTTGTTGCAGAAGTTAATAATGTACTAATAATAAAACTACTTTCCATCAACAAAAGAGAGCGCACCGAATTTGACAACATGACGAGAGATACTGAACACCGCTTGCAATGAAACCACATTGGACACCATCTATTTCCTCGCAATTTTGTGTAGTGTGTGCTATCCAGCCATTTCACGCACTGTACTTGCTCGGATACACATAGGACAGCATAACATAAATCTTCTAGAAAAATTATTATTTTGAAGAGTACATCTTCTTTTATCTGAGTCTGACAAAAGAAGATGCAGTTTAATCACTTAAATAATTAAAATAATATTAGAAATGGTGTGTACCTTTTACTAATAGGTTTAAATTTAAATGTTTCAGTTGCTCGATTTATTTGATAGTGAAGATCCAAGAGAGAGGGATTTCCTTAAGACTGTTTTACATCGTATTTACGGAAAATTTCTTGGTCTTCGTGCTTTTATTCGCAAACAAATCAACAATATATTTCTCAGGTAAATGCATTTTTTTTCATTTTAGTTGTATTCAAATAAGGAAATGATATTGTGACACTTATCGCTAAGGTCCGTTTCGGGATCTAGGTAATTAAATAATTAATACACTAAAGTTTACAATTACAAGTATTTATTACACTAAAAATTTACAGAATAAATACTAAACTAATTATAATGAAGTAATACAATGAATAACTCAATAAATTACTTAATATTACTTACAAACAAAATTATATAGAATGCACAAATACAATACGACTGAATAACAATGCTTCGGAAACCCGTAGACCTGTTTTAATGGAGTTACCTTCTAACACACATAGTAAACACTTGTCAAAGATCAAACGAATACTAACTCCCTGACCGCACTCGGGCGCTCTTTATATTGGTGTTTCAAAAAGATAATTCTAGCAAAACAGAGAAATTCCATGGAAATAATAAAGTACAAAAAACCCTTTTTACTGGAAAAGTCTTTACTATTATAAACAAGTAAATAGATCTATTGTAAATACAATAAAAGTTGTTACAGGTAATCAGCCGACCTTTTCATAAATAGTTGTACAACAATAACCCTACCTTCTCATACACAATAGAACCTTTTATAACCAGCCTTATTGTTACTTTTTCACTCTATTATCCTCTCTTTACTATTTTATGAATGAAGTACTAGAAATTTCGCGAACCATGCCCTTCTTCGATATTGTCACAATATTATTTATGTATCTTTTTTGAGGTAACAATTTTGTTAAGAGTTATATCCCACTAGGACACCACAGTGGAACAACCAGTGGCGACACCACACAGGAAACGTACGCATATGGACCAAATCTCACCTGCTGTCGTCTTAATTGCTTCATCAGTTTGGTTGCGCCACCAGCCGTGCAGGGTTTGTACATTCTACCAGTTATATGGTGCATTCTTGAGCTATATGGTGTGTCACTCACTTGGACACCAGTGCCAGTGCTTGGCAACCAGCGCCAGTGTTTACTTGCGTGCTCTTCAGTAGTGTTGTTGCAATTGTGTTTTCGTTGTAATTATCATGAGTTTTGATACTGATTAATGCAGATCTTCACTTTAAGATAGGTACTTTATCGCTTCAAGATTAAAAACTTTCTCTACAGGTGTTCTTAGAATTTTAATCTTAGTTTTCTGACAGTTTCCATTTATTGTTCACTGTTTTTGTATTGTCCATCTACTATCTTCAAACCACCAGTTATCTTGCTGAAGATTTTTCTCTGGAAAGTTTCAGTTTTAATGTATTAAATTTTATTTCCAATATTTTCCTTAACCAATTGAAGTAATACTTCTGGATTGAGGCTGTATAATTTGTTATTAAAACTTCTGCAGCTTTTGCCTTGATTACAACTTGCACTATGAAAAATATTGAGGAATTGTCAATGGCTATTTTAGTCTCATTCAATGTTGGTAATTTCCTTTTTATGTTTCATGATGTTATTGTCGAAATGATAAGTGGTCAAATTAATCATTGTACGCTGTACTAGAATACTGGTAAATATAAACGTATTTACTTGTTAAAATAAATATGTAACAATTTGAAAATACATAGTATAGCTTGTATTAAGCTATCTAGAATGTTGCAGAAAAATTTAGATAATTAAAATCGGTGTGCTGGTATTTAACTTAATTAATAATGATAATATTGTTTTCAGGTTTGTCTATGAAACAGAACACTTTAACGGTGTTGGAGAACTGTTGGAAATATTAGGGAGGTTAGTATATTTTATAATTATTTGTTTATTTTTATTTTTTATTTTTTTAATATTATTATTATAGTAGCTATTCTACAGCACTAGGCCATTCACCGAAACACTAAATACCATTCATTTGTACTTCATCTCTTAGATCCCTCCCTTCCGTAGCTTTTATAACACTATTCGTTCACTCTTAAGTGGGTCACTTCCATTCTTTGCAGATGACCGTACTTGATTAGTTGGCTTTCTTTAATTTTGTCAAATAATAAAACCTGCATGCCAATCTACTTTAAAATCTCTTCATTCGTAACTTGATCTAACACCATCAATGACAACTTATCTAGAAATTCATTTCCGTAGCTGTTAATCTGCTTTTAAATCTTGGTTGGAGAGACCAAACCTTGGAACCGTAAAGGGAGGAGCTTTCAACTAAAGAATGGAAGATTCTCTGTGCCACAAGATATGTGATCACTCCATAAAATAGGATGTGACATTCTGGTGATGGACCACCTGTGCTAACTTTTCTAAAATATCATTTTCTGGTGTACCATCTGATGTTAAAATAGTGCCAAGATATGTAGACTCATGCACCAATTCAATGACTTCATCTGTTTGGATATTGTATGTTTGGTTTTCTCTATTTTTATATCCAGTTCCCAGTTACCATGCTCTATGATCAATTTTTGAGTCATGTCAATACTTGTTGATCTTCAGATGACATCACTCATGATCATTAATAAACAAAAGGTATAGACATTTTCATTGCCAATGCGAACACCCATCTTAACACTCTTTCTAGTCCAGTTCTTAAGAACAAAATTAACAAAAATTTAAAAAAGAACCTGCAACTATGGGCATCCTTGCCTGACTGTTGTTTATTATAAAATATTCAGAGTAACTAGCTCCCAACTTCACACAACATTTTGCACCCATGTGTACATTTTTAATAGTCATTTTATTAAGTCGTCCACTTTCTGATTTTTGAGTTACTTCTTTAATATAGAGTGAGGGACACTATCAAATGCCTTCTACAGATTACGTAACAAAAAAAATGTAATTCACTACTATAAGGTATACTGTTCTCTATTAAATGTTTAGTGCTGAATATGTTGTCTTTACAAAAACCACTTTAAATTTCATCAACATTTATTGCTCTTCTAGCTCGCTAACTAATATTCATCCATATAATCTTCCAATCAAAGTCAACGCACTAATGCTGCTGTTATCAAACAATCACTTCTGTCACTTTTCTTGTATATTGTGCTAATATAACTCTCCTTCAACTTTGGTAGAACTTCCTCTCCATTAAAGCATCGCTGAAAAATTTTATTACAATTTAAGAATTTTTTTAATTGTTCAGTTGTATATGTTCAATACGTTTTAATTTATTGTTTGATAGAATATTTTTTAATCCACTGTTCTTTTTGTACTAATATTTTCGAATTCCAGCTTCTATTAGGTGTCACTCCATATTTTTATTAATTACTTTATAATGCGTTTATTAATTTATTTGTGTAGAAACCCATAAGTTAACAATTAATTTTCAAAAATAGCCATGAGTAAAACACAGTGAACAGACACGTGTAAACTTATCTCAAAAATGGTGCTCTGACAACTATATAAATAAAATAAAGTAAAAGGACTTAATTTAAAAACGTGCGATCTACCAGCAGAAAAGTACCCTAAAATATATATCAAGTGTCCAGTTGATGAATAGTAATAATATTACCACATATGCCATTTAAAACATTGTAAAATAGCTGTCGTAATATTAAGATGGCTACAGAAATTCCAAGCGAAGTGATAAGATATTAGATGACGACCTATTATATTCATCACTTCATTATAATTCCGATTCTTGATTCCACCACATTTTTTTGTTGTTTCAATTTTTTTCTGTTTGATTTTGTAATCTTTGAGGTATATAGTTGTTGTTTAAGTCATTAGCCAAAAGGCTAGTTTGAACCTCTAGAGGCTTTACTAAGTAAAATGAGGATTGAAGTGGTTTACCAATGCCTTCCTCATGAGTGTAAAAGTATGCTTATCAGCATGCCTGGCCCTCTGAAAAGCATTTACTTTCTACTCTACAAATGATTCCTTCAATTCATTCATCACAGGGTCTGGCTGTATAATGAAATTCATTACTCAGAGGAGATACTCAACAGAACTATTTTTGAAGCCTGGAACTAGCAGATCGAGTACAAATCATTTAACTAACACTTCACCTGCTTTTTATGGGGAAAGTACATTTTTACAGAGATTTTTCATTTTGTCTTAACAAAATTAAGTCTCAAGTTTTATTTCATTGGTTTGTCATTGATGATAATTTTATTTGTAGCACCTTCATCCCTTACTCTCTTCAAGTGCTTCATTTTTATGAAAACCACTTCTTGTCATTCCTGTCCACGCTACTGTTTGTGGTGTTTGATTATTGTTTTTATTTTTTATTGTGGCGTTAATGAGTTAGTGTAATTAGTTATTAATGTATATGTTTATTCTTGTATTTCAGTATTATTAATGGATTCGCACTGCCGTTGAAGACAGAACACAAACAGTTCCTGGTGAAGGTTCTTATCCCTTTGCATAAAGTGAAATGTCTCTCGTTGTACCATGCACAGTTAGCTTACTGTGTTGTTCAGTTCCTCGAGAAGGATTCTGCATTGACTGAACCAGTTGTTAGAGGTCTGCTCAAATATTGGCCAAAAACGTGTAGTCAAAAAGAGGTAATGTTTGAAAATTATTTTTGTAATAAAATTAATTTCTTGTATCAATCATTTTTGATTTATAGATTGCTAGGTGAATTAAATGAAAAATTGCACTATTTTAGAAATACCTAATTAAAACACTGTTAATGACCAACCAACTTGTTAGAAGCATTATCATAACCGACTGAAGAATTATGACAGTGAAAAACACTTTGAAACTCTCAGAATTATTTTTGTGAATTGTAGCCCTTTCCTTGCTGTACTGTTACTTTTCTTTTTAAAAGTTGAATTAACATATTTGTCCTAAGCGATTACTTTGGATTAAATAATGGTGTGTGTGAACATGTAATAATTCTGCAGACCCTAGCCAGGAATCGAGTCCAGGACCTCTGCTTTTCAGTGTATCATGCTAACCTTGGACCATGGGGTTACCCAAGTCTTTTGTATTTAATTAGATTTGAATAAAATAGAAAACATAAAAACGGAAATAGTTGATAGTCACTGGTGCGCTTTGTCGTAAGTTTTTGACTTTAACATTAATATTATACATTGTAAATAGCAAGTGCCAAGCTAGCTGCCAGCTTCTGTGAAAGGATTTGTGCGATTAAACAATGATAAATTGAAAGTGCTCTTCTTTGAGATTTGTTTTTCAAAACTATCTTCTCATGATAAACTTAACTTACATCGCTGCTCCCATTAATTATTTTGGATTTATTGTTAAAAAAAATTGTTGGTGTATAATGTTCAATTACTTGTTTTACAGGTGATGTTTCTCAGCGAAATAGAAGAAATATTAGATGTAATTGAACCATCTCAGTTCATTAAAATTCAGGAACCATTGTTTAGGCAAATTGCACGATGTGTATCAAGTCCACATTTTCAGGTATGTAATTAGTTATTTCTTATTTATCTTCGTTATCCCTTTTCCAAGTTTCCTCATGTTGGACCCAACACAAATCCTCTCCACCTCTCTCTGTCACTGATCATCTTTCCTCCATTGCTTTTTTGGCATCATATCTTTTTCCTAATTCATCTGTATTGTTCTAAATGCTGAACCCATCCACTTCACTCTTGGGTCTTTTTTCTTTCATCTCCAGTACATCTGTTTCTGTTTCGGCAGTCTTCCCTCTACCATCCTAATGATATAGCCAAACCATCTCTAACTTTGTCAGTCCAAACATCCTTAACTAGCTGTCCATTTCTAGTTGTTCCCTAATTACATAATTTCTTATTCTAAAACTTGTTTTCCACACCTTGCTCCTCTTGAACTTAATTTCTGCTAACTGGATTTTATTTCCCCCAGTCCTTGTCTTCGCTGAGTAAGTCAAGATTTGTACAAAGTATGCATTACAATTTTCTTGACAATGCATAGGAACTTCTTAATTATTTTTTTAAATTATCCATCTGATGAGAAAATCGTTCCGAAGTATGTGAATTCTTTTCTTTAACTTCCTCCAACACCTTACCATTCAGCCTTATCCCTGTCTTACTTCCTCTTATCTCTTTGTTCGACAAATACCGTGCCTTTCCACCTCCTCCTTGGCCTTTATCTATATGACCAGATTATCAATAAGCTCCCAGTATTTTCCTTGGTCTTCTTTTTCATTCTATTATGTATTAGATCCATTGTTATTATGAACAGGAGGAGGAATAATAGACGTCCCTGTCTCAGACCACTCTGATCAACCCACTCTTGTTTTCATACATCTCTTACTTTCCTCACATGTGCATACCCATGTGCACATCTCCTGTCCTACAACCTTCTCTTCAAGCTCACTCCACGCAACCCTTCTACTTATGTTGTAGTTTGCCGTCACTGTATCTAAAAATACCATGACTAACCTTTTATTATATTCCCAGTTCTTTTCAGAAACTTGTTTTAGTGTAAATATCACATCTGTTATTCCTCTCTCAAGTCTATATCTCTCTTGTTTGTCTTCTAAACCTGTTTCTATGTATGTTCTGTTTGCACATATGTACATACATGCAATATATGTGTGTAATGAGTTATTAATGCAAAAAATTCACAGTTTTGAATTTCATACGTATTATCTAGTTAATCTCTTTAATAAAATATAAAGTTATTGCATTTCATTTATCCTTTTTTTATAAAATAAATAGGAAACTAGTTTCATGAGAAAATTATGAACTGTGTTCATATAATCAAATGCTAGGACTAAATCTTATGGAGATTTACTCTTACCATAAATCTTAAAATTCATGATAAATTTTTTTATACTTTTTTTTATTTTAAGGCATTGTATATTACAATTTTAACTATTCCAGCTCATTCAGACATATTGCAATGGTGAGGCTACGTTTCAAAACTTACAGGGTAGTCATGTTATCGGCTTACCTGTCTTGATCCAGTTTATTCGTATGAACTTTGAAGTTTTTAAAATTTAATTTCAAGTTCATTATCTAGATTCTGAATGTGGCGGACGCAGTCTGTTTGTACGTAGGTTATTTTAAGTTCAGATTGATTGGTTAAAAGGTAGTTTTATTTTGAAATTGCCAGTTAGTATAATGAAAAATCAAATCTGAATACTGTAGAATGTGCTTATGTAGTGTATAGATTATGTAGGGATCATTTTACTTAAAAATCTGAGCCTGTGAATGTTTGGTGTATTAAAATTGTAAAAAATTCAAATGTGACTAAAATAAACTTTTAGAAGCTTGGATTTTTTTTAATTTAGCAAATCCGAAATATTTACCCACTCATGGGCGTTTTATTGTTGTTTCTAAACTAGTTTTTTATTAATATTAAAAAATTATTTTCATAGTGTAAAAAAATTGGATGGGTTCAACAAGGTTTTATTTTTGGTTGGATTTCTTCTAGTATTAGACTTGACGGTTAATATTAGATTTTCCTTTTTATTATATATGTATGCATAATTTTTCTAATGGGAAATATCTCAGATAAATATCTATGTAAGTATTATTGGAATGTAGTTCTTATAATGTGTTGTCTTTAACTAATATAAATTCTTGTTCTGTTGACGCATTTTAGGTAGCAGAAAGGGCATTATATTTGTGGAACAACGAGTACATAATGAGTCTTATGGAGGAAAACAATCATGTGATCATGCCGATTATGTTCCCTGCCCTATACCGAATTAGCAAAGAGCACTGGAACCAAACAATTGTTGCATTAGTATATAATGTTCTTAAAACTTTCATGGAAATGAATAGCAAATTATTTGATGACCTTACAGCGTCTTATAAAGCAGAAAGACAGAAGTAAGTATTCTATTTATTAATTTGGTAATAACATTTTTTGAATTTTATGTGGTTTTATAATTTTTAAAATATTTACATCAATTCATTGTTGAATTCACGAGAAAAAAATTACCTGTAGCTTATTATTTTTACCAAATTGAGTTTATACCGAAAATACATGTTTTCAGGCCCCCATAACCTAAAAACCATGTTTTTAGCAATTTATCTGTGTTAATACGCGAACAAAATATCTTAAGAATGGAATATCATATAAAGTTGAAACTTTGAACTCAAATTACGTACCACTAGGTAACCCAACATGAGTATTTTCATTAAAATTGCTCAACCAGAAGTAGTACTTTATTTTTGAAATTTTCTCAAAAATGGCTTGTACAATTTTTTTTCAAAATCACCTCATTAACTGCATTGTTACTCTAGAAGATAGGGTAAGCACCATGTCTGCTGGAATTCTTGGGGAGGCTGTACTCGCATGGTAAAATTCTTTCTTTTAGATCATGTATTTTACAACCAGAGAGTATTGTAATAACAGTTGTAGAAAATTAAAAACCTTACAATTTTTATTGCAGTGTGTTTTCTACTAGGTTACTTAGCATCAATTAGTGATTTTCTGTATTTTGCTCATCGAAATCGGTAAAAAACTGAATTTTTTAAGATGCGGCCTTAGTATGCATTCTACAAAAAAGTGTTTTTTGGGCTCACGCGACTTAAAAACTTGTATTTCCATTGAAAATTTCCATCAAAAACTGTCACAAAAATATTACTGTTGGTATCTATATTTCATATAGAGCAAGAGAAAGCAAAAATCAGTTTCTTCTCAGAGTTTCTTCATTTAAATTATTTCACTGTCTTGTATTTTGGACTACTGAACCAACCATTTTTAATGATAGTAACACATAAAGATTTGTTTCAACTTGCATATCTCCATGTTCACTAGATAATAATGAAACCACTATACACTAGAATGCAAATTAACAAAATGTCTAATTATCAGAATCTCTTATGAAGATAAATCAAAATGTTCAGAATTTGTATATATAGTTTTGATTTCTTGGTAAATATATAGTTATTAAACAACTCTATGGTTGTTTCTTTTTACCCCATTGTTATATTGTGTAATTTTTTTAAATGGAATTTATTAATATTTGAAAAATTTCATTAGAAAATGAAGATATTTTACGAAATAACATAATATAAATTTTTGCAAACTACCTTTCATAAACAATAAAAAGCTAATCGGAGTTTTAGTCTACTATCAACAAATATTTATAAGGAAAATTACAACAGAACTCCTAACCATATATTGTTAACATATAGCAAACACAAAACCTCGTAGAATGGTGTAACATAATTATCATTGTGTTGTCTAATCCTTTTCAAAGTAGGAAGAATATCCCAAGCAATATTTGTAATTCTTAATGCTTTTTTGGTGTGTAATTTGTAAAAATATTTAATTTTTTTTTTTTGTGTTTTCCAGAGAGAAAAAACGTGAAAAAGAAAGAGACGAGTTATGGAAGAGGCTCTCAGAACTGGAAATTTCTAACAAACAAGTGCAAGTGAAAAAAGAAATACAAAAAAAGTGATATTTGTAAAATGTGAACGTGAAAGTTAGATGAACGTTGTATCTATTTGTTGTCATGTAAAAATAAATATATTAATGAAGATCGGCTTTGGAGCTACTTGTTTACATCTCCGTCGTAAGGGTTGTTTAAGTCGCCCCATCGCCACATTTTTACCAGTTGCTGCACAAACTATTGGCATTTTCACTGACCAAGCAGTATAATAAAATATTGTATTTTACAAACATACTAAATAATAAATACCCGAAAGGATTTGTCATGAAATTGTTAGTGTATTAGTTAACAAAAAATTAAATTAAAAAATAATGGAAGCTAATAATTTTGTGATCTTATGATTGATTATAAAAATGCTATTATAAAAATTGGTGTTAATTTTATTTATGAGTATAAATAAACCTAATTTCTAGGTTAGTGATATGAATAATTATTATGGAAAAAAAGATTAATAGATGCAGTACGAGACTGAAAAAAATAAAAAGTTGTTTCTTTTTATGTTGCTTGACAGACCGTCCGACTGTGGTAGTCGATTTTCGATCATTTTATGTTAATTTTTCTGTTCGTTTCGGTTTTTCTCTGTTATATGCCATAATTTATTAATTATAAGACAATGTCAGAAGTGCTGACTGAATAATTAAATAAAAAAAAAAGTTCGGTGTGACTCCCAAAGAATTATTAAAACTATATGATCATACTATAAATATATATGAATATAATTATTATAATAATAATGATATTGTATATTTTTTTTTGTTTTGAAGAAAAAGAAATGTGTATTTACAACTGTTGTTTATTATACCGATGTAAACAATGACCTATCATTTACATTCTCCTTATTAATAAGTAGTCTTTTTAAAAACGAAAAGTAATGGACTCGGATTACTGACGTAATACACTTTTGTGAAATTATCAATATATTACATAATATTAAATAATTTATATATATTATATAAATTTAAATGAATACTATGTTAACCCAACCAACACTGATAGTTATTTTGAGGTGCTTATTATTATATTATCATTAATATAGCACATTGATGTGCTGGTGTACCTATGTATTATATTTTATTTATTTTTTTATTTTTTTCCCCTCGTTTATGTGTATACCTAGTTATTATGTATTATATAATTACAGCAATATGATTCCACACAGCCTTATAGCTAAAAAAAATAATAAAAAAATATCTGAACGATATTTATGGTTTTTCGTATTATTAATTTAATCTTTTTATAGATTTATTTTAAACTATATCTTTTGATTTTTTTTTGTTTTAACTTTTTTAGTTATTAATGGGAGGTTTGTTCAAGTTTCCAATTTAATTATATATAAAACATTATCATTAATGTAGATATTTCATTACAGTTTTTTTTTTCTTGTTTTAGTAATAGTTTTGTGTAAAATCTTTAGTATAATTCTTTAAGAGTATCTTTTTAACTAAGTTAGCATCATATCATTGTGAACTTCAAGGTTTAGCATTACTAATTCACCCTTCATCTTATAGCATTGCCACATATATGGACGGATAAGTAAAAGTAACGTCAGGTTATATTATTCAATATAAAGTAATCTGTGATGAACTAAAAATCAAAACAAAACTATAACAAATCAGTAAAGTGTACTATTTATAGATATCAATACTGTTGTTTTAATGTGTTTGTGTGCCTGTGAGTAAGGTAATCATAAATGTAACACCTGGAAAATGTGATCCAATACTGTGGTTAACTCCATCGACCTTCAAGCTCATAATAATATGTCACATAGTATAATAATGGTCATGCCACAGATTTTATTAACTTTTTCACGGCCATTGATGTGATATCTCGCAAAATGCTGTAGATTGATAAGTTTTGCTAGAGTAATCCTTTGAAGTGAAATAATCCACAATTATCTAATGTAATATATTTACTTTTATTAGGTATCTACCAAACCCTTGTTTACTGTGCTTTATGGCTCCTAATGAAGTTAAATTAGGATTTAATTTAAAATTTCTGTTAAGACTATGGAATATAAAGTTGCTAGTTGCGAGGCAAACTAACTTGAGTATGCTATAAAAAAATTTTGTTTTTTAAAGTACAATATTTTTTATTTTTGCGAGATTTACACAACTTTCAATACAAAAATGGGAAGTGGCATTTTTTGGGTATCTATTGTGTAATTAATTTTCAAATATTAAAAGAGTAAGGATAAATGCAATACTGTATGGTATATATACAGTACTGTACTGTATGTGATATCTGTCTGTATTATATAGTACATTGTATATAATAGTTCATAAACGACATAAATCCAGGCAATATTTTCTATTTTTTCTGTTGCTCTGAGTTAAAGAGAAGATGACGTCATTTTGAATTTGCTAGCTGTTGTTTATGCTTTGTAGTGCTTGGTTAGTACGGCAAAGTTAATTAAATATCCTGTTGTGTTTGAGATTAGATCTGTTATTAGTTTTCTCAATGCGAAGAACACTAAACCAATTGATATTCATTGACAAATTTGCGAGTTGTATGGGAAAGTCAGTGTTTAATGGTAAGGAGTTGGGTCTAACAGTTCAATGAAGTATGTGATCAAGTGTATGATGATAAATGAAGTGAGTTAAGACCTGACATCTCTTAACTGGATTTCAGCTGGAACCAATTTCATTACCCACCATTCAGCCCAGGCCTCATCCTAGCGACTTTTTGCACCTGAAAATGTTCCTTGCTGGACAAAAATTACACAATGCTCAAAGGACATGTAGGTGGAAACATTCTATGAAGAAAGCATACAAAAACTTATGCCATGCTGTGAAAAATGCCTCCAAAATGGTGAGAACTGTGTGGAAAGATAGTGTACGAATTGTAGTTTGTTTTGCAATAAACAGTTTGTATCTATACTTGTTTTGTTATTATTATCAAACAGAACTTACTTTCTCGATATACCTCATATAATTAATGATGGATCAAAGAACTAACCATTCTACACGGAACAAATAAAACAAAAAAATTACTTCATTAAGTAAAATTTATATAATGCTATATAGCCTATGTTGATCAGAAACAGGGATTTTTGAAATTGGTTGGGTAGTTTCTGGGGTTACTTGTACAAAGAAACCTTACCCTATTACTTTGTTATATTAGTATAGATTAATAAACAATATAATTTTTGCTTCATTGCCTTCTCAGAACTATTCTTTATTTTTAAAAATGTGGGTGAATGGTAAAAAATATCACTTAAGTTTTATTGTTGGTCTGTGAAAGGTTTAACTTTCAGAAATTAATAAATACTTACTTTAGTATTAGATTTTTAACCTGGGTAAATGCCCTTAACATTAAACAGTTTTACATCAAGAATTTTGTAATATTGTCTTCCTTGTTTGCTGAAAACTAACAGATTTCTAATCACTTCTAATTTAATATTTTCATATTTATTTACTATCAATTAATAAAACTGCTAAAATAATTTTCTTGTCTTCCCATGGTTATACCTAATGTAAAATACTTTTTGTATGAAAGTGAAATTTTGAAATAAATTCAATTTAACTTTTTAACGGTTTTTTTTTATCGAGGTAATACTAAAAGTATATATTTTTTTTTGTTATAATTTGAATGGATTACATATATAAAATTCAATTTCATTAACATTAGAACATCTAATACAAATAATAATCTTTCATTCAACATCTTTAATGGATGTAAGTTGATATCTGAAGACTTGATTTAAATTAAGAAAGAAAAATTTTTATAAATCAGATATGGTACTCCTGATATATTTTACAACATATTTTTAAATATTAATATTCTAGATTTTTCATTGTGTGAGAAGTACCACTGCATTATGAAAAAGATACGGTGTAAAAAAAATATTGGAATTCTTATTTTGAAAGTGATATTGGAAATTTTTATGTGGTGTATTGAACAGAAATTTATTCAGTAATGAAACTGGAGCTTATAACATTTTTGCTGAAGGTTTTTTCCTCGTGAGCTGTAGTGTCTAGCGTACTTGTAAATAAAAATCACATTGGTCCAATATATTAATGCCATTCTCATTTAAAGCTACACTATGTAGTCTGGAATGATATCAGTGGCTACAATAGTATGAGCATTATTTTTTTGACTATGGCCTCATGTATTCTAAGCCTCTTTTCCATTCAGACCTCAAAGACAAGGGGCAAAGCTTAAGCTCATGAGATATACCAAGTACTCTTCAAATTGTTAAAGTGACTAGGTAATTGTTTTTTTTTATATATATATATTTTTAATATAAATACAATCTTGTATTACATTTTCTTAGTTTTTTATGATCTAGTGAACATAAGTTTCAATTTGTTTTTTAGTATTCAACTAGCTGTTAGGTCATTGATACTGCCACATTTTATGACCATCGTTCTCGTTAAATCAATATACATTTTTTTAAATGTATTTATACATTTGAAAGTTTTTTGTTTTATGTCTGGCTGTTGTACTCATATGGCAAACTGTGAAGAGTGGTATATGAATACGAGCTGTGAAGAAATGCCAAACTTGGTCTCTGCACTAGAACTCGGGACCCCTGGCATAGAAGCCATTTGCATTGACTACTACACCAACTGGTTGGCCATTAAAAGTATGGTGATTGTTTTAATTACAAATTTAGATTAGTGTTAAATAAACAGTTAAGGATTCATTGCATATATTCATGTGTATGAACTACAGTTCTACAGGGGCTAATATCAAAAAAGAATGAAAAAGTGTAAATCTATCAAAGATTTCCAGTACAGTAAGCGCCTTTATTTTATTTATTGGTTACTGTGATCAACCGTTTATTATGATCAATGCTGTTCAAAAACATCCAAACTTATTTTCACTTGATAAAAGTATTAAAAGGGAGGTTATTTTATTTGGTTTAATTCTAGGTAATTGTTTTGTCTGATGAGAAGTCAGTATAGCTTTGTTAGGGAAGAGTAAAGTGTATAAGCCTTTGGTACAGTAAATCACACATTGAAAACATCCCTCTTTCTTAAAAGGGTAGTCATGTGATGTATGACTCATGTTCATTGTACCTAATACTTCTATGTCTAATTTACAAGCATTCACGTTTAATTGTAGAGCTACCTATGACTAAGCCTACCTAATTGCGATAATGTTTCAGTTTGTCAGCATGGCTGTTATTTATCTGATGATCGCCGCTTATACGATCAGAAAACTGCAGTATTAATGTAATCGTAATGAGCAGCGGCTGTTATTTTAATTTTGTCAGATTTTACATTTGAAGGCTTAAGTTTTGGTTATCATGATAACCAAATTTCAGTATAAATATAGTGTTATTTTACAATTTAAAAAAAATTTAAAGACAGATTGCTCTGCTTGTACTTTTTTCACCTCTCCCACTACTGTGCATCGATACTATACCCCTTATGTCGATCCAGCTGTTAATAATCGCTGACGCTGCTCCAACTATTATAAAGAGGCAGTTAGAGGGGGAACTTTTCCCCAGTTTTCAGTTGGTGCATGTACATAGGCGATTTTTTTACTGTTATTCTGTTATTTTTGAAGATTAAAAAAGAAAAATTATTTGTGCTATTAGAAACTGTAATGAAATATACACATTTCTTTTAAAAAAACTAATTTGGAAATGAATGTATCTCTTATTTGAATTTTAATTAATTTTTATTACTAATAAATATTTTACCAATATTTTTAATTGATAAATTGTAAAAAATATTGATTTGAATGATATTTTTTAGGAATTAATTTTTAAATAATCAGTATGGGAGTATAAAATACTCTTTTATTATTTTAAAATATGTAAATATTAATTACGTAATGAGCATATTTAAATTTTTAACGTTATTTATTTATTTATTAAAAACTTGTAATAGGATGTTTATGGATTTTGTAAAAAAGGGTTAAAATGAATTAAATAGTTTTTCTTTTTAATACAGTGATAATAAAAATAATGTAATTTTATGTTGTGTTGTATAAAAAGTTTTAGAGATTGTTTAGCTTGTAAATTATGATTCGTTGATCCATATAATTTTAAATGTAATTAATTGATACTCGTAGACTGTGAAAATATTATCAGAGACTTATTGTAAAAATTATTTATTTGTCAGTGATTGCTGAGTTAACGTTATTGAATATTTATTTGCGATATTAAATTATGTAATAATTTGCAATAATAATTTACTATAAGAAATTATTGTTTATGCTCTGTGTATGTCTTTTTTTAATTTTCGCTTTTACTTGCACATTTTCACCAGTCATCCTATTCTGTTAATTATTTTGATGGAATTTTTCTCGAAGGCCAGAAAGAACAATGATATTGTTATTTATCTTAACTATGTAAGCTGTAATTTCAAATTATCACTGTTCAAAAATTCAATATATTGTGTAATTAGTGGAAAATATGTAACAACAATATTTTATTACAATTTAAATGCAATTGAGTCCCAGAAACGTTATAGATTAATTTATTAAATATTTTTATTAAATTTCAGAAAATATTTTAATCACTGTGTGCAAGTCTAATACCCATTGTTCTAATTAAATGTTTTAAATCTTAATTATTTTTTAAAAAAACATGAAACTTCCATATTATGCACTTATTGCCCATCTGATTAATTTAATTAACTTTTTTTAATATTCTAATTGTCAAAAAAAATGTTACAATGACTTTAACATTTTATTAATTAAAATTGCTGTACTTTCCATTATTAAATGTTAAGAATTATTGTTAAATTAGTCGTAAGAATTTGTATTTAAATATAAACAAATTAATTTGAAAAATATTTCTAAACGAATGCTAACTGTTCCAAAATTTGCAACCAATTAAAATTCATGCTTATTTACTGTGTGTACACAATCATTGTAAGATATGACACCAAGCTACAAAGAAAAATAGAAATTTTATTGCGCATTAAGATGGGGGAGTTCTAATTGAAGAGCTATGGATGAGCTGTGGAGGTGCTATGCAACATTTTTTTTTCAAAAATTTATTTTTTGTGATTGCTGAAGGTGTTAAGTGCACAGTTAGTTACGTAGATGACACAGAACGTTGTATATCTACAGTTTACAGAAATACTAGGGATAAGTAGACTATGTACAGCTTAATTTTAAGGTTTGTTAAGGATTAAGATCTTAAGATTCTTTGACACCTTCTTCTACCATAATTTACTACAATCTATGAGTAATAGACATCTTTTTAAAGTAAACAGGTAAATGTAGTAATGAACACCTATCATCACCATTAATACGCATTGTGTTTTTCTTTAAAAATTTCTCTTATGAAGATCTTTACGAGTATTTTTTATTATTAAATTACCGTTAATCCATTTATAGATTATACAGTCTACAATAAAGACTTCTTAGTAGATAAAAGTGTTGTATGCGTAAGAATAAGTGTCGTAAGGTGTTATATGACAATGTTAGTCGGTCCTCGATAAATCTAATAAAAAAGTGACAATGAAAAGTAAAGTTGTAAGAACTTTTAATTGCATAAGAAAATATTTTCATGAAGGGATTAGTACTTTCATAGCAATTTCCACTAAACTATGTTTTTGCTACATAGCACCTTCATCCACTAAGCTCTTCAATTATTCTCTGACAATAAACACTCCGTGATCATTCATTCAGTGGAACTACCTTCTATACGAAAACTGTTAATGCTAGAAATATTAGTACTGCAATACTGAATGCATTTATTTATCAGCATGAAATATTTTTGATTCTTGTTTTTATCATTAAAAATAATACCAATTATACAAAACTTTCTTATTTTGAGGTAAGTCTATAAATCTAAAAATGTTATATTTACAATAAAAAGTATTTTTTTTTTTATTATACAAGTTACAGAAAAGGGAAAATTTATTCAAATGTAACTATTATTTGGTTTTTGCTATCTTAATATAGCAAACAATTTAATGGTCATGTAGGGTGTTAAGTCTTCCTAACTTTTATCCAGATTGTTTGAGTGTACATTCATAATTAACTGGAAATGTTAGTTAATTTTTTTGTCTCCAAGATTACACTCAGAAACAACAAATATGTCATTCGTGCCATTTTTCTTCTAATCAGATTTTCCAGTTGTGGTCTTTTAATTAATATAATTTTGTAAAAGTTAGAATTTTATAAACAGTTCAAGTCACTCAGTCATTAATAATAAAATAAGTAAAGGAGAAAAACAAGTCTACTTAGACTGAGAAATCTCATAAGTTTAACCATTGGAATTATAAAGTTTCGTATTTATTAATTGTTTTGTATGAAAGGCTAATAATAATAATAAATTTAACAGTTTTTGGAATGGTGTTTGCTTAGTTCTACTAATTTCAAATAAAATTGTATGAATAAGTTTCAATTTGATGCAGATGAATTTCGTTTGTATTTGTAATGAATAAAAAATACTTCTTTTTTCAAATAAGAATTTTTTGTAATCTTGTCCATCTCTATTGGATATTTGTTTTGTATTCTTTGATATAATTTTAAAGTACCAGTAGCTGTTAAAGTTAATCGAACAAAGTTAACTTATGTATTGATATTTTTACAAATATAAATTCTGAAGGAATATTTTTATAATTTTATCATGAGGGTATGTTATGGTTTGTCTTTCTTTTTGTTTCTCTTACAGATATTTACGAATAGATAATAGACTGTCTCGATAATTATCTATATTATTATATATTTTGTTAGCATAAATTTTCTAACTAGGAAAAATTAAATCTAGTAATGCTGAGTGTTTATGTATTAGGAAAAAAAGGTAATTTCTTTCTGGCCATTATTAGGATTACTTTTAATTTTTTACCACCAAAATGGTTGTTGTCAGTACGATTTAAAAGGCATGAGTTTATACAGTAAACAAAATATTTAATAATAAACATAGATTTAAATGTGTAACAATGAAATATATTGTTGGTAGTTTAAAGAATGAAAAAATACGTATTTGGTTGTACATTTCTTAAATATTTTGTACCTGATATTTTATTAGAATGAATGTTAAAGTGTGGGAAAGAAATTCCTAATGATAATTCTACCATTATATGTATGAACTAACTACTACCTATTGGATGAAAAATTTGTATTTTATAGAAAAGTTAAGGTATTCTTAGAAACAAATTAAGAAGTAATTGATATCGATTGATTTGTTATAATCGTTAAAGAAAAAAAATACGTAAATAATTTCCTTAGGCCCTCTGAAATTAATGTTATAATTACGTTAATTTAGAATGTTAATAATAGTTTAGTTTTTGCAGAAAGATCATCATTAATGTGTTTTATTACGAGCAATAAATTTTGTTTTAATTATTTAAAATTTAATTTGTCTTAGCTGTTGGAAACATCATATCATGATTTCTTTTTTTCGCTTTATGTACTGTTAATAATCAGTAAGAATAGAAACTGTTTTTTAAGTATTCTACACATTTCTTTTTCAAAACGTTGTATATACAATAAGAAAAACTACAATAAATGAAATCATTGCATTAATAACAATGTGGTATTTATTTATTTATGATTGTAAAATTATTTTAAAACTGATCTTGTTCAATCCTGAAGAAACAAGTATTTTTACTTTCTTTTGCCCTATTTTTGGTAAATATAGATACAGAATGTTATATTCATATTATATGTCATGTTGATTTTTTTTAAGAGTTTGTTCCCCTTAGCCAAAAGACATGTTTTTACTGATTGGTCTTTTTGTCTCCATGTGTATGAACAAAATAACTCAAAAACAGAAAATCATACTAAGTTAAAACTTAAGTTAGGTACCACAAGGAGAGCCCGTCACAACCATTTTCATCAAAATTGGTCAACCAGAAGTAGTAGTTAACTTGTGCAATTTCTTTTGTAATTTTCTCAAAAATGACTCCTCGGAATTTGTTTAAATCGCCTCATTTTTGTGCTCTTGTGGCAAACAATTGTTTTTTTTAAAGTGTGCCTTTAATATCCATTTTAGGGAAAAGTGTAGGGCCTATATAATATTGTAATGATAGAAAATTGAAAATACAACATTTATTTCAATCGCTTTTTCTAGTAGTCACTTTGTGGTTTCCTATATTTTGGTCATTGAAATTGGTAAGAAATAGGTTACATAATTAGTTATAGAAAATTAAAAAATATTTTTTCATTTTGCAACATTTTGTACTCATTAAAATTAGGTTGTTCTTATTATTTACATTGGCAAGAGAAAGTCGTGTGTTTTACACCACTTTTTTAGAATACGTAGTTCATTATGAACTCTGTTAAAAGGAAAAACCTTTTATTTCTGGGTATAATGATCATAGAACAGAACCTCATAACTAAATACTCGTTTCCCTAAATCTCATAAACATTCATTTCTTTGAAAAGTTGCTGAAGCTCACATTCTGAAGTAGTTATATTGATAACTACAAAAAGGTAGGTACAACTCCTCTTTTTATGTTTATCTCTTTCGTTTATTACTCTATTATTTTTAAAAAAAATTTAGTCATTTTTTTGCTCAGTTTGATAGAACACTAGCAATACTTCACTCGCTGTGCTTCACAGAAAACTAAACTTTAAGCATTTAACTTCTCACACAATTTTACATATTGAAAGCAAAAACATTATTGTACTAATAAAACCAATTAGTACTGGAAACAGGAAGTTAATTAAAATCAGTGTGAATCACCAAAGGAAGGGAAGAAATAACTTATTGTTATTAGAAAAAGTAAAACCTATTTTTAAAAAAAATTGTGCAATCACTGATTTTTAGAAGGTTTACATCACAAAATACACTATTTTATGGATATCTGTCCATTAAATAATTTTCAAAAATATTTAACGCAGGAAAGAGAAAGAAGATATAGGCCTATTAATTATAGGGAATACTGCACTGTACCCGACTCCATAATCCAATGATCGGAGAATTAACCATCTCTTAACGTTACCAAAAAAAAAAAAAAAAAAAAAAGATGACATCATTTTACCACCAATAAAAAGAAAATTCTTGAAATTTAAAAATTAAATTGTCATGTGGCTTTTGTTATTTCAGGAAGCCCTAAACTTCCAACAGTGAATGAAGTTAGATGTCAGTCAAGATAGTTTCTGAGATGGCGTAATACAAATGTTACTTCTTGTAAGCAATGAATTTTTACTTTTTCTTGCCCTATATGAATATACTGGGAAGAAAAGTATTGCTTTCATGTTGATTTTTTTAAATTGAGTTTTCACTGGATGTATACATTTTCTGACCCCTGAAGCCAAAAAAACTGTTTTTAGCGATCTAGAGTTTAGCAGCAATTAGTGATTTTCTGTAGTTTTTTTTCATCAAAATCTGTGAAAAATCAGATTTTCAAGATGCCACAGCCTTAGTAACGCATTTTACAACATACGTGTTTAGAATCAAAAAGTTTAGGTAATTTAAAAACCTACAACTTTTATTTAAAGCTTTTTCTCTACAGAGGGTAGTTTAGAGGCAATTACCAATTTCTTTTAAGAATTGCTTTACTCTTAAGAGTTTTTAATATCAGGTTAGTATGAAGTAGTAAGATGGAGAAAGAAGCAAGGAAGGTTGGGTAACTCTGTGATGTGGCGGGGCAACCACTGCTCTTTTATCTTATCCTGGTACAAAAATGTAGTTTAATGATTGTTGGTTATTATATTTGTGTAGGGCAACCACTGCTCTTTCATGTTATCCTGGTATCAAAATCTATTTTTATGTTTGTTGGTTATATTTCTACAAGGCAACCACTGCTCTTTCAAGTTATCCTGGTATCAGAATCTACAAGTTTAATGTTAGTTATTATATTTCTGCAGGGTAACCACTGCTCTTTCATGTTATCCTGGTAGATTATATGTGACCCAGTGGTCACCGCTAAAGATATGTTATATATTATGTTGTTATCACTCTTAAGTAATAGACCTTCTGCTCCAAAAATACGAGATATGTCTTCCAGTCGTGGTTCTTGTCAACCAACCAACATACATAACCTAGTCAAGCCGGACTATCTGCCCTTTCATTATCTGCAACCCCTTTGTGACCTAGCAACAACACAAAGGTGTTGTGTCAGCCTGATTGCGTGAGCTTTTGCAGGTACTCCAATGCTAACAGATCAACATGATCAGGATCCAAGAGGCTGTCTGTCTTTCAGGCAATTGGGATAGTTACTTTTCATACTGATAATGTTTAATCAGATCATTTATTTTCAGCAGACTCCTTAACAACAACAATTCAATTGAGAGGACAAATTGGAAACAAAAATAGAAACTGAAGTCAGAATATCATTGATAAACTTTATTTCTTTACATTCTGTATAAATCTTTAGATATTGTAATAAGGCACAATTATCAGTTCATAACTAATTAATATTAAATACATTAAAAACTAATTCCAATCATAAAATCTTTTTAAAAATAAATCAATGGTCAAAAAACACATAAATATTTTCTATTTTACAATGAATCTTAAAAACTTTTCACATGAATCATAACTCAATTTTATAATTTACCACTGGCTTATTTCAACACAAATAAGGCTAACAGGAAACTTAAAAGAAGCAAACAATTACTAAATAAATAAAATATTTACAATTACTATTTATATATTCTATTATAATAAATAAATCAATAAATACAAATCATCAAAAAACATACCCTATTAGATCTACCTAAATCTACATGACCATATAAAAAAATTACTGTCAATAGAAAAAAATACCAAACAATAAAGAAACAATTCATTCAAGAAATTTTTTATGTAAAAATAAAAGACAATATAAATATGAACATAATTGTGGAATTCTTGAGTGCAAGATTTTAAGCGTTGCACCCAATCAACAAAAAAATTAGTTGAAGACTACTGAAATTATTTTTAAGCTCATGTAGCAAGGGTAGAGGAAAATTCTTTGAAAGCTCTTAGGCTGCGTTTACAAATTATGCGTGTGTGCGTTTACGGGAGGTTTTTTAAATACATTAACAGTACTGACGGTGGTTATGAATCACATTTTATCACATGCACGTGTATAAACGTGCTGATATGAGGAGCGAATGAAACAAACCAATTCGATCTACCTGCGCATGTATAGGTGGATAGTTCGCTTCTGAAATTACGGTTTTCCTATTGTACAGTTAAGTTATGAATAATGACGTGTTAATTAGTTAAGTGCACAAAAATATAAACCACATCTTTTGGGAAAAATCTTGTAAGAAATACAGCAGGAGTGACATAATAAAGAAATTATGGGATAATTTTACCTAAAATATAACAAAAGTATTGTATTAATCCTCAGCGTGTAATAATCAAAAAACTACGTTCATTAGACCGCAATTCCTTGTACAAATTATGAAATTCTCTACAAATAGAATTAATAGGATTCCTCCTTTTCCTTTTTTTGTCTATGTATTTTGTACTTTAAATAACTATTTCCCAATAAAAATAATAATTAATAAGACATAGGTTTTAAAAGGAATTTACAGTCTCATTCCTGAACGAAAAGTATACACTCTCTCAATATTTTGTAACCACATCACACGCGTGATAGTTGCCACCTGGAACTCTTTCATACACGTACACACGCTACTCTCTATCCTAAACATATCATTTTTAACTGCATCCTTATGGAAATGAAATTAAAAAAACTATTCTTCAGTGAGTATACAGAAAATTACTGACTACTTAAAGTGGACTGCTTTGAAACATCCTTATCACCTAAAATCAACACTAAAAGAGAGAAGGAAGACAATTCCTTCAGCCTACATTTTTTTAGGAGCTGATTGTAAATATATACTTAATGGTAATAAAATTAATTTCTTGTAAAATTATAGTTACTGTGGCTTTTTATGAACAATAATATCTCACTATTCAAGTTATGTTTAAACTTACTGCGAACAGAAAAACTAGAAATATATGGGAATAGGGGGATTGTGGTCACCAAATATAAAAGTAAAAATCCATTTTTCCAATGAAATAATAACAACTTACTAACATAAGTTCTTCTGAATGGAAAGTGCTTTCTTTAAAGGTTCTCCAAATGTTTTCTTCCTTTATTTTAATTAAACGAACCATCGACTACTCATTTACCTTAGAAACCTTTCCATGGAGGCTACACTCTTCATTTTTAAACCGATCAAAAAGTTAAATTTTTAAATTAAAAAACATGGCTTGTTTTAGCCTTTCTTTTCAGTACATGTGGAATTAACTTTATACACATAACTTGAAGCAAAAGAATAAATTTCTCGTAAGTAAAGCAAACCAGCACATATCAACAGAAGAAACAACACAATATGGAAACATTAGATTAACACACAATGCTCCATATAATAACCCACACACCTCAATATTGTAAAGGCAACTGTAATCCTAACAGAGTTCTTTTGAGATATGTCATTAACCTTGAAGTGGACTTACAGTTTAGGAAAAATTTCTTAAAACACTATGTTTGGATTGTAGCATTATATGGGAGTGAAACGTGGGTGATAGGGGTTTAGAAAGGAACAGCACAGAAGCTTTTAACATATGGTGTTATAGTAAAATGTTAAAGATTAGGTGGGTGGACAAAATAAGTAATTTAGAGGTTCTTAGGTGAGTGAATGAAAAAAAAAGTATATGGAAGCATCTAAACAAAAGAAGGGATAGGCTAGTGGGGCATATCCTAAGACATCCATTCAGGTATTAGTTTATCATTAATGAAGGGTAATATTGAAGGAGTGAATAGTAGGGGGAGGCAAAGGTTAGAATATATAAAACAAATTACAAAAGATGTAGGGTGTTACAGGTATATAGATATGAAACGACTTGTGCAGGATAGAACAGTTTGGAGAACTGCATCAAACCAGTCAAGAGACTGATGACAAAAAAACAAGTGGACAAGCTTAACAGCATTCTGATGGGGGTGAGATGATACATAGATTTTTGAGCAAAATTCCATTGATGTTTTGTAAATAGTGTTCTACCCACATGTTATTTACACAATGTTATTAAATTTTTTTGTTATATATTGTTCATTACATATTATGTTTAATACAACATTATATTTATTAATAAGACTGTAAGTATTGCATTAAATAAAAACTGGGCAAACAATGTTCAATTTCACATCTATTAATATTTTGACAGTTGGAAAACACAAGCACGAATGGAAAGCAATTACTATATCCTTAAATTGACGACGTGCTTACTACCTTTGAGCCAGAATTTTCCTCTAACCCTTTTCTAAAAGCAATTTAATTGCTAAACAGTGCAACAATTGCCTAGATGTACCCTTTATGGTAACTTTACCACTGTATATGTTCAGAGTGATTACCACTAATCTTTAATCAATCTTGGCACTTGAAATATGAGTACAAAAAAAAACTAATACCAAAAAATTCCAGCTTATGAATATTTTACAATAAATATGATAAAAATCTGAACATAATTATCTAATTATATCACTATTAACTAATTACCATATATTTAAACAGTCTTAATACATATTACATAAAATCACCACATTGATACAATTTATAATCACCATGGCCAGCATGGACTTTTACAATTACGAATCCAAGCTTGAACATCACCAGTTGTTACATCCATTATAGCCGTAAATGTAGTCAACTAAAACAAACACAGTAATTCAAATTTTTACACTTTTAAATTTTTACTTGGATATATGAGGTGTAGCAATTACGTTCCGGGAATTTGTCAGTACAACACATGCAAAATAAGTTACGAGCAAAATTTTATTATCGACCTCCACAATAGTCTCTTTCTAACTCAACACAACAATTCCAATGTTGCTCCCATGATTGGAAGCACCCTCGGTGATCCTCCGAAGTTACTCCATTCAGCACCGCGGTTACAGCTTCCTTGACCTCCTGTATGCCGCCATGATGAGTTCCCTTGAGGTGCAACTTCATCTTACAAATAAGGAATAGGAAGTTTCAGAGGGTGGTATTAGGGCTATAGGGTGGGTGTGGCAACAATGAAATGCCTCTTTTCGCCAAAAACTCTTGCACAATGAACGATGAATGGGCCGGCACGTTGTTGTGGAGCAAGATCTGGCTGTCCTCGGCAAGTTCGAGCAGCACACGTAAAATACATGCTCGTAGCCGCTCCAGGACGCCAACATAGAACTGTCCAGTCACTGTCTGGCCAGCAGGAACATATTTTATTCATGAAGAATGATGCTGCGGATATCGAAAAAATGATCAACATTGCCTTCAGTCGCGACTTGGGCATTCTTGCTTTTGTTGGCCGCTCACCACCCTTTTCCACTCACTGACTTTGTTTACAGGTCTCGGCGTCATACTCAAATATCCAGGTCTCGTCTTGTGACTACACGACTCATCCAATCTCTGCTGTCGCTCTGAATGCAGGAAAGCATCCTCACTAACCTTACTTGTAATATGAGTCACTAATTTTCACGACACCACTAAAAAAGTTACTTTCGAAAAATGCGCATAAAACACAAATCAAACATGGTATCCACTTCAAACTTTGACTGCAACAAAAGGAATGTCCCCTATTTCCGGTCATACATTTATGAACGATGCAGTAATGCCAATTCCTGACAAATAACAAAATTCCTGGAACTTAATTGCCACACCTGGTAAAATCGCTAATTAGCATAATAATCAGACAAATACTGCTGCAACCTAATTTACCTAGACCACTTTAAACTGAATACTGGCACTGTTAAACATTGTTAGTTCAGTTCAATAGGGACTGAGAACAATCTTGGGTTAACCAGAAAACAAAGAAAAAATCAATAATGACAATTTGCAGAAACTTTTCCTAATAATGAACAAAACATGTAAGTTGTGGTACATAGTACAACTGTGCGCACAAATAAAGACCAATAACCATGCTTGAAATTCTGGCACAAAGTATGTTTCATTTATTTAAAAATTTTAGCCTCTCTTTTCACTTTCTGCATAATCCTTTGAGTCCTATTGCATTATCAGAATGGTGTTGCCCAACTGTGGATAGTTCGAGATTATACAATGAAAGTTGACATGAATGAGAGGCTGTCAGCAGACAATAAAGATCTTTAGTTTACTTATGAAGTATGTACCACAAAGTGGCTTATTTCACATTCAGAAGCAGAAAAACTATTGCATCATCAAGGTTTTATGCAGCCAAGCAGTAGTGAAAATGTATAATTTCTTGTAATTGCTAATGAACTAGAAGAAATGTTTTACCAGTCAAGGAATTTATACTGTAAGTACATCTTGAATTAAGAACTTTGTTATTTCTACTACCTATTCCCAACTACACTGTAAATCTTAGAATATGATCACACGCGCGTTGCACAGAGTCAACTGGCAAAGCAAGTCAGTTTGGAGTTGCACGTTTGCGGGTTGAACACAAGTTGCATTGCAGTCGCACTAGTAGATGAGGTACAGTGTAATAACATGTGTCCGATTAAGAAGTGACTCCAGTGCAACGCTTATGTGATATTTCTTCAGGTAGGATTGTAGTTGCGTTGCAGCAGTGGATGAATGGCGTTACACAAAAACAGTAAAATATTACAATACCTTATTTAAAACTGGTCTAGTTGACAAAACTTTGTAAAGAGTAGCCTCAGGGTAATCAGAACCAAATTGTTCCATACATTTGTTAGCAGGATCACGTCTATTATCATAAAAAGGCGGCGTTTTCCAATGATCATAGTTTGTTTGAACTAAGAACCATTTGTTTTTATCATTGTAATTTTCTAAACTCCAGACATCATAATCTGTTCTCCCTCTGGTAATAACACAACCCTAAAAAGCATTTCAAAACAGACAAATTTTAATGATTAGTTTTCCAGAAATTATATGAAAGATCATACAAAATTTTATACAAGGGTCTATTATAAAGTGATGTCTCCAACGTTACAACTTTATTAGTAATGGATACATTGTTTACATATTAGT
Source organism: Catonia carolina (assembly GCA_035578175.1). Taxonomy (NCBI): domain Eukaryota; kingdom Metazoa; phylum Arthropoda; class Insecta; order Hemiptera; family Achilidae; genus Catonia; species Catonia carolina. The sequence goes on from JAQMRL010000003.1 coordinate 52,509,202, forward strand.
GTGAAATGATAGATTTAAACTGTCTCTACTCACCAATATAATCACTTTTCCACATAATTGCCGTTAACAACAACACATTTACGCCAATGTACGACGCTTTGGAAAGTCCATCAATGAAGAAGTCTGAAGTTTTCATACGGCACTATTTCCTCACCCACGCTATTACCTCTGCATTAGAAGAGAAACGCATGCCCTAGAGATGTTCCTTAAGCTTGGGAAAGAGGAAAAGTCACAGGGCCCAAGATCGGGGCTATAAGGTGGATGAAGTAAAATGTCTTGAAACCCAAGCTTCTCTAGTGCTGTACCCATTTTCAGACTTGTGTGAGGACAAGCGTTTTTATGATGCAGAATTGGCTCTTTGTCTCGATGAACCCTACGCAGCCATCGCTTCAGATTTGATAGGGCAGCAACATAATGTTCAGAGTTGACAGTACAGTCACGTTCCAAAAACTCCATATGAACGATACCATCACAATTCCAGAAAATGATAATCATGACTTTTCTGGCAGGTGGCACTGTTTTGAATTTTCAGTTGCAGCTGTGAGTCACCGCTTGTTTACAAAGTCACAGTACATGAATAACTACTTTCGAGACTATCTGGCCCATCATTATAATAGTTAAAGCGATGGAGGCATTACTTTTCAATACACCCTCATATATGTAGTAAAATTTTAGAATAATGCGAGGGCTACTATTTTTCCAAGTTCCTTTACTTTGCCAATGGATACACAGCTTTCATGATGACGTGGTGCTTGCACAGTATTGTTGAGTAATCTATCAATCAGCACCTCCTAACCGGATCAGCATTAAATTAATTAAATGTAATTAAAATTACATGGCGTAATTTTGATGGGAGCGCCCTTTTATCATGGCTACTTTTATCAAAGCTCCCGTCAAATGCGAGATGAGAAAAGCTGAAGGCAATATGTGTGACTAAAATTCATCGAGATTGTGTGTTATGTATGGGAAAACTTATGAGTGTTAGTGCAGTGTGACAGTGGTGTAGGATTTTTGGAGAAGGACAAACTGATGTCTATGATAAAGGGGATCAGGAAAGAAAGCCAGTAGCAACAAAAAAAAAGTCCAAAAGTTATGGTTTGAGCAAACAATCGGTTCACAATTTCTGTGCTGAATTTCCTGAAATTTCTTGATCAGCACTTTATGACATTGTTACAGAATGTCTTGGCTACAATAAATTGTGTGCACAATGGTTCCTTCAACAGCTTAAAGACATTCACAAACTGATATGAATGAATTGTGCACTAATATTTTTGCAGCGCTATGATGAAGGGGAAACATTTTTGGGGAACAATCAAAATGGGAGATTAAACATGGGTTCAGTTTGTGAATCTTGAGACAAAAGTGCAATCAAAGCAATGGATGCATACGAGCTTGCTTAACAAACCTTGTCCAACAGATAGCTTATAGTCATTATGTTTTGAGACTAAAGAGGACTTTTTAGTAGAGTTCTTGGACCCTGGAACAATTACTGCAGCAATATAATATAACACCCTAGATATGAAGAGCTATACAAAACAAAAGGAGAGGCATATTGCCATCAAGAATTGTCTTTCTTCATGACAATGAGTGCTCTCATACAGTAACAAAGGAACTGCTCAAGAAATTCAGATGGGAATTGTTCAACCTGCTCTATAGCCCAGTCTTGGCATCACGCGACTCCTACTTATTCACCAAGATCAAAGTATGGTTGGAGATGCAGTGGTTCAATGCTAATGTGGAGTTGAAAACCAGTGTGACAGATTGGCTGAGAACTCAGGTAGCAAAATTGTACGAGGAGGTTATATAAAAGGTGCCCCGTTATGACAAATACGTCAATGTTTGTGGCAACGTTGAGAAATAGCTCACATGTGTAAGTAACTCTTTTGTATAATAATACTTCCTCATTTCTTGATTTTTTTGCTAGCCTACTGGAACTTGAAAAATGTAGTCCTCGTATTATACAATTCTTATATTCAGTCAAACAGACCTCTTTGGAAATAGATAACCTTTGCATAAAGTTACTAACTACATCATCATGAGGTTATCTACCCTTGCACCATGTTTGTCTCTAACTTGTTCTATTCTCTATAACTCTCATCAATAATGTAGGCAATACAAGGGAGTAAATGGCATAGTATATAGTGAGGTGACAAAGCATAGTACCTGGGAATAACAGAAACACAAACAAATGACAGTAGTGAACTAAAGGAAAGAGTAATTAAAGGTATAAATGCTATTATGCTCTACAAAAGTTACGAAGCTCAAAAAGGATTACAAGAGATTCAAAAATCTGGATATATCACACAAAATACTCCTGGTGGTCTTACATAAATGTGAAACTTGGAAACTGACTAATTGAAGACCATAAGTTGAGTTGATGAGCGTAATCAAAACAAAACTGCAAACCTTAGTCATCTATACAAGGATGATAAGTATGGGCTTTCCAGACTAATTCTTGAGAGTAAAGTTGAGAGCAAATGGAGACCTGAGCGATGGAAATGCTCTTAGTTGAAGAATATTAGAGACTGGGACAAGACAAGGATTTTTCCAAGTCTGTTTAAAAATATAGAACTTAGTTATTTTATTATAATATTCTTTTAACCTGCAAAATTATTATGGCAGATTTTAAGGAAGGGTCTGCTTCCTGCTTGAGAAATCGGCAAATAAGCTTACCAAATGCTTCAAAAGGCTTTCCAGAAGGATGGTATGAGCTATACACAATTTTTTGAGTGGTTTGGGCTGTTCAAATGTGGTGAGACGAGTATTGAAGATTACACTAGTTCTGGGTGCCCTTCATCATCTCGAAGTGAAGAAACATTGAAAAAATTTGCTAAATAATGAACAAGGTTCGTCAATTCACAATTATGAAGTTTCAGAACAGACAGGAGTGAGTTTGATCTTGAGCCACGGAATTTTGATTGAGGATTTGCAATCAGGTGGATGGTTCCTTCACCATGATAACACTCCCGCACAACAATTCGTGGTCTTAGGGGTGAAGTATTTGTTTCCACGAATGAAAAAAATATGAAAGGGAATCATTTTGACGATGTAAAGGCTGTTTTTACAGCTTCGCAGAGGGCACTGGATGATATCAAAGTTGAACAGTTCCAGTGGGAAAGAAGACTGGAAAAGTGCTTTAAATTTAATGAAGAATAGGTTGAAGAATTGAAAGAATTTTGTAGAGCAGATGCCAAATAAGCTTGCTAGTGTAGCTGCGCGAAAAGTTCAGAAACAGTCAGTAGATTTCGTGTCTTAGTACCGAACTGCCTATTAATCACAGGCACTGAACGATGTAAATTATCATCTATTAGCGACGTTGAAAATATTTAATTGTAAACAATTGTACAACAATTAATGCCTACTACATACAGCACATTACAGACTAATGTTTTCAGATCAGCTGATATATAATGTTGTGAGAGCAACGCGATTCTGATCACACGTGGTACAGCACTGACCCCATTACTCGCCAAGGCAACCGAGTGCACCATTACCAAAATAAACCTTCTGTGCGCTTCAGAAAACGGCAAGCTTATTTGGTATCCGCTCTAAAGTACTTAATAAATTGATTTTTTTATTACAAAAATCTGGTTGTTTTGGGTCCTCCTTATATACAAATGTAGTAACAATTTAATATTTTCACTACAGTAAGAATTATGTTATCTCTTACAAATATCTGATGAATATTTCAGACAAATATATTCATGTTTTGACAGAATAAATTTAGTAGTTTATATAAATCAATTGAAGAGAATGAGGAAGTATGTTTGTGCTGCAAGAGTTGTCTATACTTCCACAGGGAATAAAAATGTTAAGTCACCCAAGACAAACATGGTTTCCGGAATGGGCACATGGGTTATTAAACGTAACATAAAGAGGAAATTTAAACTGATTACCAAATTTCAAAAAAACCTTTGATGTAGAATGGGAATCTTATCTATGTTATACAACAATAATAGAACAAAGAAAACCACAACACAGATAAAATAATGCTGAAATGTGAATAATACAGCCAGAGCAAAAGGAAATTATAGAAACAGGAAATAAAAATGTCTACAAACTTGGGTTTTAGAATACAATGAAAAATTTTCTTATAGCCTTTCTATTTCTTCCCCAGCACAGAAGGGTGAATCCATTTGAAACTGCCAGAAAATAGTATATTTTATTGCTTGCTTGACTATTAGAAAAAAAAACAGGTTTTAAAAAACAGGAAAAAGTCCTCCACATAATTTTTAGTTGGGAAATTTGATTTCAATTTCTTTTGATTAGGAATTTTGACCAATTGGCTTAACAATGGAAATTTGGTACTGTACTAAAAAAAAGCTACATTTTATATATACATTTTTTAAAATAATACATTAAACATAAATAAACAAAGAAAGAAAAAATGATGTAGTGAAATTAACACAAACATACCTGATGTGATTTTCTACCTGCCAAAATAAAATAAACAGGAGCAATTAATGTTGGACTAGATAGGAACTTTTGAGCTTGCAAATAATTTTCACTGTTTTCTAAGACATCTCTTGTTAAAAGTCCAATCCATCTTTGATTACGTCTACCCAAAATCCATTCAAGCAGTCCAATGTACCCTCCATCTAAATTGAACCTTTCGTTAACTGTCAACGCAAATGCATCCTATTCACAATTTTAAAGATACTGAATTAGTAATCATTGAAAATAAACACTTATAAATATATGAGGGGCGTTCAAAAATTTCCAGAAATGGTGGTTCAACGTGCAAATGTTATGAACTATGGCAATTCTTATCAAATCACCTTCAAAGAAGGACCCTTGGGCACACACACATTCACTTTATCAATCCTGCCATTTTTGGAAGCAGTGGGAGTAGACTTCTTTCGGAATCTGTTGGAGCTCATCATTTCATGATGTTGACAAACTACTGCTGCGCTCGTCATCCTCTAACATCTCCTGCCCTTTCTTAAACTATGCAAACCAGTCGTAAACAGAAGATGTTTTTACCGCATTATCATCGTAAACTTGCTGCAGACCCAACAGTGTCTCTAAAGCTGACTTTCCCGACTTGCACATGAACTGCAACATTGTGTTGACCGACAATCACTCACATCCATGTCGCGTGCATGGAGCACTGACACCGCTATGAACTGTCCAAACAAGAATGTGTGCGCTATCATATTGCTAGTTTGGTGATGGCATGGCTATTCCGAGAACTTTTTGAACACCTCTCGTATTTTTAAATCAGAAATACTAACAGAAAGTAAAAAATACACTACTATTAGAAACAGAACACTTAAATAGACTAGTATAGAATATCCTCTAACCATCATCATCATCCTTTTTATCCCTCTTCCAAATTTCCTTAGGTCAGTCCTAAGGAACTCCACTCTCATTAAACCATTGTTACGGCTGTAGCACTTGTCGGTTGAGGTACGCGGCATTCTTCTTCTGAGTGGAGGCATAGGGCCTCCAGAGGTGTAGCTGCTTTTGATGGGGAGAAATTGGAGGTGACCTTTGCAACTGCCTCGTAGAGCAGCCGCTGGCTCACTGAGTGCTTCTCTACTGCTACCTAAAGAATAGAAGCGGCTGCTGGTTAGGCGAAGGCAACTTTAACGCTACCTGAAGCCAGGAGTAGTCGCCGACATGGCCAACACCGTTTACTGCTGCGTAGAGGAGGAACAGTCGCTGGTAAAGCGAAGGGAAGAGGAAAAGAGGAGTCGGTTGTAGAGTGAAAAAAGTATACTTAATGATAAATATTCTAAGCTATCTCCATTTTGACCTTCTCGTAAAGAAGATTGAAACCGAACTGACTGACTAGCCAAGTTTGCTGTAAGCTTTACCCACTTGTTGTCGTATGGCGGCTTGTAACGGACTGGCGTAGAAACAGTACAGTATCACTATCTCTCCTCCATTACTGTCGCAATTGCATCTTTTTCCAATTCATCCATCCACTTCCACCCTTAGTCTGCCCCTTGGTCTTTTTCCCTCCATCTTAAAATACAACATCCTTTAGGTCGTCTACCCTCCTCAATTCTATTGAATTGACCTAACCATTGTAGCTTTGTCTGACCAACTCCACTTACTAGACTGACCACGCCCAACTGTATCTAGTATCTGTCAATAATAATACATAATTTCTCACTCTTTATCTTTTTTTGTCTTCCTTAGCATACTCCTCTTGAATTGTATTTCAACTGCCTGTATTCTACTCTCAGCCTTTGTTCCACCTGCTCATGTTTCTTCTACATAAATCAGTATCGGTACAAAGTATAAATTTTACATCATAATTTTCTTACAATCCAAAAAAACTTCTTTACCAGACTAAGCCACTTACATTTTGGAAGAAACTGCTTGCTTTCTGCACACTTTTACTTAGCTCCTTTTCCAATTTTCCATCTGACGAGAAAACAGTAATAAATAAATAATTTTATTTATTTAGGGACTGTTTTTGATTTAACCTAATTCCACATCCCTGGCTTCCCTCCTCAACTCTTCTGCACCGGCACTTTATTTTTACTTTCTCTTGCCTACATGAATATATAGGAAGGAAAGTATTGTTTTCATGTCGATTTTTCACCAGATATACATGTTTTCAGACCCCGTGAACCCAAAAATCATGTTTTTAGCACTTGGTCTGTGTGTCTATGGGTGAACAAAATATCTTAAGAACGGAACATCGTACAAAGTTTAAACTTGAAACTTAAATTAGGTAATACTAGAGGACTCCACACAAACATTTTCATCAAAATTGGTCAACTGGAAGTAGTAGTTTATATGTGTAATTTTTCACTTTTTTGCTATTTTCTCAAAAACGGCTCCTATGATTTTTTTTAGAATCGCCTCACACTAAATTTTTATGCTCTACAAGATAGGGTAAGCGCCATGTCTGCTGAAATTCTTGGGAAGGCTATGCTGTCAGAAAAAAATGGATTTTTTAAGATTGTGGCCTTAATATGCAAAATAGGGCAAACGTGAATATTCCAAACCTCTTACATACATTTTTACCTTAAAATGCATATTAAGACATATATCTTAAAAAAATAACTTTTTTCTTTGAGAGCACAGCCTCCCCAAGAATTTCAGCAGACGTGGCCCTTAACCTATCCCATAAACCATAAAAAATGCGCTCTATAATCGATGTGTTCAGTACGAGATGGAAGATACAAGTGAACTACTGAGGCTCTTATACGGATGCGCGCGTAACGCTTGTCCGACTGATACATTCGTACAACCTAACAACGCTGTCAAACATTCTGATTGGTCTAAATGTGTGGAACAGCAGAGCTCATTAATGGAGAAAAGCATTATAGTGTGAATTTTTACTTTTTTACAAGGTTCTCAAAAACACCTGTTTTTTTTAAATCAAGTCATTTACTACATTTTGATACTTTTTATGAAAGGTATATAAAGTGTTATTCACTCATAATTAAAATTAGGTTATTTTTCATAATTTACACACGCAAGAGAAAGTCAAGAGTTTCACACCAGATTTTCAAATTAAATTATTAATGTTGCTTTATATATTTCTATGTGGTTTTCTCCGTATTCTGTTATCAACACTAACTATAACAGAATGAAATAGATAAACTAAATTAACACAAAGGAAGTGGGGTGGTATAATAGAAATCAAATAAGGAACCTTGAAGCTCTAATGAAATTAACCACAATAATAAAACGAGGAAATTAAATATACAACACACATTATAAAATTACTCTTAAATATTCAATTAATTGTATAATAAATTAGATCAGTTTTTATGAAAATGAGTTACTGTTAATACATACATACATAAAGTGGAAAGTGTTAACACATTTAGTGAAGTTTAAAAAAATTAAATCATAGACATTATTTTTAAATATTAAAGAAAATATGGGAAACGTAGCAAATACAATGTGTGCAATAGTGATAATTTACATGTCAACAATAGCAGTTTATAAACCAGCTTATGATGCTGATAAAATTAAAATTAACGAAAATTTAAAAACTTATGAAGTTTGTAACTTGAGGCAATTTTTCCCTGATAATAGTTTCAAATTTGTTGAAGGTACAGTTGAACTTAATAATACATATTACAATAATTCATATTTTACAATAGTTAAAGGTGGAATAGAAATGTGCATCTCTGATATATATGAATTAAATGAATCAATTAAATGTTGCCCAAAAAATCATCTGATGGACAGTAATTTTAAATGTAAATATATTTCAAATAAAACTACTATTAGTTTACAAAATTATTCTGGATTAGAAGTTTATGATAACTTGGCAAACAATACACTGTTATTGAATGAGATGTTATACTTAAATGAAATTAGTTGTCATAAATTTATTACTAAAAAAGACTATTATAATATATTGAATCACGTGGAACACAATATAATTTTTGATATTATACATGACGACATTATAAACTTCCTTGAATTAGATGACCACTGTTACGAATACTTTGAACAGATTGATAATGTGACTGAAATTGTATGTGCCGATTCATTTGCAGAGTTTATTAGGAGTACAAAGAAACTTTATGACATAGTAGAAATAATTAAACATAAAGTAGAAATATATAACTACTTTATTTCGATTGTTTTGCTTTTATTAATGTTTATAATGTATTGTCTTGTAAAACATTTACAAAATACGCTTGGTAAATGTACAATGGCATTAGTGGCAAGCATTTTGATAAATAATTTAGCATCAATTGTTTTTAGAATTTATGGATTATATTATTTCATGACTTATAAAAATGAAATGGAATCAACATTTAAAAGTATTTATAAATCACCATTACATTTGACTTCACCAGCAAACATGCAAGATTTTAACAAAAATGAACTCTACTGTCAATTATTTTGGTACACGAGACAATATGGGTGTTTAGCAAATGTGTTTTGGTTAAATGTTATAAGTTACAATGTTTGGAAAGGTTTTATAAATAATATTGTCCCTGTATCTATGACAAGATATCATAAACAGTTTTTAAAATATTCCTTGTACGCTTGGGGTGTACCAATTTTAATTTTAGTTATTCATTTCTTAATTTACAAATTCACATTCATTTTTACAGACGAAGTCAGCTGTGTAACTATGTTTGACCCATCATTATTATTAAAAATAGTATTATCTATTCTGTTCAATGTAAATGGATTATTTTTCATTCACATTATTTATACATTTTTTAAGCATAAATCGCAGTTGAACGCTCTGCGGTCAAATAGAAATGTCCTAGCAAAATCAATGTTTACAATATGTATTAAATTATCAATTGTTATGGGATTGTACTGGGGGTGTGCTTTCATGGCGTATGTATGTTTTTCACGAATATTTATACCAGACTTTTTATGGATATTTGTTTGCAACTTGAACGACTATCAAGGAGTTCCAGTGTTCATCATATTTATTAGTGAACAAAAAGTGTTGATGCAATTAAAAGAAAAATGTTTCCCTTCGTCATCAGAACATTCGACTGTTCAAGTAGCGTTACAGCAAATAGCGATTCAATACAATTCTAAGCAAGAAACAATCAGGAAACGTTCAGTGCAAATGTTTTAAACTTTATTAATGTAGTTTACTCAAAATAACATAAGTACTTTTTATCTGGTTTTACAAGTATAAGATAGTTAGTGATCTTTTTTGTAAAATATAAAGTAATTACAAGTTCTAGAGAAGGGTAAAATGACAAAACGGGTTGCACAATTTCAATTTTCAACAAATTAAAAAGAAATTGCAGACATTATAAGGCGTAAAAAAATTATTAAATTTTTAAACTTTAGAAGTGATTATAAACAGACAATGTAATCCACTTTTAATTTGAAACGCCCAATACGTCATTTGACATTTCCTCAGGAAATCTTTTTTTAAATAAAATTTTTAATAAAGTGAATTTCAGTCAATTTTTCAAAATACAGTAAAATTCATTTAATACACTCATTGTTAATATGATTACCCGCTTAATACGCATCAAATTCCACTTATTACGCTCAGTTTAAGTTAAATAGATAAAAACTTTTGAATAATATTTTAACACTAGTTTATTACTACTTCAAGTATAAAAACAGAGGTCTAGAATGAAAAACAGGTATAGTTACTCAAGTCACGAGTTTGCCTTTGGTTTTAACGAGAGGTAAAGGGGAGAAAGCACCAGTGTGCATGTGCAACTGCTTTGGTATCAGTTCACCACTACAACAATGTAAACTATACTTAGAGAACATACATTGTATCTCGGAACCATTTGTAGGTTAACTTTATGAATATAACAGAAATGTTGGTTTCTCGGAAACGCGGTCGAACTGTTTACAATGCTGAACGAAATCTAATACGCAATGTAATAAAATGCTGTGAAGTTGAAGCTAAATAAAAATACCTTTCCGTGCCTCTTAACAAAAGTTGTGAGCGAGCGGCTAAATACCGAGATGTTTCTCTTTCCACAATTTGAAATATAAAGAAGGAAATTAAAGACAGAGAAGATAATTCTTCAACAGTTTCTTTGACACTTGGTAAAAAAAGAAAACAGTTATATCAACAAGAAAGTGATGCCGACATGTGAAACGTTATTACCGGTTTTGAAAGAAAGGTTAGCCTTTCTTTCAATGCCAACTAAAATTCAATCCAACTAAAATTTAGAAACTTTGTATGTTAAGAAAAATTTTAAAGGAAGTAGGGTTTAAGTGAAAAAAGTTTCAGTCACAACAAAGTATATTAAATTACAGGCAACATGTGGTTACCTAACGGTGCAATTGCAAGGTAGTAAAATATAGTGCCTCACTGTTGAGGTTGGCAGCACTGTTGCATTTTTCTTTCCCTTCCTCACAGCCTATCCATACGCAAAAGGCATTCTCACGACTCACTATCTATAACCGCATCTCTTGATACAAAAAAAGAGACGATTATCCAAGGTTAATCAATTCGTGAAGCCATCAGGTAGCTGTCTCATAGTTCAACGTTTGCACGTATACATTTTGTCTTTCATACCGCACGATTTTTAGACCAGTTGGTGTTATAAAATGAGTGGATTCTCTATTAGCATTTTACTACAAAGAACATTCTAAATTACAGAACCAAAAATAAATTGCTACAGATCTAAAAATGTTTTATTACCTGTGTTAAAGGATTGCAAACCAAGGTACGTTTTTACATAGCTTAGCATTTTCTTTAAATTGATGCCAAATAAAATCATGTTTATAAAATATCAAATGTCATCATGGAAAAAAAATAATGCATAACGTGTCATTAGTAAACTGAGTAGGCCTACTTATACAACCATTACAATAGCTCAGTAAAGGTCATTTTTTTAATACAGATAAGCAAATTCTACTTGAATCCTGGGACACTTTTCTACCTAACATACTAACACGGGGCTGTCCCATAAAAAAATGTGTTGAGCGGATGTTACTGTACATGTATAAAATAAAATATCACACTGTGCATTTCACAAGCAGTTAATAAACAGTCGAGTTATTGAGTGACATATTGAAATGATATCCAAATAACTGCAGACTTTAAGAACAGGAAATAAAATTGAACTAATTTGTACAATAAATTATAAGAACTATACAAGATATTACAAAATTTTAAATCTCTTAAAATAATAAAATAAATAGCTTTGTAGTCCTCAAATTTGAATATATAAAATAAATTTGTTGACGTTATTGTTTTTATTTTCCCTGATTTATTATAACCTTTATTACCTTTTTAACCCTTACAAGGCAAAAAAGCGGATTGAGCCAATTTGAATTTTTACGAAAGACTGCCAAGAGCTGATGACATCGGCTCTTCATATCACGCCGTATTTTGAATTTCTCAATAGATCGCATTCATATTTTAAAGGATAGTAGTGTCCCAGAGGTTCGTAAATAAAATTCTCTTTAAAATTCAAAGCTCTTTATTAAAGTTTCTTGATAAATATCATAAAATTCTTAAAAAGTATTAAAATTTTTAAAATCTTTTAAAATGTATTAAAACTCCTTTAAAATTCCGCTCCAGCAAATCTTCTAAAATGGTTTGTTATTCCAAATAATATTTTTTTAAAATTCGTAAATTTTTTTCTATTTTAAAAAATTGTAAATTCACCTCACTCCTTAAAACTTTTAAAATAGAATGAGTTAACAATCCATTTTATTAATATGTTCTTTTTTATTATTATTTATTAATAATTTATTAATAAATTTTTTTTTATTATTCTCGTTGCTCGCATCTGACGGTGGTAAATCACCTGTTGTTTATATTGAGTATGTGAATGTGTATGTTTATGTTATGCGTGAGCGTATTTAGTTTGTCATTTGTATGTACGTGTGCGTTATTGTTTGTGTGTATAAGTGTCTCCTATTACAGTAGTATAAGCATCTATCTAACAATACAGTGTGTATTAGCCAAACATATCGATCGTTTCAATTCTTACAAACATCGATAGTTATAAGTACACTGAGCAATGTTTGTTTTGGTTACAGCTGTTCTCAGGGTGACTTTCAAACGATTTTTTTTACGGTGTGTACAATTATACAGTATGGATAATTATTGTTATTTTGCAGTTTGAAAAGAAAGAAAGCCCTTTCTTTTGATATAAATGAAAAAAATTATAAAGACTTCTACCAACACTTTTGAAAATCTTTTATTTACAGTTCAAAATTTTTTTAACTTCAAATTTATTGAAACTATTTAAACTTTTTTCTATCACTATTTTATGAACAGAAAAAGCAGAATTTAAGGTAAAAAATGATACTAAAAACCTTTTCCTGTGTCAATTCTGAAATTTTCAACAATTTTTCAAAATTACCTGGAGTAATAACGGGATTTTAGCTTGGCATTCTTTGGAATAGTAGGTTCAGACAGTCTGGCAGCGTAAGGGTAAACTATACCATAAATTTTAAAAAAATGTTAGAGTTACTTAACCCCTTCAGTCTGTTAATTTTTACTTTCTCTTGACCTATATAAATATACTAGTATACCCCACGTGGCTTCGCACGCGAAACATGTATAATCAATTTTTTTTAAATAAAAATGCAACAGAAATTGTGTAGCTGCTAGTTGCCTGTATACCCCCAAAGTACACACATGCATGCATGCACACACACACAACATTTTGATTATTCAAACAGATAACTATTATGGATCATGGTCATTCATACAAGTATTGTACAATATACTTACTTTTTTAACTGCAGTCAGTACACCAATGTAACCAACAAAACCAACTGATCTGTAAATGATACGATTTTCTTTCTTAAATATAGTTTTCACAACTAATGGACGTAAATACTCTGTAGCCATCCAAGTTCCATTTTTGAAATCCCATCTAAAAATAGATGTACGTTTATAAAAACATTATGAAATACCAACTTCAGCAACTGTTATGTAATAGGTATAGTTACTTGAGTCACGAGTTTGCCTTTGATTTAAACGAGGGGTAAAGGGGGAAAAGTATCAGTGTGCATGCACGAGTGGTTTGGTATCAGTTCAGCCAACATAACAATATACACTATACCCAGAGCACATACAGTATATCACAGAACCTTTTGTACGTTAACTGTATGAATATAACTGTTTGTTACCATAAACAGAAATGTTGGTTTCTCAAAAACATGGTCGAACTATTCAGTCCTGAACGAAATCTAACATGCAGTGTAATTGTACTGAATTTTTGTAAGTTTCAAAATTTTTTATTTAAACAAAAAAAATTACATGGATACTTTAGAACATATGTAAGCTATTTTTCGACAGTCGCCATTCCTCTCAATACAGGTGGTGAAGTGGGGTATCAAGTTTTTGATGCCTTCCTTGAAATAGTTTCCTGCCAACCCCTTCGCCTACTTCTCCACCTCCTCTTTTACCTCCTCATTGATTGAAAAACTTTTTCCACCTATGTACAGCTTCAGGGAGGTAAAGAGATAGTAATCTAAAGGTGCTAGGTCAGGGGAATGTGCAGGATGGTTCAGATCATCCCATTTAAACGAGGCAAGGAGTTCCTTTGTGGCATTGACCGTGTGTAGTCTGGCATTGTCGTGCAGCACTGCCTGCTGCCTGCCACTCCTTTTGTCAGCATGCCTCTCCTCTTATTCTGAATCGCTCTCCGCAATTTTTTTAGGGTCTCACAGTATCTTGCAGAGTTGATGGTCTCCCCTTGAGGCATATATTCAATTAAAATTATGTTTTGGGAATAATTAAAATTATTCCCAAAACACGGATGCCATTATTTTCTTGGCTGAAATTATGGTTTTGAACTTTTTGGCAAAGGGTGAAGAGGTGTAACGCCACTATTGAGACTGTCTTTTGGTTTCAGGCGTGTAGTGTGCAACCCAAGTTACATCTCCAGTAACGATGGAGTGAAGAAATTCATCTCCATGGAGTTTGCAATGCCGTAAAAACTCTTGCCTAGCCTCCACTCTAGGCCTTTGGGCATGGACCAAACATGCTCATTAACCCGCCTCATGGGGAATCAGAGCTCCCTTCTCTGATACCCACATGAGGAATTCTTACCTGGCGCGTCCAAGTCGCGGGGGGTGGGCACCTCTCACTCAGGTAGGCCGGAGTGAATAGGTGGCCAAGTTCAGGTAGGGACCCAGTTCTGTGGGGTATAACACGGACCCCTGCCCAGGGATACGGGTGAAGACCACAACGGCAGACATGGCGAAGGAGAGTGTCTCTAGAACGGCTTGAATGGCGGAAGTGGCAGCCCAGATTTTAGGGTTAGTATAAAGTCACCATTGCATGTGTCTGTATGCGAACACCGATTGATTGCCGGTATAAGCAATCTTCCATTTACTGACCAACGGCTTAGGGCGGACGAGTTGGTAAATGGTAGGGCACCCTTTTGTCCTAGGGTTAAGAAATTGGCCCTGAAGGCAGATGAACCAATGAAGTGGTCAAAGGCGTAAGGATACGGAAGGGAACAGAAAACCACCGTATTAAAGGTCTCAAATGACATTCCTAGAAAATCAAAATGGCATTTACAAAAACTCATAGATACCTTACTGATCATGGGAGTCGGAAACCAAGATCCGGCAGGGGAGGTACACTTGAAGAATATGAGGCCTCTCAGGTCGTCAGCAAGCGAAATCCTCATAAGCAGAAAGGAACCAGGAAAACCATTGGTTTAGAAAAAATAGAAAAAGGACGAACCCTAAGACTGGCCACATGGAACGTGAAGAGTTTATATCAACCGGGTAAGCTAGATAACCTAATAGCTGAAATGGATCGCCTTAAGATAAATATACTCGGTATCAGCGATGTTCAATGGCCAGATTCAGGAAAACTAGCCACAAACAATGGCATGATGTATTATGTTGGTAACAATGATCCAAGACATCGATATGGAGTTGCCATACTTGTGGACCAAGAGACAAATAAATCGGTTGTTGGTTTTACCCCCTACTCGGAGAGATTAATGATGATCCAGCTACAGACATTCTCTAAAAAGATAAACGTTGTCCAAATATACGCACCTACTGCCGACAAAGATGAGACAGAGATAGAAAGGTTCTATATGCAATTGAACGAAATCATAAGATCCACAAAAAAAGATGACATATTGTTGGTAATGGGTGATTTCAACGCCAAGATTGGAAGGGGAAAAGTGGATGGATGTGTGGGGGAGTTTGGCTTGGGAGAAAGAAATGAGAGGGGGGGCAGACTTGTCGAATTCTGCCAGAGTGAGGAGCTGGTAGTAATGAGTACAATATTTAAATTGCCTAACAGAAGACTTTATACTTGGAAATCACCTGCGGATGCAGAGGATCACATTGTTAGAAATCAGATAGACTACATTTTAATAAACTCCAGATATAAAAACATGATAAAGTCTGTGAGAACATACCCCGGAGCTGACATAAATTCAGATCATAATCCATTAGTAAGTGTTATGCAGATAAAATTGAAGAAGATTCGAAAACAATCAAATATACCACGGTTCGATGTCTCAAGGATAAAAGAAGAACCTATACGCCAGAGTTTGGAAAAAGAAATAAATGGTAACTTAAAGGAAAGAAAACAAGATGTGATGAAGGCGACAGATGTTGATGACAAATGGAGCATTATACAGAAGACCTTGGTAGAGACAGGCAAGAAGATATTGCAGACACAAATAAGAAAAAAACAGAGATGGATGACTTCAGAAATCCTAGAGCTAATGGGGGAAAGAAGGAAGTATAAAGGCAGGAATAAGGCAGAATACAAGGAAACACAGAGATTGATAAGAGAGAAAATAAAAGAGGCAAAATCCACCTGGCTTACAAATCAGTGCAGTGAAATAGAGGAATATGCTAAAAAGTATGATAGCTTCAACATGCATAAGAAAATAAAGGAAATGACCAATACACAGAGAAAAAGGAAAGATGGTCTTCTTAAAGACAATAATGGAAAAATTATTATAGAGGTCAAAGAGAAATTGAGTAAGTGGAAGACATACATAACAGACCTGTTTGAGGATAATCGTCAAGAACCGGAAGAAATTGACAGTGAAACGGGACCGGAGATCATGATGGAGGAAATCAAACAGGCAATACGAAATGCAAAAAACGGAAAAGCTGTAGGTCCAGACGAAATACCTGCGGAATTATTGAAATGCCTGGATGATGAAACTCTACATATACTGCTGGATCTGTTTAATGAAGTCTATAAAACCGGACAAATACCACAGGAATGGCTGGTTTCTACCTTTGTAGCAATACCAAAGACAATATATGCCAAAGATTGTTCAGACTATAGGACAATATCACTAATAAGCCATACCCTTAAAATATTTCTGAAGGTAATTCATGGAAGATTATATAGAAAACTGGAAGATGATATGGACGATACTCAATTTGGGTTCCGCAGAGGACTGGGAACAAGAGAGGCATTGTTTGCTTTTAATGTCCTTTCTCAAAGATGCTTAGATATGAAAATCGATATATATGCCTGTTTCATTGATTTTGAAAAAGCATTTGACAGGGTCCGACATGAAAAACTAATAGAATTATTGAAAAACAAAAATATAGACAGACGAGATTTGCGAATCATCATCAATCTGTATTGGAATCAAAAGGCCAATATAAAGGTCGAAGAACAAAAGTCCGAGAATATTGATGTAAAGAGAGGAGTAAGACAGGGTTGTGTTTTGTCGCCACTACTGTTCAACATGTATAGTGAAGCCATATTTCAAGAAGCCATAACAGAACTGAGTGATGGAATCTCTGTGGGTGGAAGGATAGTAAATAACATAAGATTCGCTGATGACACTGTTGTGATGGCAGACACCCTGGAGTCGCTGCAAGAGTTGGTGAATAGAATTAACGATCATTGCATTGGATATGGACTTAGAATAAATGAGAAAAAGACTAAATTTATGATTGTCTCGAAAGCAGAACATGGAAATGAAACATTAACAATAGAGCAAACCCAAATAGAAAAAGTAGAGACATACAAATATCTGGGAACCTGGGTTGATGGCAAGAATGACCAAAGTAAAGAAATTAAAGTACGAATTGAAACCGCAAGGCAAGCATTCATAAAATTGAAGACAATGCTAACAAACAAAGACCTTCAGTTACCTCTCAGATTGAGGGCTCTAAGATGTTATGTATTTTCTATCGTACTATATGGGATGGAAGCTTGGACATTGAAGAAACAACACATAAAGAAGATAGAAGCGTTCGAAATGTGGTGTTACAGGAGAATATTGAAAATTCAGTGGGTCCAAAAGGTTACCAATGTTGAGGTGCTCCGACGTTTAAATAAGGAGTTGGAAGTTATGAAGAGTATAAAAACAAGAAAACTAGAATATTTGGGTCACATAACCAGAGGAGAAAAATATGAGTTGCTGAGAATTATTATGCAGGGAAGGATCCGAGGAAGAAGAGGCGTAGGAAGAAGACGCATCTCCTGGCTGAGGAATCTTAGAGAATGGTTCAACTGTAGTTCATTGCAACTATTCAGAGCAGCAGCCAGTAAAGTGACCATAGCCATTATGATATCCAACCTCCGATAGGAGATGGAACTTTAAGAAGAAGAAGCCTCCACTCAATTCAACTCGTGTTGGTCTGTCAGCTGTTTTGGGACCACCTCGCAGACAGTTTCCGATATCCGAGGGTTTCTGTGATGGTTTTGTGTTGTAGAGATGGAGATTTGTGGAAACATCACAGAAAGTTCAACCACAGTCAATTTGTGATCGTCACGGAGTGCATTTTTGATTTTTTCCACAATTTCGTCAGTCACATTGCATTTGTTGCAATTACATGTTAATGAGATCAGCTGCTTATCATGATCAAATATTTTTATTCTGCTGTTTATTATGTTCAAGGCTGTTCAAAAATATGCAAATTTATCTTCACCTAATATGAAATTATTGAAGAGGAGGTTGTTTTATCTAATTTAACTTAATTTCAAGTAATTTTTATTTAACAGAAAGCCAGTCACAAAATTGTAAGGGAAGAGTAAAATCCATAAATCTTTAGTACAACAAATCACACATTATCTACACATTGGAAACATCCGCTCTTTCTTAGGAAGGCAGCCAGTTGACGTAGCGTTGTAATGGTAAGGGTATGATGTTTTTACAATGCAGTACTTAATTAATAAACTTCTAGATGACAAGTTACGTAGATACCCTCAAAAAAGTAAAAAAGTAATAAGTCAAAAAGTAAAAAGTAATAAGTACAGAGCATGTATCTTTAGCTTGACTGAATTTTCTATAACTTATACGTATATATATATATATATATAGTTTCAGGGTGAATTAAATATTAATGGTAAATTTGCTGTTCTATGCAGCAAGGAGTACTGAGCTGGATGATGGAGTGGAAAGTTGATGTTCAGTGTGTCTACACATTCACAGTCTACACATCGAGTCACAGTTTAAAAGAGGGAACCAGATTGGTTAGCTGCTCCACTCTATTCTGTTCTCAGTACAATGAAGTCTTGCAGTGGACAACAGGTTTCTTTGTCTGTTGCGCAATGTATTAACAAAAAGTTTTCTAGGTCATAATCAATTACAAAGTTCCCTGTTCATTTTGATGAAATTGATATATCATATTACAACATTTAATGCAACAAATATCAATCAAAAGCGAGTCACAGTTTAAACTGTATTTTGCAACATATCTTGTCACTGCCCAGCTACCACAGCTACGCTGCGGTAGCTGAACATCAAAATTTAGCTTATTTTATTCTGCGTTGACCTATAATAGTCCTATATTTCTTATGTTGTTTGGAAATCGCCAAATCGACGTTGGAAGACAAAAAGACTCAGTTTTTTGTAACTGTAAAGAATTTCATGCGTTTAGAGCCATATAACTCGAGAATCATTTGACAGACAAGTTTGAAATTTTAACACAACATAGCAAATTATACTCTTACAGTGTGTACAAAATTTGAAATTTGTACGTTATGTACATTTTTATTTAGTAACAATATTTTGAACCCTTGCTATCTCGTTAACCGCTCAATCATTCGGCACGAGCAAACTACCCTTTTATTCAGTGTAAAAAAATTAGTAAAAATGTATTAATAATTTGAAATATTAATTGGCAAATGTTGTGGTAGAATTTTAAAAAATAGACTGAGCCATGTGAGGTGTGTAAACAGGGATAGTAGCGCCCACTATTTTTCAAATTCTACCACAACATTGGCCAATCAATATTTCATGTTATTAATACATTTGTACTAATTTTTTTACACTGAATAAAACAATAGTTTGCTTGGGCTGAATGATTGAGCGGTTACCGAGATAGGAATGGTTCAGAATATTGTTACTAAATCGAAATTCAAGTAACGCATGAATTTTTAATTTTGTACACGCTGTAAGAATATAATTCGCTACGTTGTGTTAAAATTTCACACTTGTCGGTCAAATGAGTCTCCGAGTTATATGGCTCACATTATGCATTAAATTCTTTGTAGTAGCAAAAAAATGGGTCTTTTCATCTTCTAATCTCAACATGGCAATTTTAAAATAACATTAAAAATATAGGACTTTTATAGGCCATCACAGAATAAAATTAGCCAAATTTTGAAGTAAAGTATATTGAAATGCAACTCGTCGTTTTGGAGATACAAGGGTTCAAACTCAGTTGTATATAATTATGAAACTGATAGTAGTTATTCTAGATGTAGAAAAGTAATCACTGTGTAAATATATCATACAATCAATAAAATAAATTTAGTTTCAAGTTGTTGCATGGTAGTGATGTTTTTTCTACCAGTAATTATCGGTTAGACATAAAGTTATATAATATTAAAGTTCAACTGTATAAAATAGAAAAAAAAATTAAATACTTTACCCAAGAAGAAGGCCAAAATCAAGATTTCTACCTAGATAAATATGTTTGTTACTACTTTGCATAATAATTGAAGTGCAAGCGCTATAAAGTTCATAGAATATATTAAAGATGGTTACTTCACCAACAGGTATACCAGAGGCAGATGATACACCAATCAATTCATTATAATACTCTTTTGGTAATGTGTTTGTCAACCAAGGTAAATATGTATTGATCAATTTTATAATCTCACCACCAAATATTTCTGCAGTATTATTCTTCATCATCCAAAATAATTTTTTCAGCTGAAAAACAGACAGAAAACATAATTATTTCTCAAGTTCAAGAAATTACCCACCATTTTTGATTTAATAACAAGACAAATTAACAACACTATTATATGTTTTGTCGCCAACTGCCCCAATAATATTGTCGCCTACAAATGGTCCTGGAGCCTGCCACAGAGAGCACTTCCAACGCGCAGCAAGCAGTGCCCCCCCTCAGACTTGAAGTGGACTTGCCGGCTGGGTATATAAACAGGTGTTTTTAACCCCAAGCGTCACTCACTCGCCAGCTCCCGACCAGGAAGGAACAACAGAAGAGGAGGAAGTCCAGCCCAGCAGTGACAAGACTGGACGCAGCCATCCCTGGTCGATGCTACCGGAGGCGGACGCCTCATTCCTGCCCCGGTCAGCTGAAGAAAGCCCGTGCATGCCGGCAGGCACCATGGTGAAGAGTGAGTCCGGCACAGGCCCGAAAGGAACCACCTCGGCCGTGCTATCGGCCGACCCGACACTGCGGGGCTCTGGGGGCCACCACTGCCACGCTGCAGTGGGGACCCAACTACTGCTGAGGGAAGGCTAGGCCTGAACCTGGTAGCTGACTTGTCACCCTTTGGACACTGCGCCGCACATGCCGGCTCAATGCGTCCAGCCACCACCAACAGCAACATCATTTACAGAAGAAACGGCCCTTTTCAGGGCCAACCATCCTGCAAGGCAAGGCTTGGCCACGTGCCGTCGGCAACAGTTTATATGTTTCAAACATCCCATAACGGGCAGATGGAGTGTTAAATTAATTGCACTAAATCTGCTGGTTCCAGGGCTACAAAAACGTTATGTTTCTTATCACATTGTCAGCCAACTATGACCGAACTATTTAAGAACAGAAGAGGTAGTAGCGTAAAAGACACTACTCAGAGTTATCTCCTATGAGTAATAAAGAGATTGTAATGACTTTGGTCAAAACTTTAGATCACTTTCAATCTCGTTTTTTAAATTCCGATTCAAATTCAATTGAATGTTTTGTTGATCCTGTTTGAGAAGGCAAGGAAAAATTTAGTGGCAACACATCTCATTTGCAAATCCTCAGTCTAAATCTGCTGGCCCGAGCTCCAACTCACGCCTGTCTCTTCAGAAATTTTGACGATCGTGAAACGACGATCCTCGTTGATTTTTTTCAAGTTTTCATCATTTCAAGATGTTGAAGGGCACCCAGAACAAACATGGCCTTTAACAGTCCTCTCACAATGTTTAAAGTGCCCAAACTAGTCAAAAACTTGTGTGTGGCTCATAGCATCCTCCTTGAAAGATTGTTGAAGCATTGTAAGCTTCTGCTGATGGTTTTTCAAGCAGGAAACAAAATTTTAAACACGCTCTTTGTTCTTTCAAATCTGCCTTGACAATGTCGCAGATGGAACAAGACAACAGTAAGAGAAACACAACACTATAATCAAAAGTTAACCTACAAACTAACACTGTTTGGGCAGTTGTTTATTGACATTCTCTACTAGCTCCATCTAGACGGAGAACTCTCTACAACGTCTATGAATGGTAGCGCATTCTCAGTCCCATTTTTTTGGGGTCCCCTCGTACGTACATTTTTATAATGCATACTGCAGCCTGCAATCAGTTCTATTGTAAAAATGTTAAATTTTTTCCACTGAGCTGTTATAGCTGCTTTTACTCATTTTTATCTTTTTATTATATACTTTTATTTCTTACTGACATGAAAAAAATTCATAAGTTTTATATGAATGGCAGACACCTATGAAATACAACACCTTTTAAAGATTTTAATAGATTTAGTTTAAATTTTTAAATTTATCTATTTTGATGATGTTGGTTCCATCGAAACTTGTTACTAGGAAATGAAAGTATATAATAAAAAAAGTAAATAAATCTCAAAACCAAACCAGCATGGTTCATGGTAACATTGAATGACCTTAAAGATTCAAAAATCAACATAGAAAACATACAGAATAGGGAAATTTTTAGGAAACAACCAGAGAGTAAACTTCAAGAGAGAGAATGAAAAGAGATGTGAACCCCACAATACTGAACAAATTAAGAGAGAAAAATTCAAAAGAATAAAGAGATTGTGGAAGAAAAGGAAACGTTAGCAAATCATGAAGAAGTAATTAAAATATTGATTTGGCATGCTCTCTCTCTCTCTTTCTCCCCCTCTCTCAACTTGGGCTATTCAAAGAAAAGGTAAAAACGAGTAAAAGCAGCCATAGCAGGTCAGTGAAAAAATAAAATATTTTTACTAAAATTAACATTATGTATTTATGTTATATGAAGAAACAACCGAAGATAAAGCACGTTCAGGATAATTTCTTAAAACTTAAATTTACACTACTGAGCTAGTAAAATAACAAACAATGAATTTTTTTACATGCTGAAACTAACTTCTTCTTTCTTATCAGTAACTAGATGCACCCATCGCTCTTCTGGAGGTTTATCCAAGTCTATTATATATTCTTGTATGTGTTGCCTAAAACAAAAATTATAATAACATAAATTTATTTTTACATTAAAACCATCTAGAGCAATGAAACAGAGAAATGAAAAAAAATGTTATGAAATATTTTTTTAGTTTTATTTAAGTCGTATTAACAGGTTGGTTATCAGTGACTAAAGTGGGTGATGTAAATGAAACTGTGGGTTTTGACTTAATAAACCATATTTGCCAGTGTACAAGATGCACCAGTGTATAAGATCCAATCCCTTTTTCAAGAAGGATTTTATTCTCTAATGTTAAATTTTATATTTGATTCTTAAACAGTCACACAATTCTGTATGTGTGTTGCTAAAACAGTGGTTTAAAACGATCTATATTTAAAAATTGCTACACAAAAAAAAATCAATACCTACTACTTTTTAAGCTATGCCAATATTACATACATGCTTAAGCGAAACAGAAAATTCTTGCTTGTACAGTATTACAATACATATCAGTTCTGGTTGGAGTCACGTCACTTGAATTTGAGCAATTTTCAAACAAATCATCATTAGCTCCACTCAAAGAATTGGTGATGCTGCACTTCTTGAAAGAATTCCTCCTCTGATACTGAATTATGATATTCTAGGAATTTTTACAATAGAAACACTTTTTCTGAATAAGGTTATTAGACAGTTGAATAGCGATATGTCGATAACAATGTATAGTCCAGTATTTTGATTTGTGTAATGCTATATGCCTATAGTAAACATTTAAACAGTTACAGAAAATTCCCATCCGTTGTACAAGATGCATCCTAGTTGTTAACGAGTTCCTGAACGAAAAAAGTGTGTCTTATACACCAGAAAATATGGTAATTTCCAGACCATAACCAGGAATCAAACCCAGCACCACAGAGCTGTACGCTAGCATGTTACCACTATGCTGTGGAGTCGGTATAAATAGCTAGAGATCATCTAGAATGCAGGCTTAGAAAAGAGTACCTTTGAAGAAACTGAAGTAAAACTGTTGTTTAAACTAGCAAGCCCATATCACGTACAGGCACCATTCTGAAAATGTTAAGGTATAAATGTCAAAAAAAAACACAGAAGGGATCGAAACAATGTACAAAAAAACTGACACACACACTGAATTATTTACTCCCACTTTATAGATAATTGAACTACATTTTCTACGAAAGAAATTACACCATTAGAAATTAATAACTTACCGAAATGTGGGTGGGTATGAATCATTTGAACAACCATGAAACTGTAACAAAAAAAAACAAAATAAAAGTTATAGTAAAATTGATCCATTTAAATAACAAAGTAGTGATTTGTAATTACAGTAAGACCTCGACTTACGCAAGGGATGCGTTCCGCAAAGTCATGGCGTAACTTGGATTGTTTGGTTTAACCTTAAAACATTTGCTAATTGTCTGTATCATTCAAATCTGCTATTTGTCCGTAGTGTCAATTCACTAAACCCAGTCGCTCCTTTTATGCTCTTCGTTTTTTCACCCTTTCGTATCTTTTAACAACATCTAAGTTCCTCTAAAGTAATTGCTTTCCGTTTTTTTTAACCTTTAATAGAACTCATATTGTACACAAAGTAACACCAAAAACAATAAAATAAAAGACCTGCAAATTATAGCACAATTAAATCTACGCAACCTGACGCGACCAATATTTTTAACACATTAAACAGTACCCTACCAATGTTAAGAACAAAAGCAAATCAAGACAAAATTCCAGGGTGAAAATGGGGAGGGCAACTACGAAAACAGTTTCGAGAGGAATTATCAAAACAATGGTCATAAATGTAAACATCCATAAGACAAGAATAACTACTGTACACAATATAATATATTATGTTCAACAAAATCGCACTAACATGAATTCGTGTAAGTCGAGGTCTTACTGTAATGCTAGGAAAAAATCATTTTAAGAAGTAGAAATAACATTTTACACAGAACCATGAACTGAGACAGGATGAAAAATATGTTCAGAAACATACGGTAACAGATATGCAAAAGAACAATTAAAAAACTTTAAGAGAGAAGCAAGTGACCAATACATTTCTACAGAATGCGTAAAAAAACCCTGAGAAAATTCAGAAATGGGTAGTGGCTATCTAAATGATACTAATTAGCAGCAAACAACACAAAACTAGTGAACAACTGACCAAGAACATATGATTGACAACTAGAGAATCATTTATAATCCTATAATAGAATGCACAAAAATGGTCTGATGGTAGTTGGAACCATTGTTGCCAGATTGCTGCCCGCAAATTTATTCGAGTCGGCAAGAATTTTTAGAGGTCTTCCTAACTAACCATCTTAAGCTCTTTATTAATAAAAAAAAAAATCTGGAAAAAATACTGTGGGTTCCTAATGAATTGTATTTTATTACTACATAAATGTTATTATTATGTTGTGACCTTTAGGTCAGTTGCGTGCGCATTAAAGTTAGGTAACCTGAATTTTGCGACATTTTTTTCATTTGACAACAAATAACATTTTTTTGAAATCGATGACATAATATTTTTTTTAATATATCGTTATAAAATACAGATTTTTTGCTTTAATTTCACATATTATTAGTCATAGGTTGCAGAGGAGCAAAATGTTCAAAAAATGTTTTAAAATGTGACGCCCTAAAGGCAGCAGTATCATGGGGTTCCATTAAAAATTTACAGCCATCATTGTACTTTCTATATTTAAAACCAACTGAGCATAATATCCTCAAAACAGAATTTTTAGATCCAGTATAGTTTATTTTTTGCTCTAAATGTAACTTTTTTTTTGCTATTGGAAATTCCCCTTTGTCATAAAATCCAAACTGTTATAAGCACAGGTTGCTTGTCAAATCTTCTATCTGTGTTTGTTCACTTGGTGTTTCAAATACCATCTCGTCATCACTATCTGCTGAATTCAAGGTTTGTTTTATACATTGAAAAGTCTTTTCTGACACACCACATGGCTGAGCTATTAGTTTCATTACTTTATAAAAATTAATACTTTCTTTCTTCTGGATTGTCAGCCATATTCTTTAAAAAACTTAAATACATTGCGTACTATACATTAACTTTGCTTGTTTATGTCCTTCCGGCCCAGTCGCGAACCTGCATTGTAGGGCTGAAGTCTTTCAGGACTCTGTTGATTGGCTTCAGTATCTTCCATTATTTACCTCTAAACACTCGTGCAAACAGTAAAAGTCTAACACACATAAAAGTAAACCCTAACACTCAAAACCTTTGAACTAATCGCTGTAAAAACTTCATGGTTCAACAAACTTATATAACAATAATGATAGCAAATACCTGACTCAAACTACACTTAATAACCAACTGAAGGAAGCACAGAAACAGCACAGGAATGAATCGCTCGCTGAATGCTGCATGTGGCAACATTGGAGGGTGTGGGGGGGAGAGGACACGCTCCGTCCACGTAATCACCATCGGACCATTTTCATGTGTTCTATTATAGCAGAAAAGGACATGGAAAAATCGTTTTAAAACTATCAGGTTGTTTAACGTTTTGATTGGCGTGCCCAAAATATATCTGGTCCGGTGCGTGCAAAGAAGCAAGCTTGAATAAACAAATTTTGTATTGTCCGCATTTAGTATTACTCTTATTCAGAAAATGACAATAAGACGGGATTTTTAGATGGAGTGGAATATGAAACTGCGGTAAATCTGTTAAGTTATTAGGAATTTTATTGATTACAAGCTGTTCTGGTCAGAACGTTTTGGCAATGTATGTAAAAAATTGTCTAGTTATATTGTTACTAGCAAATGTGAAAAAAACAAGTATCTGAAACATATTTAAAAATCTGGTGTGAAACACTTACACAACTTTATGTTACCAATGCAAATAATTAACAATATAAACAAACATTAGAAATAAACCAAAAAACTAACCTCAAAAAACATGACCTTATTTTGAAAAAATGAAAACCAACCTTAGTTTGGCTTAATACTACAGAAAATCACTCTGACGCTAAACTAGGCTCTGTAGAGAAAAATGCTGAAAATAAAATTAGTAGATCTTTTACAGATTTTCATGAAAAAAACAACAACAGAAAATCACTAATTACTGCTACACTAAGCGTTATACAAAAAAAGTTTACAATAAAAGTTGTAGGTTTTTAAATTTTCTACAGAAATACACCTCAGAGAAAATGTACGAGTACTAACTTAATTTAGTGAGCAATGAGGTACATAAACTTTATCTAGTGAGGTACATAAATGGGATAGATCAGGAGAAGTCTTGTAAAGACTACTTTAACAGAAAAATGATGGTTGATGATTTGATGGTAAAGACTATCACACAAGAAAGCATTGTTTTGATTTTCCCAAGTTACACAGGTTGTCTCTCAATGAAAAAAACCATCATACATATATTGCAACAAAACTGATGTCCAATCTTCCACAAAGATTGTTTGTGATTGAATGTGAAGAAAGATTTACGAAATTAAAGTCTTACCTGGTTGAAAAGTCATTTTATACAAACCAAGAATTTATAAACAATGGAGTTTAAATTTGTGTTTTATATTGTATGCGACGGATATTGACAATTTATTTTATGTGATGTTTCGTTTTAATGCTTTGTAAGAGATGAAATGTTTTGAAACTGACATCCTATACTCTTTTTGAGTTTTGTATGGATTAAAATTTTAAATTAAATAAAAATTTGAAGGCCTAAAACAGTATAACAGACTTGATTACACCAATGAGTAGGTACTTACAGGAGAAGGAGAAAATACTGAATTGAACTCTTCACTTTCATTGATAATTCTGTCTTCATACTCAGAAGAAACGTGACTAAATGAAATCCCAATAAAAAATAATAAGAACACTTGCAACAGCTGAACCATGGTTTATTTAAACAATTTTTCTGAAAAAATAAAACAATACAATTTTTTTAATACAATGAAATGATTCTTAACGTTCTTAATACACATCAGCACAAAAAGATCTTATAAGGAGAACATAAAAAATAACTTGAAGCATTTATTTCGTTAAACATTACCCACTGCAAGTTGTAGTGTTTATCCTTGTTTGAGGACTGAATAGTACCTTAAAATAAAGTTTGCAAGTATGGCTATCTCCAATAGTATTGGCATTGTATAGGCTCACCTGTCTGGGGCGGTTTTTCTTATTTTCAAATAAAAAAAATCTGGTGTGAAACACTCACATGACTTTCTCTTGCCAAAGCATACAATGAACACTATAACCAAACATTAGTAATAAAAATTGCATTAACTAAGGATGCAAATGTAACTTTTTCGTAGCTCTGAAAACAGTAGTTAATGTTAGCCCAGCTTGCGATGATAATCTTCTAAGCGATTTTTTAGGTTGAATCAAATGATTTTTCAAATCTTCGAGAACTTCCGCGGTTAACTTTGTTGGCTGGCGAGGTGGTTTCTCATCGAGTACACTCCCAGTTCTATGGAATTTATTTATCAAACGCAATATTGACGATTTATTTGGAATGGCAGAACGGGGAAATTTCAACTGATACTTATCTTGCACACATTTGTAAGATTTACTCGCTATTTAAGTCTCTACAATAAACACGCGTTCTTCCTTGGATAAAACCACTGCTGACACAATATAACGAAACAACTGCTGTCACCACACTAATGCTTGACTAGAATATTTTAACTGTCTTAGATAGTTGGCCTTGAGTACACTGTTGCCAACATATCGATAGGGGGACAGAAAATTTACCGATGTATTACTTCTATCTTCTTATAATCAGGCTTGTGTCCTTAATAAAACACCCGTTATAAATTCATTTAAATAGTAAAAATTACTGTAATAATAATAATAATAATAATAATACAATTCTAGGGGCTCGACTTACAGAAGATGGGTATAGGCTGCAATCCAACAAAACAACAGAGAGCTATTCAAACATTGAAATTGACATGCGTAAAAGGCGGTTAAAGTTCTTTGGACATCTTAACAGATTGCAGGAGGATAGGCTAACAAAAAAAATAATTGAATATATTACAAAACTTAAAATTTCAACACCTTGGCTGGACGAAATTCGTAAGGACCTAAAAAGCGCAAATATACATCAAACTGAAATTTTTAATAAAAACTTATTCCGTCACAAGGTAGACAAATGGAAAGTTTCAGAGCCCTCAAGAGAGAAGCAGTTTAGACCAAAGTGGTCTGAAAACCGCAAAAAAGCTTTCTCGGAAACAATGAAGGCCTACTGGACCAATAAGAAAAACAAATGACGAAACTGAGTCATGATGCTTAACGTCTTCTATCCAAGGAGAATTCGCCAATAATAATAATAATAATACAATCTTTTTTAATAACAATACTTTATAACCAGTAGAACAACCTGTTAAGTACTATATTAACTAATTTAGTAACAGTGAATAACTAACATAAAAATTTTAAACAAACCTTCATTCAAATCTCTCATTATAAATTAAAAATTTCATTTTGAATAGTCCTTATCTATGATGAATAACAATAAAAAAGTAATTTATAGTTAGTATACTAGGGGCTAGAGCATTTTAATGTTATAAGAAATTGATTAAGTAATAATAATTATTCGCTGAAACAGTTCACTTAAGTTTTTAAGTTAAAATTAATTATACAAAATTAGTTGAAAACTAATTAATTTCATAAGTTATTAATTATTGGTAACAATTAACAATAATTTTTATACTTAAATTACTCACTAGAATATAAAAAAATGCATTAAACTAACATCATTAATCATGATTTATAATCAAAATAATATTTGAGATTGTTCCAAAATCATAGTTCATTCATTTTCTCTATAAACAAGCTAACAAAAACCACATAAAACTAGTATGATCCGTGGGAATAGAAAACAATACAAATTTGAAAAAATCTGGTTAAAACTAGATGGGTAAAAGCGAAATATATAATTTATATTTGCTTTATGTATTAAAACCATTAGATACTATAACATGAACATTTATTAAGATTATTAATTTTTTTTTCAAAGAACAGTATACAGAAAAATGTTAATTTTTGAGGACATGAAGCTGTTCTCAATGTGTTAAATTCTTGAACTACATGACCCAAGTTTTAACAGAAAAATAGTTCTTATCATCTTTTTCAATTTATTTTTATTGTACAAACAATTCAGCTTACAATGGCAGTGTCTGCTTTAAGAATCGCTTAACTGGAAGTTTTCCAGTAAGAGTTGATTTCCATTCCGCATTGATGTATTCAAAGACAAGCCAGATAAGGGCTAGTTATTTTTGGATTTACATCCAAATTTTTGCACATTGTTCTTATCTTAAGAATATTAGGATGATATTGCACTGGACTGAATGAATCTGCTGTTTGTTTAACAAACAATACTTCAAGCATAATCTGCCCAGTTCATAGTTCTCCTTCATAATCTGCCCAGTTCTTTAACAGGTTGATTCCCATGGGACACTTATACATCTCCCACCAGATCTGTAAAATTTACTTTTGAGAGATTGATTCATCTGTCACGTAATAATGTTTTAATAGAATTTCGAGACGGATTGGATGCTCGTTTGTATTGAATATACTGAGCTGTTATAAATGAGTTCAAAAAACATTTTCCCAGTCACGGTTTGTGATTTACTTGATCCGATAGTCAAAAATTAGTCGGTGAAACTTGACAGTTTATTATTACTATTACATAATATTGACTATTATTATAGTTTATTATTGCATTATTATTATTATTTATCATTATTATTATTATTATTATTATTATTATTATGACCCCCAGAACGTTTGGTCAGCAAGGGGGCAAGAGACCAATACCTCCGAAATAGAAATAACTCAGCAATACGCACCACTTCACAATGAAACAAAAACTATAAAGTAAAAATAATAAAACTATAAAGTATAAAACTATCAAACCTAGTATTAAAACTATAAAGTATAAAGTATATTCGGCACCTTAAATGTAAGACCTTTAATATCTGAAGAACAAATTGTAGAACTTGAACAAGCTTTAAGCAATAGTGATATTGACATATTAGGATTATCGAAAATAAGAAGACAAGGTGAAAAAATAACGGAGAGGAAAAACAAATTTATATTTTTCTATTTCGGAGAAGTATCCGGAAAAAATGGAACTGGTTCTTTAGTTAACCATAAATATAGAAATGATATTTTAGAATTCAAACCTACCTATATCAGATAGAATCTCTACTCTCAGTATTACACGAAATCAAGCGATACTACGGTTTATTCAGGTTTATGCACCGACCAGCTCTTTTACTGAAGAAGAAATCGTGGGAGAGGCCTGTGCCTAGTTTCCTAAATACTTATATAAAAAAAAAGTGATTATGATTTTATTTGGACATTAAAGTTAAAAGTTATAAATGATTTGTTTTAATATAATTAATTATTATATAGATATTGTTTTATGTGTAATGTATCTACGCACTGTAAAGTAAAATATGAAATTTTAAAGGAGACAAATAAAAAGGCTATTATAATAATAATAATTATTATTATTATTGCATTATTAATCATGTTTTAATAATATAATAAAAAATCATTTTATCTTTCAATTTTATACAGTTTTCATATTAAATATTACATTTAATTTAATTAATTAATTTATTTATTTATTTATTTTAATTTATTATATGGTTTTCATATTACAATATACAAGGTATATTGTAATATTAAATAACAAGACTGACGTAAAAAAATTTATTTTAATTTTATACATAATCACTTAATGTCACCTTCAATATACATTCCTTCTCTATCCCTACAACGCTCCATGCAAATTTTCCATTGTTGGAAACAGTGCTGGAAGTTATCTTCTGTCAGCTTCTTCAGGACACGTACCGCTCAAAAATGTTTGAAATGAAGCTCACAAAAATGTTTGTACCGACACTTTGTACGCGACTGAATATGACCCAAATTTTTTGGAAATGATAATAACATGATGAAACGTGGGTTTTTACGTATGATCCAGAAACGAAGCACCAATCCATGCACTAGAAGAGCCGAACTCATGGCTAAAAAAGCTCGAATGAGCAAGTCAAAATTTAAAGCAATGGTGATTGTTTTTTTGACATCCATGGGATTGTACCTTCACTGGGTTCCTGAAGGTCAAACAATTAATCAATATTACTACATTGAGGTACTTTCTAAACATGACAAAGAGTAAGGAAAAAACGTCTCGAAATATAGAAGGACAAATCATGGGTTCTCCACCAAGACAATGTGCCAGCTCATTCCAGACCTCTTTCATTCAAGAGGTTCCTAGCCAAGTACAGCATCTCAGTGTTAGAACATCCACCTTATTCACCATGTGACTTCTACCTGTTTCCTAAGGTGAAATCTGCATTAAAAGGGACAAGATTTGAGTCTGTGGAAGCTGTAAAAGAGTAAGCGGCACGCGTCCTGAAGGAGCTGACAGAAGATGACTTCCAGCATTGTTTCCAAAAATGGAAAATTCACATGGAGCATTGTAGGGATAGAGAAGGAGTGTATATTGAAAGTAACAGTAAGTGAATATGTATAAAATAAATTTTTTTACGTCAGTCACGTTAATTAATAGCCACACCTCGTACTTTGCATTGTAAAAGTTGACTCTGGTACCGCTACGTAAACAACTGGTACACAAGTTTACCTCTCCCTGAAAAACTGCTTGATAGAGAGATGCATCTTTAATATTTATGTATATATACAGTGGAACCTCTCTAATTCGTCTCGTTCGGGACCGAAGGAGTGACGAAATACAGAAAGTGACGAATTATGGAATTTGCTATGAACGGTTAATAAATAACATACTCGTACGTATATTAGTTCCATAAAAGTCGAATTACATAAATGAAACTTACATTAACGATAAACACAATAAGTAATTCTAAGTCCTATAACTACAGTAAATTTGTATTAGTCTACGTATCTAGTTTTATACTACTTCAGAAATTCTGTATAATTATGGTTGTACTTACATTTTCTAATTTGTAGAACGCATAACACAGTACACGTTACCGAATATAAAATTACAATCGAAAAAGTATAAATTTGCAAAATCGATGAAACGAATCTTTAACTATGTATCACTTAACACTACAAAAAAATCACATTAAAATTTAGAAAACGTTACTTAATTATACTAATATGTATGTAAAATGCCAAATTTATTTCTTGAAAAAGAGGGTTATCTTCTTTTCTACCAACGAGTTCTTTTCTTTTTCCACAGCCAACTGGCGAATTTGTCGTATTACAATTAATTTTGATAACTCTGCTTCTTTCTGTCTTTCATACCATTCGATGCACTTCGTCAGCATTCCTTCTATTTCTCGATACGTACCAATATTTTCAGGGCTTGAAACATATTCTTCGTTGCTATCTTCCTCAACAGGTGAATCTTTGTTTTGAACGTAGGCCACAATTTCTTTGTCACTTAAAATCTCATACCCAAGTTCGTTAGTACAATACAACTTGCACAGGATGTTTTCCTTGTATATTACTAAAGATTAACAGTGTAAACAGGAGGCTATTAGTCATCAGCAGCGTTGATACGTGACTACGGCGCAAACACGTATCGCAGACACACACACACACAATGGTTGAACTGGGGAGGGCTGACGAATTATAGAAGGTGATGAATTAGAGAGTGACGAATTAGAGAGGTTTTACTGTATTTAAAAATACCCCAAAGTAAATTATTTATAAAATACATTTAATATTTTATAGAAATAAAAATAAAATTTTAGTGAGACACACATTAGTCTTTCACAGTAAATTAAATTTTTTACTCTTGAGTACCTGATCAGTCTCTCAGCTAAAAAACTGTACCAAAAATATTATGCCTTACAATACTCTATACACTTGAAAGAAAATTAATTAAAAAAAGCAAAGGAACCATAAAATAAGTACCTATGGGTTTTTTGAGAAAAATTGCAGAAATTGCTTTGGGAGTTAACCTGTTAATATAAATTGGCAATTCAGTAAAACAAACTTTACAAAGGACAAGACTGATTTGACCTACATTTAAAAAATATTATTTTACTTATATAGTCATATGACTATGTACCTGAACATACACTGAAGAACAACCAACACAAAATATTAACAACTTAATAAAAAAAAAATTCTTAAAAATATTTATACCTGAGGAATATCTTTTGTAATTTACAACTGTACAAACATAAATCACCAGCTTAGATATTTAACTTGATTTATAACTTGTTAAAACTTTTTGTTTTATAGCACTACAATAAAAAAACTGCTGTTTTATAGATGTGAAGTTATAACAACTATTTTATGAAGTTCTGACAGAATATAATATAAAAACAGAAATTTATGAGTAAGTAAACTTAAAACAAATTTTATAAAAACACTGCTGTTTTCATTTAAGTATAGCAATAAATCTATCAATGTGGATAGTCAGAATAATCTTTTGAAACCAACAGACAGTTAATTGTACAATAAAAATCTGATCTGGGCCTAATATTTTCTCAATTATCTACATAAAATACTAATCTAGCATTGGTAAAAAAATAATAGCGTTGAAAAGAACGCCATTAATATTTAATACTTTACTTCAAACTCCATGGAGATATTAAATCCAACTCACAGTCATGATTCCTTTTAAACAAAAGAATCCATAACATTCTACCTAATAAAAGAACAGCTATTTTCAATCAAAAAGAAAACAAAGTATCACCACAACAAAGAAAAAAGTAAACTTGTACCTATCTGAAAATAATGAACGAGAGCTTTGTTTAGAAATATCTGTTAAAATAAAATTGTCACAAAAGTTTTACCAGACCATATAATAATTCAGCCGATTCCTAAAGTTTTATGTTATAACTCCATAGAGTAAATTAGACTAATTATTAACAAACGAAAATTTTCAATTAAGTCCGTCCGAAATAAAATTGTTTCTCACATTAAATTCAAAATAATACAATATAGAAAGTCTCAGAATACATACAGTAACACATAAATACTTCCAATTCTCTTACCTTTATTGTTAAAAGTAATATTTTCAGAACCTTTTACAAAATACAGCGAGTAAAACAATACAAAAGAAATGGTACCAAGAAATGTATTGCAACCGTCTTAAACTAGTTTCATTTGAAATAAACATATATAAATATTTTATCTGTCATTTATTAGCTTTTCAACAGCATGTCAGTAACTTATTACTTTGAAACAAGCACACATAATTTTATCTGACTATTACACAGATAAACGAATCGTAATATGCAGTACATTTCACTTGAAAACAATCTTAGCAAATGTCAAATTATGAATCACATGTTGTTATCCCCTCTATAAACAAACGCTTTTTAGGACGCAATTCTGTTGCCAACTTGCAATTTACGAATATTATGAAGAAAGGAAAATTATAAAGAAGCTGTACAAAAATTATCTGTACAATCTACAAATAGTGCAGATCTAGAAAATACATCACAAACATTCAACTAGTTAAAAATTTAAAATTGATTAACCCAATACAAATTTTGTTTTAGTGCTTACTACTCTAAGTTATATATAGTTATATATTTTTAATATATAGTCTTTTGTGACCTACATCACAAACTTCTGATGAATTCATTATCACCACTATTGAACCCTTTGAGTGTATTCTACTACATGGAGGCAACATGCGCGGCCTAAAATAGTAACAGTGTGCGAAAAAGAGAGACCATGTAATATTAAGCGCTCTCTGTCTACATATACATAAACAAATACGATTTCGACAGTACGTGAGGCGCGGCGCGTGCTTGGTGGGTCAACAGAGAGCGAGTGAGAGAGAAGATTTGTTGGAAAGAGACAGATAGCGTAATAGCTTGCGCAATTTGCAATACATGGCAACTATAGGCAATGTTGTCTCCATACAGTATACTCAAAAGGTTGTTGCCATTAAATTTTGAGACAGAATTATATCACAAAGCTGTGTTTTTATTTGCAGGTAAAGTTGATTCAAATTTATTGGAACGTTTGAAATTAATTCATTTCTTAAAATTAACTAAAATCAAAAAAAAAAAGAAAGTAAGTAAATCCTGAAAGAATCCTGAAAGAATTTAAAACAAATCTTTCAAAAAAAAACCCAATCACTTTAAACCACCAACAAGACCAAACTCATTCAAATTCATACATTAGATTGTCAACAAATAAGTTTAAAAAATTCATACATTCGATTTTTTATAAATGAGTCCATTACATTAAGAATCGATCGACAGCTGTGAAGTTATTTTGATGTAGGCAAATGAGGCTGTACACAATTAATATTAGTTATACGTTACAAACACAGATATCGCACATAATTAAAGAGTACTAACTTCTGTTGAGAAAACTACTAGTCTTTAATCCACATACATAAAATTTCAGAGTAGTTCACACACAGTTAACTCGTTACTACACAGTTGGAAGATAAATGGCTGAAAATGGTTAACATTGATACGCAAATGTACACACGTACCTCTATCATTTTTTTCTCAGTTCTTAAACAACTAATTCCGATAAATGCTACTGGGGTAGCTCTTATGTAACAAAATCAGACTCTTAAAATTATGATGGCAATACTATCAGTTAGTTGGTTAATCAGTATAAAATAAAAGCGCAGGGAATCTTTTGTTTATAAGTTAAGAAAGGGAAATCAAATTTCCCTTCTTTTATGTATTACATCTTTTCCGTTGTACTTAGTATACTGAGTATACGCAAAGGTCGCTTATGAATATTGCCATCATCATATTGTTACCTTAATTAAGCTGACGCGGTATTTTTTTTTACTTTTTGCCAAAATATTTATCTAAACCTACGTTAGATCATGTGTAACAGAGCTGAGGAAGGATTCTCAGAACTTCAGAAATTTCTTAACTGCATTGGAAACATAGACATAAACATAGACATGTCAAAAATTTGTTTACTCTCGTTCTTCTAGCAGTAGTTGACCCATACTATAAGTTTACGGTAATTGATAAAGGAAATTACGGACGTAATTTTCGAAAATTCACTTTTTTACTCAGAGTACATTGATAGAAAATTTATTCTACCGCTGAAGCCACTGCCAGGTAGACACTCCAGTTCCTCATGTTTTGGTAGGTGATAATCTACGTTGAACTGTCAAGCAAAAAACTGTATTTATGGAAATTTTTCTATAAAAATTTCAGTTCACTCATTTTGTTTGGTTGAATGCGGGAGGCGGTCACGCTAAAAACTAATTTTTTACTACCATACGCTTGCCGCACGTCAAAGATTAGCGGGCGGCGGCAGACCGCGTTCTATGTGACCGAGATGATGCAACAAAGTGTAATACAACTAGGCCGCCTGGGTCAAAGATCGCTGCCCGCCGCGTTAGACCGCTTTTGTGTGACCAAGCCTTTAAAATAAAGTCTGTACAAAAAAAAACTAAAGCCATGGGTACAAAGCATCCTTTTCTCAGTGGTTTATGGGGTTGCTGATTACTGTTCTGAACAGATTGGAATGTATACACATTAGGGTTCAAATAGTTACTTCTTTATTAGAATACATAATAGTTTTTTCACTGCGAACTTTGTTTCTTCTCATTATGAATGAATAACTGCCTACATACGTGGCATGACCTGAGCATACCCATGCGGGGCGACTGAAAGTGATAAAGATTTGTTAGAAAGAGACACATAGCGTAATAATTGTTTTACTTTTTCTTGCATTTATGAATGTACAGAAAGGAAAGTATTGTTTTCATGTTGATTTTTCGAAATCGAGTTTTCACCGGATCTACATTTTTTCAGACCCCCTGAACCCAAAAAACATGTTTTTAGCGATTGGTCTGTGTGCGTGTATACAGAATATCTCAAGAACGGAACATCGTACGAACTTGGAACTTAAGTTACATACCACTACCGTACCCGACACGAACATTTTCATCAAAATCGGTCAACCGGAAGTAGTGGTAGTTTATTCGTGTCATTTTCACTTTTTGCGATTTTCTCAATAACTGGTCTTACGATTTTTTTTTAAAATCACCTGATTTACTAAATTTCTTATGCTCCACAAGATAGGGTAGGCGCCATGTTTGCTGAAATTGTCGGTGAGGCTGTTTTCACGTAAAAAATTGTTTTTTTAAGATTGCGGCTTTAATACGCATTTTACCGCAATAATTTACTAATTAAAGTTTTAGAGAATTTAAAATCCTAAAACTTTTATTTTAAACATTTATTTTGTATAACGCTCAGTTTGGCGGTAATTAGCGATTTTCTGGTTTTTTCCCACGAAAGCGTGTGAAAAATCGATTTTTTAAGTACCGATATCTGTAATGTTTATTTTTTTGTTGATTTAGAATCCGATGCTTAACTCATAATGTATAATAAAAATATACACGTTCCGCGCCAACATTGTAGAATTCCAATCATCAATTCATGCCTTAAAAAACATTACAAAAATTAGTTTTGCCATAGCTCTCCGATTATTATTGCTATAGTCAAAATTCAAGCTAAAAAAATATAATAATTCTGAGAAATAAGACCGTACATATTAATGATTACGCCTACGTTATTTAAAGAAGATGTTGGTTTGAATATTAAATTCAATAAACTATTATCAAATTATATTTTTTGAACAATTGGTAAAAGAAATTTGTACGTTCTTTCATAACGACGATGATAATATTCCTTTTTCAAATCCAGTCTATCAATTAACTTAAAATTAGGTAAATAATGAGATGTGAAATTTTCGGCACAATTAAATTGGGTTTTTAGATCATTAGGCTAGAAGTTAGTTCAAACATTTACATGTTATCTGAAATAATCAGAAAAAATAATTGTGTTACATTTTTTGGTTTATAACCGTATCACTCAGTAGAAAAGTGTTTTCATGAGCATAGGAGGCCTTTAAAAATCTTTCAGTTTGCATATTGCAAATGCGCTTTTAATATTCACTGCAAAGTCTAACTGTATAATAATCTACTGCCGTTGGAAAAAGCTCATAACAGTTTTTCTTTCACCAGCACCTCTTCTGTACTTAATATGATTTAGTTTGAATTTAACTTCTCTAGTGAAAAAAACAGAACTACAAATGTAGCCGTAGAAGTAGCAAATTAAATTTAAAAAAATATTTAAAGTTTAACTACCAGTTATAGGCAATACTAAATTTTCCCATGATAAAATAAAATTATGAAACAAACTACGAATCAACGCGGTGAAATGTAGAAAAATATCGCCCAAACATTGTTCATATCGTTAACCGTTTTTAACGGGTCAGTTTGT
The DNA here is from genome assembly GCA_035578175.1 of Catonia carolina. Lineage (NCBI taxonomy): Eukaryota > Metazoa > Arthropoda > Insecta > Hemiptera > Achilidae > Catonia > Catonia carolina. Next base: position 52,548,348 of record JAQMRL010000003.1, read on the forward strand.
CGTCAAAACGGCACAATTTGTATGTTGCTCTAACAAGGTATAGATCAAGTATGTTCTAAAATTCATTTTGACAGAGCTGGCGATTCTACAGACGATTTTTGACAAAAAAACGGCATTGACGTATTTATTAGAATTAACTTTATTATACAGTGACAAAATCACAATGTGTCACGTTCGTATAGTAGTGTTTGCAGGGTAGCCGACAAAATAATTTGTTAAGTTTGAGCAAGCTTGTATGTGAAAACCCAATCTATTTTCTCGCTTCCTTCAAACGGCTTTTTTTATTTCATACTGTAAAAAGCAGCTGTAAATATACTGCTGTTACATAAAATAATACCATAATCATTGCGAATCCGGAAGATCCCAAACAATTTTAAAATGTTTTTGGTAGGTGTTTTAATTCTGGAACGTATAGCATTTCAGTAGACGATATTCTGTAATATTCGACTGTATCGTTAACTGGGCGGTGACAATGGGCGGATCTTATGTAAAAATGTAAGTCGACGTCACGCGCAGGAACAGTTCCGGACCAATCAGGAAGTCCATACTGACAATTGACGTAATAGTGAATGAAACGATTTCATTGGTTCATATCGGATGACGTAGTGAATTACAATAAGCACTCTGATTGGACAATAATAACCAATCAAATTAACGCATAAGAAGACATCTGATTGGCTAGATTTAGAGATTTTCGTTGGTTGAGAATACTAGACTCTGATTGGTCCGGTATTATATCTGCCTTTGACGTCACACGCGCGTCTCCGTCAACGTAGGCCGCCTTACTCGCAAGACCTAAATAATTTGTCAACTGTACATCAGTTCTATTAGATTTTATTAATATATTTTCTCATATGTGTAGACACAAACAGTGCAGAAGAAAAAAAAATTCGTTAAGTAACGATGTCTGTAATGTTTATTTTTTTGTTGATATAGAATCCGATAGTTAACTCATAATGTATAATTAAAATATACACGTTCCGCGCCAACAGTGTAGAATTCCAATCATCAACTCATGCCTTAAAAAACATTACAAAAATTAGTTTTTCCGTAGCTCTCTGATTATTATTGCTATAGTCAAAATTCAAGCACAAAAAATATAATAATTCTGAGAAATAAGACCGTACTTATTATTAGATTACGCCTACGTTATTTAAAGAAGATGTTGGTTTGAACATTAAATTCAATAAACTATTATCAGATTATATTTTTTGAACAATTAGTAAGAATAAATTTGTACGTTCTTTCATAACGACGATGATAATGTTTATTTTTTTAAATCCAGCCTATCAATTAACTTAAAATTAGGTAAATAATGAGATGTGAAATTTTCGGCACAATTAAATTGGGTTTTTAGATCATTAGGCTAGAAGTTAGTTCAAACATTTACATGTTATCTAAAATAATCAGAAAAAATAATTGGGTTACATTTTTTGGTTATAACCGTATCACTCAGTAGAAAAGTGTTTTTATGAGCATAGGAGGCCTTTTAAAAATCTTTCAGTTTGCATCTTGCAAATGCGCTTTTAATATTCACTGCAAAGTCTAACTGTATAATAATCTACTGCCGTTGGAAAAAGCTCATAACAGTTTTTCTTTCACCAGTACCTCTTCTGTACTTAATATGATTTAGTTTAAATTTAACTTCTCTAGTGAAAAAAACAGAACTATAAATGTAGCCGTAGAAGTAGCAAATTAAATTTAAAAAAATATTTAAAGTTTAACTGCCTGTTATAGGCAATACTAAATTTTCCCATGATAAAATAAAATTATGAAACAAACTACGAATCAACGCGGAGAAATGTTGAAAAATATCGCCCAAAAATTGTTCATATCGTTAACCGTTTTTAACGTGACGGTTTGTCGTCAAAACGGCACAATTTGTATGTTGCTCTAACAAGGTATAGATCGAGTATGTTCTAAAATTCATTTTGACAATGCTTACGATTCTACTGACGATTTTTGACAAAAAAAAACGGCATTGACGTATTTATTAGAATTAACCTTAATATACAGAGTGATTCAATAAGATGAAAACAATTTTAATGAGCTGTAATTCCTGAATTACATGTTATATTTTGATTCTGTAAATTACATTTGAAAGAGAAAGTTTTAAATTTTAATTTACATACATGAAAGTTTGTAGATGTTTAATGTGTCTTCCTCCGGCTGCACGTACAACATCTAGATGGTAACTGAACTCATTCCAAACTCTCTGACTCATGTCTTGGGTCACTGAGTTGACTGCAGCTGTGATACGATTCCTTAGTTCATTCAAATTGGTGGGAAGAGGTGGTATGTAAACTGCACTTTTCACGAACCCTCACAAGAAAAAGTCACAGGGTGTGAGATCTGGAGACCTCGGTGGCCAAACTGAAGTGCAGAGTCGTCTTTCGCCATGCGACCTATCCATCGTTGACGTGTGGATTCATTTAGGAAACGCCGAACATTGCGATGCCAATGGGGTGGAGCTCTGTCCTGCTGGAAAATGTAATCTCTTGAATCTTCATTCATTTGAGGAAATCCACCCCATTGGCATCGCAATGTTCGGCGTTTCCTAAATGAATCCATACGGCATTGACGTCCTTATTAGAATTAACCTTAATATACAGTGACAAAATCACAATGTGTCACGTTCGTATAGTAGTTTTTGCATGGTAGCCGACAAAATAATTTGTTAAGTTTGAGCAAGCTTGTATGTGACAACCCAATCTATTTTCTCGCTTCCTTCACATGGCTTTTTTATTTCATACTGTAAAAAGCAGCTGTAAATATACTGCTGTTACATAAAATAATACCATAGTCATTGCGAACCCGGAAGATCTCTAACAATTTTAAAATGTTTTTGGTAGGTGTTTCAATTCTGGAATGTATAGCATTTCAGTAGACGTTATTCGGTAATATTCGGCTGTATCGTTAACTGGGCGGTGACAATGGGCGGGTCTTATGTAAAAATGTAAGTCGACGTCACGCGCAGGAACAGTTCCGGACCAATCAGGAAGTCCATACTGACAAATGACGTAATAGTGAATGAAACGATTTCATTGGTTCATATCGGATGACGTAGTGAATTACAATAAGCACTCTGATTGGACAATAATAACCAATCAAATTAACGCATAAGAAGACATCTGATTGGCTAGATTTAGAGATTTTTCATTGGTTGAGAATACTAGACTCTGATTGGTCCGATATTGGCCTTTGACGTCACACGCGCGTCACCGTCAACGTAGGCCGCCTTACTCGCAAGACCTAAATAATTTGTCAACTGTACATCAGTTCTATTAGATTTTAATTATATATTTTCGCATATGTATAGACACAAACAGTGCAGAAGAAAAAAAATTCGTTAACCCTTAACCCGAAGTATAGGTCTGTCAGACCCAAACAATCTTTTTGTTAGAGTATATTGCATACACTGGTAATAATTTGGGACTGGCAGCTTGAGTACCTTTCCTAAAGGAAAGCAACTAACTAAAGGAAAGTACTAAAGTACTTTTAAACTTGTGTCAAATAGAAAGTTAGTTTTCTTTTGTGCAGAATATTGTGTAGGAGTATTTTGCGTCGTAGTTACCAGGTATGTGAGACCTATACTTCTGATAATGTACATTTTAGTGTAGGTACTTGAAACCTATACTACTGATAATGTACATTTTAGTGTAGGTACTAGAAGCCTATACTATTGATAATGAACTGATTACTGTAGGTGTACGAGGCCTATACTGCTGGTAACAAACTTTTTTTGAATTTATGTAATAAGTTATATTGCTCCTGCATTTTCATTTACAAATAATTTAACCAATATTTGTGCTACTATGGATCCGGAAAATCAGTTAAGCACTTCTAAACAAAATTATAATCCTGAAGAAAGAGGGTTTAGGTGTGCTGAGTTAAACTTTGGCGATAATTATGAATCATTTGACGATGAAGATAAGGATCCAGACTTTGTACTAGACGATGCAAGTGATGAAGAAATGGATACGTCTAGTGAACATGATGGCCTACAAAATTTAGTTCCATCTGATTCAGATGACTCGTGTGCGGTTCAAGACAAAGGTGGTTCTGGAAATGATTCACATATACCACAATATTTTTATGGTCAGGGGAAAGAAAATTTTATTGTTTATGCGTGTGTTTGCGTATGTTACATATTTTTGGCTACAAATTGTAGCCTATACATGTGTTCAATTACATTTTTTGTTCAAACCATTCTTCACTTTATTGTATAATTTTATCATAGTAACTAACTTTACATTGAAATATTAATTATTAATAACTTTTCGCGTAACTTTTGTTGACATTACTTTTAATGATATATTACTTAAATAATTTTTTAGTGTTTTATATAATGTTTTACTGCATCTTTGAAAAATAAAAATTGAAGTATATCACTGTATTTGAAGCGTTAAAAGCCTAGGTCTGATAGACCTATACTTCTGATCGATCTAGGTCTGGTAGACCTATACTTCCGATTAATGAAAAATTTTCTATACTTCGGGTTAAGGGTTAAAGATTTCGGCTATAGTATGCATTTTACGACAAAAAAGTATATACTCAAATTTATAGGAAATTAAAAGATCTACAACTTTTGTTTAAAGCATTTTTCTCTACAGAGCCTAGTTAAGCGTGAAAGAGTAATTTTCCGTATTTTTAAGCCAAACTTGAGGTTGATTTTCATTTTGCGTCTTTCACTCATGATTAAAATGAGGTTAGTTTTTTGTTTATTTCTAATGTTAAGTTTATTGTTAATTATTTGCACTGGCAAGACAAAGTTGTGCAAGTGTTTCACACCAGATTTTTGACTTTATTAAGAAACTTTACAACTGTACATAAAAACGAGTGAATGACATGATTATGAAACGAGACAAAATGTGCTTTACGACTTAGAGGAGATCACCACCCAACAGTGGGCCCCAGCCGGAAAGTTTCTGTGAATGGATTACCGGTACATAATTATTTATTACAAAATGATGTCCCTACTCCATTGTCGGCTTAGACGTCTGCGGGGTTTTCCGGGAAGGTAGGTATAGGTTGTGTACAAGTTCATTGCTATGATAAAATAATTTCTTATGAAATAAGTCGTTTACTTACGGAATTTTGATGTCATGGTGCAAACAGTTATTGGTAACATAAAATGGAGCATTTGTAATTTGTCGTAAGAATTTTGAAATTACAGATGTTTTAGCAGTTCCATAGATTTGGCAGGCATACATCCAAACAGGCGTAATAACTTGCGCAATGCGTAGTAGTCGGTAACTTTAGGCAATGTTGTCTCCATATTTATAGAATACTCAAAGATTGAACCACTTTATAAACTGATTAAAACCTAATATGGTATTGGCTGCAGATATCACATTTCTATATTATTACATAACACTTAATTAATTTTATTTGTTTAGATTACATGTTTTATAATCGAATGAATACCATTTGTTTCATTATTATTAACCAATTACAGTATGAAGACCTTTTTCTAACGTACTTGTTACAATGAATATAAACACTGTCTAACAGTTCTCAATCATTCATAACTATGCGGTAACTTTAACTGAACTAAACTACAAAGGGCTACCGCCTTTAAATACTTTTGGTGGTTGTTGTTTCCAAAAAGGCACAGATTTTCTACATATGGCACAATGGGAAACCCATCTATGCTTTACCAGAAATATCCAAAACATAATAGAAATATTTCTATTTCATATAATGAATTAATATAATAATTCATTATATGAAATAGAAATATTTCAAACTGCAGGATGCATTATAAAGATTTATTTTTGCATAATAGAAATGATCAATAACAGGCATAACAAAGACCAACCCATTTTTTCCAAGAATTCCCATTCAAAACATTACATTCACAGTCAATTACTCATTATCCTCAAACAAACTCCCTCTCATGCAATACATAAATTTCTTACAATAAACAATTTATTCCCTCAACCATTTCTACAATATCACTGTGCAATGTTATAATGCTTATAAGGACTGAGTTTTAAGAAAGCTTCTAAAAAACCGATTGGGCTTTCATTAGAAATTAGCTTCTTTCCAACCATTTTAAGTCAGTATATGAAAACAATGGCATGAAAGATCCAAATTATATGTTTTTTTTAATTAAGGATAGCTACATTTTGATTGCGTTCTTTGTTACAAACTATTTTTAGAATACACTTAACCTCAAACAAGTAAGCTCTTTACAACTCTTCAAACAGAGGGATCTAATGCAGAGTTGTTTTCGTGGAATGAGGCCCAGTTGTAAACGAATCTTCATAAATTTAAAACATGAATTGAAGAAAAGTAAATACCAGGAAAGGTCTAAAATATAATACAACTAGTACAGTACTAACTTATTTTTTTTTTAATTTATTTTTTAACATACATAATTTACGTAAAAATATTACATCGCCTTAACATTAAGTATACAGTCTGACTTGATTCTAGTTCTTTCTTGATAATCATTTATATACATTGCAGTTATGCAAAAGGCATAACAGATAGCATTAGTGACAATAATTAGCAGCCAATCACCTGAAACAAATTATGTCAGTCATTATAAGCAAGAGATTTTATAATAACAGCTTTCGCTTTATACAAGGGTAGATCAATAAGTATCTTTGTTTGCGGACAGGTGGCATTGCTAAGGAAAGTTGACATAACCATCGTACACTGGCATCTGTCAAATGACACAATACTAAATTTCAGACTGATTCTACAGTTAGTTTTTATTTGGTACCCAGTTGAATCACACAAAGTTTCTCGATAATATGGAAAAAGATTATTGATCTATAACTGAGGACTGAAAATGGTGACCGATGAATGTGCCAAAAATTTCAAAATTCATTTTATTTATAAATAACATGAATGTACCATGCTTTCTAACATGGTATAAGTGTAAGTGCCAGTAAAATGTAGTTTAGTTAAAAAACTGACCTACAGATTTCGCTACTATGTAACAACCGAGTGGCTCGGAGAATGATAAAAGTGCCACTGTTTAGTCTAACGCCATGATAAATTTGTTTTAGTTATTTGCTTGCAATTGCTTTTTAAGTAGAATTTCTTGTAGAATATTTTTACAAAAAACAAATTATAGTATTGCATAGTACATAATATATAATATAATATTGCATATGTAAAATATTATATAGCAAATATGTGCATATTATTTTTTGAATAAATTATGAATGTGCCACAAAACATCATGGTAATGGAGAATGATGAAAGTGCCCAAATTCTGGTTTCATTGTTTTTCTCAATTACCCAAAAATTCTGTTTCTAGCACATTCATCCTTCACCATTTTCAGCCCTCAATTCGCATTTAATTTTTGAATGGAAAATCATGCAAAGAAATAAAAGTGAAGCTGGATGCTGTCTATGGTGACCCCTCATCATCCATGGCAATCCTAAGCGCCACATCTGCTAAAATTCTTTGGGAGCCTATGCTCTTGTGGTAAAAAGATGTTTTGTTTTTCTAAGTTTATAACTTTACTGTAATATGCACTTTAGGGAAAAAACATATATTATTAAAGTTGTATGAAATTACTTTTATTTCTAGCATTTTTTTCTACAATGCTTAATTTAGCGTCAACTAGTGATTTTTCCTGTATTTTGCTCATCAAAATCAGTAAAAATGAGATTTTTTTTGTGATACAACATTAGTATATATTGTCGCCACCGGCTTGTAGTAGCGCAGTCTGTAGAGCTCATAGGACTGGCCGAGCATCCGGCGGCGTAGTTCCAAAGTATACCAGATGCTTGGGGAAGCCTTCGCCGCTACCTCAAAGAGGAGCAGCCGCTGGAAAGCGAAGGGGAGGTCGTATTTACCGCTGCCTAAATGATTAGGAGCAGTCGCCGACGCAGCAAACACCTTTCATCGCTGCCTTCGAAGAGGAGCAGTCGCCGGTGAAGCGAAGCGGGGTCGTCTGTACCGTTGCCTAATCAAATAGGAGCATTCGCCAACGCAGCGAGGGGCAGGGAAGGGAGGTGAAGTAGCAGAAAGAAATACTCAATGTTGAGCGCTAAATCTTCTCCATATCGACCCTCTCGTATGAGCGGATCGATACTGACTGTTCACCTTCTCAACAATTGAATTCGCCAGTTGTCACTCGGCACAATGCACTGCGAGAGGTGTGACCGCTGCACTATCTATCGGCAGCAGCAACCCCATCACAGCGCCAACAGTGGGCAAAACATGAACTACGGACCGGGGTAAAAGTAGTACAGTATCAATATTTTATGACACAGTGTAAATAATTAAAGTTATAGAAAAAAAAACATAGTTTAACATCAATTAGTGATTTTTCATATATTTAATATTTAATTTTCCGTCATTCACTCATGATTAAAATTAGGTTATGTTTTTCATTATACACTGTTAACTAAAGATTAATTATAGGTTGTATTTTTCATTATTTATATTGAGAAGAGAAAGTTGTGTAAATGTTTCACACGAGATTTTTCAATCTTAACTACCTTATGATCATAATGTATATAAGATATATTTGACTTATCCCAAGTCAAATATAAGGTGATAATTAATCCAAAATATAAACTTGATTGCAAATTACCTTCTAGGAACTGAGCCAAAAATACATATCCTCCTTCAGGGGAATAGAAAAATGAATTCGCTACTAAGAAAAATAAATATAATGGCCCATATATCATTCCAGCTAATCGTACAGTATTTTTCTTGCTAATATTATTTATCTGAAACAATCAATTAACTAGCTATTATATTACGAAAGGCCATAATTCTAATTTACTGTAAAAATAACATAAAAGTTTACATGTAGGTAATAATTTTTAAAATCGGTGATTGTTATAGAATACTCATACCAAATCATCAAAACAATTATAAAATTATCACAAAACAATATGTTTTATGTTCAATATAACTATCATTACATACACTATTTAAGAATCACAAGAGGAGGTTATTCCTTTGGATGATGCCAAGTGACAAGGGAAGATACCAAATAGATTACATAATGGTTAGACAAAGATTCAAAAACCAGATTATTAACTGTAAAGCCTATACAGGTGCAGACATAGGGAGTGATTATAATTTAGTAGTAATTAATAGTAAGCTTAAACTTAAATAACTGAAGAACTTCTTCTTTTTTTGGTTTAATGTCCGACTGTTTGCAATTACTGCTAAAAACTGAAGAAGAGACAGGAAAATGCTAGGTGGGATTTGAACAAACTTAGAGAACAAGACAACCAAATAGGTTCCAGGAGAGTATTTTAAAAGGGATAGAAGAAAGAAGTAATGACACAAGAAGTGTAGAGGAGGAGTGGATAAACTTAAAGGAAGTTGTAGTGAAAGCAGCAGGAGAATGGATAGGAAACCTTGGATCACTAATGATATTTTGGAATTGATGGATGAGGGAAGGAAATTTAAAAACGCAAAGTACAAATGAGGTAAAATGCAATATTGATCCTTGAAAAACACCATAAACAAAAGGTGTAAGAAAGTGAAGGAAGATTGGATCAGAGCGAAATGGACGAAGATAGAACATCAAAAGGTAGTTGGTAAAGTGGAGAATGAGCTCTCACATTCCAATGAAGACACATCGATGACTCAGAAAGAAGATATTTTTGCTGGACGAAAATGCCACAGCCACCACCACCTTGTTAGTCTGCTTGATCCAGCAGAAAAAAAACCAAATGACTTTTTTCAGGGCCACCAAATTAATATTATGCCAAAAAAAACATTAACAAACAATATTAAATTAAATACTAACACGTACAGAAGTATTTTTGCTGCAACTACTATTTACCACAAAAATTTATACTTACCACAAAATTACGAAACGTTTCATTTCTTGATATTCTCGAGATGGCTGATTCAATAATTGCAACTTCAACAAAATTTAGAAAACTCCAAATGAAAACATATGTACGGGTACCATGCCAAAGAAACACATAACTGAATGTTATGGAAGCAGCAAAAAGTCCTTTAGATAATGACTTTGATTCATTTAAAATAGGATTGTAAATATATCTAAAACAAAAAACAATTATTAGAATCAATATATTAATACAGATCTGTAATAAAAACCAATAATAATTTTTATTAACAGATCCCAGCTAATAGAGAACACAGTGTCATTAAAGACCATTAGGTAATTTTCCATTAGGGCAATTAGTGAGTTTATGGAACCAAGGAGTAATGAAAATATATAATTTCTTGTAATCGCTAATGAACTAAAAAAAAGTTTTATGAGTAAGTGATTTATATTGTAAGTCATCTTGTATTAAGAACTTGGTTACGTCAATTTTTATTCTTGATTATACTTTTTATTATTTTTTAAATTTAGAAGCCAATTAAAAATATTTTTCATGAAAAAAATATTTAGTTTTTATTTTAAAACATGTTTGTACATAAAGAGCATCTTCAAAAATTAGAAATCAATAGATTATCCAAAATTTTGGATTAGTGGCGTTGTTGTGTAATTCAGAGAGCGGCAGAAGTAACTCCTGTATTAGCCACCGCTGTGGGCCCGGCGCTAGTGGTAGTAGGCGGACACGGGTTGTTTCATTGCGCAGAAACACTGCTACTATTTCTATCGCCACCAGGATGGCATGGACCAGTAAACATTATACATTTGTTATTGAAACTTATTTTAAAAATGGCGATTCTGTAATCACAATGCACCGATTATTTTGTACGCACTTCGGGATAAATCGGCACAGTGCAGTCCCTGACAGGAAAACCATTCTAACATGGATTAAAGATTTTGGAGTCACAGGTTTGGCTTTTAAAAAATACACCACAAGGTAGATCTCACAGCGCTCTAACTCTATAAAACGTTCAATTACTCCAGCAAGCAGTTACCCAATCTCCATGATGTCCAGCCCATAGGCATGCAGCTATCCTGGGAATATCTGATCATAGTGTGAGAAGAATAATACACCCCAAGATCTACACTTTCATCCGTACAAAATCAGGGTTGTGCAAGAACTTAGTGAACATGATTGGGCCAACTGTATTGCGTCTTGTCAGACTACCCTGGAAAATGTTGCAAGAGACGCTGTGGTGCTCTCAAGTGACAAAGCACATTTTCATTTATCAGGATTAAAAATTAAAGTTTATTAGGATAAAAATTAAAATAAATTTAACTAAATGGCAAACATAATTCTTTCAGATGGTTTAATAAACTTTTGACTAGAATTTCATGTATTTTTTTATTGGCCTTTCAAATTCGGAAGATATTTCTGCCGCTTCATGTACTATTGTAATTTAACCTAATTATCATTATCATTAGTAATTAACTGATTACCTTTTGATGAACTGATAAAAACCAACATCAAACTTGCGCCACATCTGAGAATTACGATACACATAAAAGCAGCAGCTTGGAGCAGGAGGTGGATTATAGCTTTCAATACTTGCGAGCGTTCTCGTTAAACCATAAACAGCAGTGTATTTAATACAAAAAAACACTCCTAATAAATAACCCAATCCATTCACGTACCATGCACCAAATTGTTTCACTTTCTGCACACAAATTTTACATTTCAGATTTTTTCAAATATGAAAACAATTCCTGTAAATATTAAGAATAAATTGAAACACATGTTTTACATTTTATTATTTAAAGTCCCATCAACTGCAATGTCTTTAGAGATGCTTAAGGGTTTTGAAACATTTACACTCAAGATATATCCAGAAAGCAAGTTCTGTTTTATCTGTTATCCCAGCATCACTGTCTGGCACATATGCCATGGTTGCTCTAAGTCAAGGAGGAGTTGATGTCATTTTGAGTCTGCTATTTACGCTTTATAATGTTTGGTTGGAATGGCGAAGTTGATTGACAATCCCACCGCATATGAGATTAGATCTGTCATTCGCTCTCCGAGTGAAGAACACTCAACCAATCAATATTCATCGACAAATTTGAAAGGTGTATAGAGAAAATGCGATGAGTTATTCAATAGTAAGGAGATAGATCAAACAGTTCAATAAAGGATGTGATCAGGTGCATGATGACGAACGAAGAGGACGTCCGTCGTTACTTAATGAAAATTTGGGTCATGCAGTGAAGAAGAAATTAGGGAAAACTGTAAGTTCACACTATCTGATCTTTCTAAGCACTTTCCGCAAATTTCAAGAGCACTTCTTCATGAAATTGTTTCTATAAAAATGGTGTTTACATTGGGCACAAAAATTCTTACTGAGAGACACAAACAGCATCAGGGCAGTGTGCTTTACTTTTTGACACAGTACAATGAAGATGGTGATGATTTTCAAAGCAAGATAGTGACTGGAAATGAGACTTTGGTCGTGTTTGAAACCCCTGAATTGAAACGACAATAGATGAAATGGAGACTTGATTTGTCACCACTAAAGAAAGAAAGCCAGGGAAATCTTGACACATCAAAAAATCATGGTGTAGTTTTTTGCGATCAATACGACATTCTACTGGTGGATTTTTTATCGCAGGGTGAAACAATCAACAAAATGTTAACTGAGAGACACTTAAGGGAACTGTGCAATACTGAATACGCTTCAAGGAATGCTCACAAACAGTATTAATTTCATTCAAGACAATGCCAGACCCCACACTGTGAACACAACATGACAATTCTTACAGGACTTCAGCTAGAGCCAATTTGACCACCTGTGGATTTTTTATCGCAGGGTGAAACAATCAACAAAATGTTAACTGAGAGACACTTAAGGGAACTGTGCAATACTGAATACGCTTCAAGGAATGCTCACAAACAGTATTAATTTCATTCAAGACAATGCCAGACCCCACACTGTGAACACAACATGACAATTCTTACAGGACTTCAGCTAGAGCCAATTTGACCACCTGCCGTACAGCCCTGACCTCATCCCTAGCAACTTTCATCTCTTTTTGCACTGAAAACATTGCTTAAAAGGACAAAAATTCAACAATTATGAGCTCAAAGGATATATTTCCTGCACGGTTGACAGCTATGTTCAAAGGCATACAAAAACTTTTTTTGTGCTATGACAAGAGCCCCTAAAGTAGTGGGAACTATGTGGAAAGATAGTGTACAAATTCTAGTTTGTTTTGCTACAAACAGTTTGTTTGAATCTGTACTAGTTTTGTTATTACTACCACACAGAATTTATTTTTTGGATATACAAGTTGAATGGCATGAAAATTTTCTAACAGTTGAGCAAATTTTCAACCGAGGTTAACATCTTTATACGCGCATCTTCCGAGTATTCAAATCTTTTCTTAAATCCAGTACAAGGAAAATGTACAGAAATTTAAAATTCTATTAACAACTTTATATTACATTTTCTTATTCGATTATATTTTGTTGTAACAATCTACAACTGTTTAAAAAATCAAATCAAAACTGTTCACTAATGTTAGAATAAAGTTCTATACAATAAATAAATACAGTAGGTCCTTGCTTTAACGGACTTCAAATTAGTAAAAATCCTACAATGACGAGGATGAGTCATTAGCACAGACACCCAAACTTTCTAGTGTACAAAATGCCACTGAAAGTGTTTTTTTATATAAATTTATTTGAAGAGCAAGACGTCCAAAACTTTCATGAACATTTTAGGCAATTTAAAGAAGTTTATTTCAACTGTAAAAAAACTGTAATGGAAGAATAACATACAGTTTGTAAAAAATAACATTATAGAACTGTATTACCTTTCCTTAATCTACATGTGTTTTGATTATTTTGTCTGTTTTGCGGCATCTAAATATGTACTACTGTTGCTAAAACAAGTTTTTTCTGTTACTGCCGCTGACTATAACCGTGATATGTAAAAAATATTTTAATGTATTTACTTTAATGATACTGTATATTGGTCACCAAACATTTAAACTGGCTACGATTTTGACTACAGTAAAAATTCACAGCTACAACAAATTGTTGCTTTGCCTGACTGTATTTTGATATAACAGACTTCTACAACAACGAACTGTGGCCTTCCCCATCAAGTCCGTTAAAACAAGGACCTACTGTAATATAATATACAAATGTAATAAGATATAAAAAGAAAATGTATTTAAAAGAACTTTGCTAATATAATTTACAAATTTACAGTAGATACTATATTAAAAATCTGGTGTGAAACACTCACACAACTTTCTCTTGCCAATGCAAATTATTAACAATAAACCTAACATTAATAATAAAACATTAGAAATAAACAAAAAAATAACCTCAATAAACATAACTAATTTTAACCATATATGAAAGATGCAAAATGAAAATTGACCTCAGTTTGGCTTAAAAATAAGGAAAATCGCTCTTTCACGCTAAACTAGGCTCTGTAGAGAAAAACGCTTTAAATAAAAGTTGTAGTTGTTTAATTTCCTATAAATTTTATTATATACACTTTTTTCGTAAAATGGCCGAAATCTTTAAAATATAGATTTTTCACATGTTTTCGTGAGAATAAAAGTAGAAAATTGCTAATTACCGCTAAACTAAGCGTTATACAAAAAAAATGTTTGAAATAAAAGTTGTAGAATTTTAAATTCTCTACAACGTTAATTATCTACATTTTTGCGGTAAAATGCATAATAAAGCCGCAATCTTAAAAGAACAATTTTTTACGTAAAAACAGCCTCACCAAGAATTACAGCAAACAAGGCGCCTACCCTAACTTGTAAAGCATAAAAAATTAAGTAAATCAGGTGATTTTAAAAAAATTCCTAGGACCAGTTTTTGAGAAAATCGCGCAAAAAAGTGAAAAATTACACGAATAAACTACTACTTCCGGTTGCCTGATTTTGATGAAAATGTTCGTGTCGGGTCCGGTAGTGGTATGTAACTTAAGTTTCAAGTTCGTGTTATGATGTTCGTGTTCGATGTTCCGTTCTTGACATATTTTGTATACAGACACACACACAGACCAATCGCTAAAAACATGTTTTGTGGGTTCAGGGGGTCTGAAAACATGTAGATCCGGTGAAAACTCTATTTCGAAAAATCGACATGAAAACAATACTTTCCTTCCTATATACTCGTATTCATATAGGCAAGAGAAAGTAAAAATTAGTTACACTTAGCAATAGAAGATTGATGTGTTTGAATATGCAGTTTGTCATGCAAGACATGGCTCTGCTTCCTAAAAACTTTTTTAACTAGATTCACAATGTTTCTAGAGGAAGCGGATCAGTGGCGATTAAAAAGCAATCAATTTGGTTGCTTTTTAGGTACAGTCAAAACTGAACAAACATAATTTTCTCTAAAGAACTCTATCAATTTTAGACTTAGTTTACTATTGATAATTATACTCCTATGAAAAAAAAACTACTCACCAAAATGTTATATTCAAGAGCATAAATATAGAAAAAATGTAAAAATAAATCCAACAACAAAAGCCATATTATGTATCGTAGTATACTTAATACTGAAAAAACTATACGCCTCAATGTCCATGGTCTAAATTTTTGTTTAACCTGAATACAGAAAAAATAAATAAAAACTTTAATACAATTTATTGTTCTATAATACAGGCTTATAATATACTCGTATATTTATAAATCCCTGATGAATTTTCCAGAAAATAAAACCAGAGACTCAACTTGACATTCTGACATGAATTATTTAATACTTCTGAACCACTTTTTGATTGACTGATTCTCCAAATTCTACCATGAGATGCAACTATGAATTTCTATAAGAAACCATTCTTTTCATGCCTATTTGTTGAAATACTTATTAATATATTATAGTTCTACAAAACCACCAAAATATGGTAAATACTCTTCAATATCTCTATTAAGTACTACTGTATTTTTTTTAACAAATCTTCAGTATTTCAGTGTAATATTCTTTAATATTCATATATTTAAACTTCCTTTCTTCGCCATGGCAGATAAGGAATGACTTGGTTTATTAAATAGGCCTAGCATTGGCCAATTTAATTAAATTTTGTCAAAGTCAACCTGAGTATTCATTAACTTTTAACTACGTACTTACAATTATAATATGCTTCCAAAAATAAATTTCTTCAAGTTTATTATTTATCATTTATAAATTACTGTCATTTCAAGTTTTTTTTATACATGTGTTCAGTTACATTGAAAAACCTTCTATTGCCTTTAAAATTTAAAACGTGTTCCAAAAACCATTTTTTGATTGATCTGGTGGCTTTACCTATACATACAAGGGGGGACCCAAAAATAACCAGACTGAGAGTGCGCTGCCATTCGTAGGCGTAGTAAAGAGTTCTGCTACATGGGGTTAGTAGAGACCTTCAACAAACAACTGCCCAGACGGTGAAAGTTTGTAGGTTAATATTTGATCTCAGTGTTGTGTTTCTCTTACTGTTGTCATATCCCACATGTGCCGTCATTAAGCGTCAATTCAATTTTCTACTGGCTTGACACTTGCTTGGTTTTTGGGTTATACCCATAACACCAACTCTCATCACCTGTAATGACTTGGGTCAAAAAATTTAGATCACTTTCAATCTCGTATTTTCAAGTCCTGATTTAAATTCAATCAAATGTTTTGTTGATCCTGTTTGAGAAGGCGAGGAACAAATTTAGCTGCAATATGTTTCATTTGCAAATCCTTAGTCAAAATTTGCTGGCACAAGCTCCAACTCACATCTGTCTCTTCTGAAATTTTATCAATCATGGAACGACGATCCTTGATGATTTTTTGGTGGATTTTTCAAGTTTTTGTTTCGAGATGTGGAAGAGCACCCAGAATGAAAATGGCCTTCAACACTCATCTCACCAAGTTTAAAGCACCCAAACACCCGAAAACTTGTGTACGGTTCATAGCATCGCCCTTGAAAGCTTGTTGAAGCATTTGGTAAGCTTCCATTATCAATTTTTCAAGCAAGAAACAAAATTTCAAACATACTCTTTGTTTTTTAAATCAGCCTTGACGCAGACGGAACACAAAAACAGTAAGAGAAACACAACACTATGATCTAATGTTAACATACAAACTGACGGTGTCCGGGCATTTATTTGTTGAATGTCTCTACTAGCTCCATCTAGTGGGAGAACTCTCTACTAAGTCTACAAATGCCAGCACACTCTCAGTCCGGTTTTTTTTTTGGTCCCCATGGTACTTATATATTTTAGGAAATTCATTAAATTTAATATTCTATAAATTCCATAAGAATTATATTTTCTGTTTTCCTTTTCTATTTCTATATTTTAAATTCATATCTTTTTGTAGCTTTCTTCAATGTTGTTTAAATGTTTTCATGCGATACACCAAACATCTGGTTGATTTTGTGCTCAGCATTACTGGATTCCAATCCAAGGCTCCCAGTTTGATTGCTTGTCAGGTCTGGCATTTGTTCATCATTCATTTTCATCTACCATCCTAAAATACAAATGGTACTTTACTATCTGTATTACCATTATCAGCAAAACATTGGACACAAAAAATAAAAATCCTAGCAAAGATTTACTTTACGTTCATTCCGATATAAAAAAAATTGTTAAATAAGTAAGAATCAATGATACTCAGTGGGATTACCTCAGAAAAGTTTGACGTGAGCCAACACAATATTACACACGGATGGTTACACCATTCATAATCTGTACAAATGTTAAAATACTGAAATATGAATATAATTTCTATTTCTAGAGAGAAAACAAAAATAATTAACTCACCCCTTTTTCATATTCGTTATATAACATAAGTGGTCCAAGAAAATACAACGGCAAATAATAGGAATAACCTAAAAGTGATAATAATGTGAACAAATTCAATTTTGCAGAAGAATCATTTAAAAATTCAAAAGAAAAACTGGCACATTTTAATTGCAACCAGGCAAAAGTTGCTGCTATATAATACTGACTGGAATGAGGCACTTCTAAAAATGTCTGAAAAAAAATATTATGAAAGATTAACAATACAGATTTTACGTAAGTAAAAAATAAATAAAAAATAATGAAATACACTGTACCACAAGCAAATGATAAAATAACACAAACAGGTCTCACTGAGTTGCTCTGCTGAGGAGAATAGAGCAACCCTAAGTAGAACTGTTGAACTGTTTGAATTTACAAGCTATAACACACATTGGGCAGTGTTAGACCATTTGCCCATAACAGGCACATGGAGTGTTAAATTTTTTGCACTCTATCTGGTAGTTCCAGGTCTACAATAAATAGTTCTGTTTCTTATTAATTGGTCAGCTAATTATATGACTAAGCATTTAAGAACAGAAGAGATAGAGGTGTAAAAGACACTAGTCAGAGTTACCTCCTCTGAGAAATGAATTTTATTATACAGCCAGACCTTGTGGTGAATGAAATGATATCATTTGCAGAGTGGAAAATAGATGCTTTACAGAGGACTGGCATGCTGATAGGCATATTTTTCCAGTCAATGAGGAAGACCAACTCACTCATAGTTTTACTTAATGAAGCTTCTAGAGGTTCAAACCAGTCTTTCGGCTAAACAACAACACTGCTTACAATGGAAAAAATACTACTTCCTCCTGTTGGTTGGATTGAGTCAACACTTATCTCCTGACAAGAGGAAATAATGTCTTCTCTGTTTGTTTGATGTACGTGATGTATGTGACTGATATGCGATACTATGTTTTTGACAGCTTCACTTCTCATGAAAAGCTGTAGCATTTTGGCTAACAGAAAGATTGATTGACTGAAAGTACAGAGCTCAAAGTAGAAGGGGTTATGGTGACAACAACAACAATAGGTGAAAATTTCATAACATTGAGAAGGCATTGTAAAACCACCTCAGTACTTTTGTCCTTTTTTATAATCGGCCTAATATTATCCAATATCAGATGTACGTCTTATGAAGGCACCAATTGCCATTTTACATCGATTAATTATTTTCTGGCAAATATTTTAATTCTCAGACTTTCAATTTAATTATAATAAAGAAAAATTACAAGAAAAGAATAATAATACGATAATGTAAAATGTGCAAATAATAATACTATAATTAATAATACAAAAAGGATATTAAATATTTTAGGTAGGTATACATAAGTTTACATTTGTGAAAATTTTTTAGAGAATTTTAATTTACTGAAGATGTGTACAAGATACACGAAAGCGCTATAAACATTAGTACGTGTTTTCTGTTGGTTAGAAATATATATTTCAATTTCAATTCAAGTTTACATTTATGCATGTATTTCATTGTTATTTAATGTAACGTCTGTCTATCCACAATACACACTATGAATATCATTAAGAAAAGCAACAAAACAGGTTCTTCTTTTCTCACAATATTTTCCATGATATATGGTTGAGTTAAATGATAGTATTAACTGTAAAGAAATAACCTTAATGTAAAATATGTGAATCTTTAAGCGTGAAAAGTGCTACCACATCAAAAAATACAAATTTCATTAAACACTACATGGTACGTCGCATACTATAGTAACCAATACGTTTTTCTATATAGGGTTGTACGAGGCATGACAGAATTCAAAACTGTGATACAAGGAAAGAGTTGAAATGATTGTAAATGAGAGGATTACCTATTATCCCAATGAATCGATGTTGCATCTTAAAGAATACAAGGAGAGAGAATTTCAAAATAAGTCTGGGATACAAGCTTGCGGGAAGAAGTTTAGAAAGAACTCTACATTATTGGGAATAATTTATTTTTAATTAAAGCTTCTAATGAAAAAAATGAAGGAGACTAGATGGCCTAAGCTGTGAGTAGAAAAAGTTTCTCCAAGGATCTTAGTCTTGACCTGGCTCTACATCAGGCCTTCTCGAAAGAACCATGTTTGTGCAGCATATGAGAAAACAGGAAGTACAAACTGACTGAAAAGGAACGATAGTGCTCGCCACAAAAGAAGTCCGCTGCGCAGACCACTTGCCCATCAACCAGTTGAATACAATTTTCTCTTTACATCACAGTTTCATTTCTGTTTTATTAGTAATTTATAAATCGAAGATTCTACTACACTTGACACAATACTGTTGTAAAAAATGGATAGTTCAGTCACTAAATCATTTTTCAATCTTCACTTGAAGTCAAGATAGCAATTTCTTTAAATGGCCACCATATTAAAACGGAAAATGAGATTTTACGTTTTAAATATCCACATTGCAGAAAAAACTGTGATCATTAACTTACTTAAATCCTGATTTTTTATATAAAGCCTGTATAAAGTAACAGACGTTTAAAAAGGACGCGAACAGAAAACGGGATAAGAATTAGGGACATTTTATGTGTAAATTCCTGTATCTCCGACAAATTTTAAAATAAAAAAATTAAGTTAAACGAATAAATGCGAGAAAGAACAGGCTTTAATCTGCTGTAGCACTAAAATTTTAATAGAGCTCTTCAAACACAACGGACTTCTTTCGAGGTGAGCACTATAAACTCAAGTTCAATGAAATCACGAATATGGAGGACAAAAAAGAACACCTTAATATTGGGCGTAAAAATCTATTTTTAACAAAACTTAAGAGCATCAATAAATCATTAGACCAGTTGATCTATACAAGTATTGTAGGTAATTAAAATTCATTCTCCAAAATCACTGTTGTAATTAATTATATCAAAATTTATTATATTCTTCAAACCACCAGTAATTCGGTAAACAGTAAACACTTACCAATTATAGCGCTTTCATGCATAAAATGCACATTTTCAGTAATTTTCTTTAATTTATCATTTAAAATATTTTAAAATTTAGTACATCAACTTCCACCATGGTAGATAAGGAGATAAGTCAATTAAAATTCTATTCTTATATTTATAATTAAAATTAGATATAAGAATAATAATAATAATAATTAACTTTTTCTTATCTACCATGGTGGAAGTAGGATGTTTTAAATTTTAAAAGATCAATTAAAGAAAATTACTGAAGATGTGCATTTTATACAATGAAAGCGTTATAATTGATAAGTATTTACAGTTTACCATTTTACTAGTGGTTTGAAGAATATAATAAACTTTGATTATCAATACAATACGGCTGTTAAAAATAGTACTTATATAAGATGTTTAATAAAATAAAAATGTAATTACATTACGTTAAAATAATGAACTCAGTATTTTAAAGTATCTAAATATAAAAGAATCTTACAAAAACATTTGTGATTCCAGTTGATAATAATAATAGAGAACTTCCAGTTAAAATCCATATCAGTAAACGAGACCGAATTTTTAATATTACATAATAAAGTAAAATTTTTATAAATATAAATAAAACGACTTTTATTCCAAATATATTACATAAAATTAGATTGGTAACCAGAATATGACACAGTGGTAATGCCTGAAACAATAAAGTTGATTAAATTTTATTAAAACATTATATTTACAATGATATAAAATGCTGCAATTAAATAGTGATAAAATTGTTTATTGACTTTTAGTTCTTTTTACATTAAACATCTTTAAATTATGAGCCCTTCTCTCTACATATTGATCCAGAGTAACTTTTCGAGTGTCAGTACCTAAATAGTTTGGGAAATGTTTAAGGTGTGGTTTTGTTTGTGCGATCATCGCATAGGTTGGTTAGTTTGGTTTGTGCAGTGGAACGTGCGATCCAACTGCACGTCAGGGTTAACCGAAACGTCAAAAAATACTCAGTATTTTAAATGAAATTTTTCTACAAATAACTGTAATAAAAACAATAAAATAAATACTGTAAATTGTATTTCTGTAATAAAATACTGTTTAAGCACACTGAACTGTAAATTATAGCACGTAAAGTATGCCTACATGACATTCAGCACTGCAGATAGGATTTTTACCGATAAGATCAGTATTTTCCTTGCAGCGGTAGCCTACTGTTTATTTTGGCTACATCACCTTTGCTGCAAACAGTAAATTAGTACTGTATTGTGGTTGAATGGGTATGGTAGTGTCTTGGCCTTAATGTAGTTTTATTTCGTTCTATGGCTAATTAGTGTTACACACTGGTAGTGGAAGTGAAATGATATTTAACAATGTCGTGTAAACGTAAACGCGTGGTCAAAACCATCGAAGCGACACCCACTGATGTACTTTTAGTTAAACGTTGGCGGGACATTTCGGTAAGAAAAAGAATGAAAAATAAAAACAAAAAAAGATTTCTGACTTTTCAAAAAATGAATTAAAATGTACGGAAAATATTTGACAAGTAAATCGTACGAATAAAAGTTTTAGGACACAGTAATATTTTTTTTTACAATAAAACACCATTTTCTTGTTATTTAAAAAACCCGGCTTATCTGAAATCGGCTCACACCAATTATTTTGAATTAGCGGGAGTTTACTGTATCTATTAGAAGATGAAAGCAAGTTTGAAGGATCAAATAGTTGTACTTTTCTGCAGCAAACTCAATGAGTTTTGCATTATCGTCTTTGGAAAAACTAACTTTCAACTTCTTGACGTATGCGACTACAGCAGGTGACTGGTTTCCAAAGCAGTCAATGCAGCCGACGCACGCGTTGGACGCATAAAAGGAACCACTTCTTAAGAAATCCATTTGATGAGTAATGGCAGTGACGCATGTAGCGGCTGCATGCAGTAATCGCATGCGATGATCGCACTAACGAAACCGCACCTTTAGTCTAATCTAAAATCTTGAAAGTAAACTTCAAAAATTCTGCTTAATTCTCTAAAATTAAAATTAAACAAGTCAAAAGGCTTATGTATTTTAGAAATATTTATCGGTGTTAACCAACAAATGCAATAAAATCTGCCTAAATGATCGTAGTTAATACAATTTCCTGCTAAACATGTGGTGATTTTATGAAGTCGTTAAAGTAAGTAAAAAAACCCAATGGAGATACATCCTATTATATGCGCAAAATTCTGCTTATTACGCACAGTTTTGTTCGTTCAAATAAAAATTTGGTACTCTTCCATTGAGTGGACGCCACTCTGGTTTTAGATGATTTCGTTTACTTCTAAGCTACATAAACGAATGGAATGATTAGATTATACAGTACAAACTCGCTAATCAGAACTAATAAAAACTGTGACCGTTCAGATTAGAGAATTTTTGTCTAAAAG
Source organism: Catonia carolina (assembly GCA_035578175.1). Classification (NCBI taxonomy): domain Eukaryota; kingdom Metazoa; phylum Arthropoda; class Insecta; order Hemiptera; family Achilidae; genus Catonia; species Catonia carolina. Next base: position 52,571,281 of record JAQMRL010000003.1, read on the forward strand.
GCAATATTCATGTTTAAAATCAGTAAAATACAATTGTATATGTTGGAATAAACTAAATTAATAATAATAATAATAATAATATACGTATATTAAACTTATTTTACTTGTTTTTTCCATAAAAAAGTCACATTAAAAGAAATAAATTAACAATAAAACATTGTAAATAGAGTACATACAGTAAGTTAATTAAAATAAGTACAGTAGTTTATGTTGCAATATCCTAATTCAATAATAACATGCGTACTTTTCAATAACCTTTATTTTTTCACAAAATAGTCACTTATTTTCTGTTTCTTGGAAGCTAAACTTTGTTTAAATGCTTCATCTCGAAGCTGCATAAGCAATAATATTTTATGAAATGGCTTATTGGTTTCCTTAGCTCATTCTATATACTTATTAAATCTTGCAACTGCTACTTCATGGTTTATTTTACTTTCCGGTAGTCATCATCATCATCATCATCATTCTGCAATCATGTTTACGATTTTGGCAAATGATTACCGTATTAAGACATTAAAAAAAATCTGGTATGAAACACTCACACAACTTTCTCTTGCCAATGCAAATAATGACCAATATAACCTAACATTAGTAATAAAACATTAGAAATAAACAAAAAACTATCCTTAAAAAAATAACCTTTTTTCAATCATGACTGATAGACACAACAGGAAAATCAACCTCAGTTTGGCTTAAAAATACAGAAAATCACTCTTTCACGCTGAATTAGGTTCTGTACAGAAAAATGTTAAAAATAAAAGTCATAGATCTTTTAATTTCCTATAAATTTGATTATATACACTTTTGTCGTTAAATGCATACTAAGGCCGAAATATTTAAAAAATTGATATTTCACACGTTTCCGTGAGAAAAAACAGAAAATTGCTAATTACCGCTAAACTAAGCGTTATACAAAAAAATGTTTCAAATAAAAGTTGTAGGATTTTAAATTCTCTACAACTTATGTAAATTTTTGCGCTAAAATGCATATTAAAGCCGTAATCTTAAAAAAACAATTTCTTTACGTGAAAACAGCCTCACCGAGAATTTCAGCAAACATGGCGCCTACCCTACCTTGTAGAGAATAAAAAAATTAGTAAATCAGGCGATTTAAAAAAAAAATCGTAGGACCAGTTTTTGAGAAAATTGCAAAAAAGTGAAAAATTACACGAATAAACTACTACTTCCGGTTGACCGATTTTGATGAAAATGTTCGTGTCAGGTCCGGTAGTGGTATGTAACTTAAATTTCAAGTTTCAAGTTCATACGATGTTCCGTTCTTGAGATATTCTGTTCACACACACACAGACAAATCGCTAAAAACATGTTTTTTGGGTTCAGGGGGTCTGAAAACGTGTAAATCCGGTGAAAACTCGATTTCGAAAAATCGACATGAAAACAATACTTTCTTTCCTATATATTCATACAGGCAAGAGAAAGTAATAATCATACCGTAGGAAATCATCATTGCTACATAAAAACAAACTATTTTTTTGAATAGTTCAGATTAACAAGCTTGTACTGTATATTTGGTTATTTTATGAACAAACACTACAGTAACATATTTGTTGTTGTTGAAAACCAACGGATCTTGTCTAGCCTTAATCATTCCTGTCTACGACAGGTAAAATGTAATTTTGTCATTTTTCGTGCACACTTGATGTTGTGGCAATACACCCCGGAATAATTTCACCTCATCTTTGTCACATGTGGGAAGATCCCAAATTGTCATTTGGTGTTCCATCACACTAATGACTAAAGGAATAAGAAACCATTAATGCAGAGAACATAATACTCTACAAATTGCTTATACTCCATCAGTTATCATACATAAAGTAGTAAACTGGTTACTTTAATACTATTTTTAATTTTATTTATCAAATTATGAACACAGATAACTACAAAATACACACTGGGAGAGATAAGACAATTGGCAAGTTGTGCTTTGATAACACAGCACTCAGATAACAGAGAAACAGCAAGGGTCATTTGGAAAAAGTAGATGCAAGGTTTTACCATAATAAATCAACACATTCCAAAATTTACAAATAAAATGTTGTTTCCTGTTTATAAATAACAGGTATCCAAATTCCATTCACTTCCACATTAATAATACAATAATTAAACGGAAAAAATGTAATAGGAGTGGTGTGGAAGAGTACCATAAATGCTAATGAATAATATGTATTATAATAACGTAGTTTATTTTTATTTTTAATTCAAAAATTCAGGTATAGAAAGAAAAAAAGGGTCACTACATTTCTCTTGACAAAATAAAGACAGCCTACTTCAACTTCCACCCCAACACAGAAAAAACATTCAGCATCATTATGGTCAATCAAATCTTACAGCTGCGAGGTATTTTGACAATTCAGTTACCTCTTAGCGTGAGTTATGTGATCATTTTAACAGAAAAAGCACTCGATATTGAAGACTGCAGGTTACTGATCACTGGTTCCAGTGGTTGATTGATGATTTAAAACACATCAGAGAGAAGTTAATACTCAATCTACTCCCACAGACCTTTCATAAGGTTATATTTTAAATATTTTCTCAAAATCATATATATTAGACTATACGAGGTGTGGCTATACGAGACTAATGTAAAAACATTTTTTTTTTTCGAATAGCTCTTTAACGAGAGCACATTAAATCAATATTTGGGGTGTTTCTTCATGTCCTATGCTGCTATGACACGTGCTGCTTTCTCTTTTACAGCTTCCACAGACTCAAATCTTGTCCCTTTTAATGCAGATTTCACCTTAGGGAACAGGTAGAAGTCACACGGTGCAAGATCTGGTAAATAAGGTGGATATTCTAACACTAAGATGCTGTACTTGGCTAGGAACCTCTTGACAGATAACACAGAATGAGGTGGCGCATTGTCTTGATGGAGAACCCATGATTTGTCCTTCCACATTTCGGGGCAGTTTTCCTTACTCTTTGACATAGTTTAATAAGTACCTTAAGGTAGTAATATTGATTAATTGTTTGACCTTCAGAAACCCAGTAAAGGTACACCATCCCGTAGATATAAAAACAATCATCATTGCTTTAAATTTTGACTTGCTCATTCGAGCTTTTTTGCTCTCGGTGAAGTTTGGCTCTTCCAGTGCATGGATTGGTGCTTCGTTTCCAGATCATAAGTAAAAAAGCACATTTCATCACATATTATCTTCTCTCTGTTTCTAAGGTGAAATCTGCATTAAAAGGGACAAGATTTGAGTCTGTGGAAGCTGTAAAAGAGAAAGCGGCACGTGTCCTGAAGGAGCTGACAGAAGATGACTTCATGCACTGTTTCCAACAATGGAAAATTTGCATGGAGCGTTGTAGGGATTTTTTTTTTTGGTTTAACGTGTCCGACTGTTCTGCAATTACTGCTAATGCAGACGGTGAAGGATGAAATGATTTTTTTGTAACGTATGAAAAGATGCCATGCCTGAATGGGATTCGAACCCAAGACCGCATGATGAGAGGCGAGCACGTTACCAACTGCGTTGTAGGGTTAGAGAAGGAGTAAATATTGAAGGTGACAATAAGTGATTATGTATAAAATAAAAATAAATTTTTTTACGTCAGTCTTGTTATTTAATAGCCACACCTCGTATACTATGGAAATTTATCATGTCTCTCGATATCTCATCTTTCAGAATCCATTCAAGCTCTGAAAATAACCATTTGTAAGCTGGTAAACCTTTTAACTAAATTCCCATTGTATAAACATCTCAAAAAATTATTAGTTTGTTCTAATAAATCACGGATACATTTTGAAAAGCTATTCTGAAATGCAAACAACAAAGCTTTATAGTGTAGCAACATCGTGGAAAATTCTATGATTGCCAACAAAAATTGCTCACATGTAGAAGAAAATGAGCGATACACTCTAAGCCAAAGAATTTTTGATACAAAAACATATAAAGACAATAAAACTTAACAGTTCCTTAATTTTGCACAGCAATCTCTTAAGATTTAAAAATTTCTTAAGTTATGCAACTAACAATTAGCCAAAAAAATAAGTAAATGGACAATATACATGCCACATTATTGCTTAGAATATACTAAATGATTTTTATACTTAAATTATAAGTTCAAACTCGATTTTTTATGAGTAGCCTACCTCAATTAACGTCCATCGAGTAAATTCTGTTAAAATTATGTGTACAAAATACCATGGCATAAGCGATAAAAAGATCTGTAACCAAACATGCCATTCATAATCTCCAACATCTTTTTTGTACCCAAAGAACCAGCCATTTTCAAAACCATCTCCACTTTCTGATGTATCAAACACTATAATCAATTGTATAAATAACTAATTAAATTTCAGCAGTAGATGTAGAAAATTAAAGTAAATTATAGTACTAACAATGAAATTTTACTTAGCCAAAATAAAAAAAAGCAAACCAATTAAAAAGGTGGATTCCAAAACATGCTAAGTCATTGTTTCCATTTTTTAATTGATAAAATGCAGTGAGCATAAACCTATTAGGTCATTGGTACTCAAAGTGGCGGGGGGGCAGGCGCAATGAAGGATTTGGGGGGTGATGGCACAAGGCTTGGTATAAAAAAATTAATTAATTAACTTTTGTGTAAACCAAATAAATGAAGTGAAATATTCTATAACTAGAAAATTTAGTGAGATTTACTTTAGGCAAAGAAAACCTCATTAATCTTCAAAGCGACAGTGGCTTGGACACAAAATTTAAGGAATGTTCGCTACAGTTCCACTCTTAAGTCTCAAGGGAACTTATTGTAAATTTCCTGAGTCCAAACCAGGAAACCTCTGGTTAACAAGCCTCCCTTTCCCACCAACTGTTCAACCAACCTGGAGGGCCAATGGGAAGGAGAACTATCCCAGTGGTTGACTGAAAGTTGGTAGGTGGAAGAGAGGCCCAAAAATACAAAGGGAGAAATATACACATTTAAAGAATACCACATGATTGACAGTTGGCAATATTTACAACTTATTGTCTAACTACTATTCTAATGTAACTTACTCTAACACTGGGGGTTTTCCCCAGGCATTATTCAATGGGTTTTTACTGAGTAATGGAAGTCATAACAATTAGGAATTACTATAACTTCCATTGTTTTACAATACTCAAATACTTTTACAATGGTAAACAAGTCTTAACAAACAATATTCTTTGAAAAATCACATTGGTTGCCAATGTATGTAGTTTACATTGTAAATAATCTACTGTCATAATAGATATTAGTGAAAATTAGTAACATAGTTATGTCAAACATTTTGGAGTTGATGTAGGAACCAATGTAAACCAATACTTAAGGATTTGAAATAAATATTCAGCATTCTTTTTGGATGCTTCTTCCCCATAAGTGAACTGTTTTGAGGGCAAAGAGTTATTCAATGACTTCCAGTTTGTAATTGAAGGATCAGTTTAATAGTAGAATCACCTAGAAATCTATAAACATTTAATAATAAATATATCAAGTAATCGGCCTAGAATATTTCATAAAATTAAGCTAAATAAAATTGGTATACCATAAAATTTACTAACTCACACTTTCCAGCAAAAAATACATTATACGACGCATATAGAAGACAAGACACCCAGAAAATAGAATACAAACATAATTCAAATTTAGATAATAACTGAGGCTGAACAAGTTTTGACATTTTAATTCAGCAAGGTACAGTACTTCGTATGTAACTATAACATACTATCTAACAGAATTAAAACGATGTTTCCAAAACGATATTATCAGTAAAATATTTATTTTCTTATCAGATAGACGTAACTGATTATTTTTATTGTACATTTTAATGTTGCGTGCAACTAAATTACCATCCTAACCTCGATTTTACAAGAAAACCATGCGATAAGATTCAGTAACATTAATTGCACAAAAAAACTTTATTTTAAGTACTCCTTCTCTACACAAAAATACGTTTAATGAATAATAAATTAACGGTAAATTAATTATAGCGATAACACATCAAACAATACAATCACACAATCAAACTTCGGAAACTTTCAATAGTAAACAATAACAAACGTTTAAAAAAATTGTACCAACATAAACGACAAAAAACCATTGATATAGTTACCGAAGAAATCCACGAAGTTAATCATTAAAATAATATTTTGTTTTTTGTTAATTTTATTTACTATCAGTAAATAAAAGTAAATTTTATGTATAGGAAAAAGGCTTTAAAGAGAAAGAGTCAATTGAAACTTCTCAAGTCTGAAAGATTGAAAGTCGAACATAACATTCTTAGTTTAGTATTTTATTTTTAGTATCCATGTTGAGTTTAGTATACTAAACTCGGACTATTATACAGACCGTCTGACTTTTCCAGCGAAAAATAGTTGTACAAAAAAATCGGAATATTTTAAATTCCGATTTAAGCGTCGGTCGTAGTCGTCGTGGCGGCCGAGGAGCTGGGCGACACGGCATGTCGTCAAGCGGAGACATCATCTTCTTCCCTCGCAGTGGTGCGTCGATGGCTGCTTCGTGGGGTCCGGTGGGCGTAACGGTCAGCCGAGGGACCGCTGCGGGCATCGCCCATGTCGATGAGTCTTTGCTGGAGTCCGGTAGCTGTGGCCGATGGTGGGCACCTTAACTGTCTGCTGTCTGGATCGGAATTGAATTCCCCCTGTTGAGTGTAGCGCTCTTTATATAGTTGCCGAGATTTTTTTTTTTTTTTTTGGTTTAACGTCCGACTTTTCTGCAATTACTGCTAATGCAGATGGTGAAGGATGAAATGATTTTTTGTAACGTATGAAAATATGCCGTGCCTGAATGGGATTCGAACCCAAGACCGCATGATGAGAGGCGAGCACGTTACCAACTACGCCAATGCGGCCGGCGTAGTTGGTAAGTATATAGTTGCCGAGAGCGCTGTTGTAGAGAGCGGTTACTGGCTCGGCCTTCATGACAAAGGCCTCTGTTGGTACGCACACAAGCCTACCGCCCCTCTTGGAACTATTGGCGGCTCCCTCTATCGCTACGTCGGAAGCTTTGATAACCGGCAGCACAGTAACTAATCAAAGGGGGCGACGGTGACACTAAAATAGTTACTATAAAATTCAATAGATAGCGTTGTTTTTACGAAGATAGTTTTAAAAAACTCCCATAGATCCAAGATATCAAGTAGTAAAGTTAAGTTTCAATATTGTCTTCTATAAGTTTCAATATGATTAATTAATATCAACACTAGTCCTTCCCGCCCCGCCGGATTTTTTGTAATGTTAATTTATATTAATATTATGGAAACTGGTAATTGTTCTGTAATACAGTTGATATTATATTTATGTATATATTAGTATTTATGTATATATTACACATTGACGGGCAGTGTATTGAGGAACAATCCTGAGGGAAGAAGACCAGCTGGAAGGCCTAAGACAAGATGGTGGGACCAGGCCCGGAAGGACATGGGAAGGATGGGGCTGAGGGAGGATGACGCTGCTGACCGGGTTCGTTGGAGGGGCTGTGTTGATGAGGCCAAGTACCGACTGGGGTACGAGTGGCCACTGCAGTAAGTAAGTAAGTATATATTAGTATTTAGTCCCGCTGTCGTATGCGGAGTTTAGTATAGCGTTTGATTTATAAGGCTGACCTTGAAGCACTTACAGTTTAGTTTGTTTAAATTAGTACGCGTTGAGGAGAGATGCAATGGTTTCCCGTTCAGCATTTTAATTTTATTATAGGGACTGTACAGCCGCTGACGACGTCACTACTCTACTGTTACTATTACTAATATGTAGATGGAAATGCCCCTATCCTCAGAACTTATGAATGAGTTCACAGAGATGCAATTTATTCGATACGCTCCGCCCACTACCTATGTGTTACATTTATTACATTAAACTATTTTGTAAGTCTGACAACCTATGACTCCATTATGTGCTCGCCTCTCATCATGCGGTCTTGGGTTCGAATCCCATTCAGGCACGGCATATTTTCATGCGTTACAAAAAAAATAATTTCATCCTTCACCGTCTGCATTAGCAGTAATTGCAGAACAGTCGGACGTTAAAAAAAAAAAATTACTCCATTGGAGTTGAAATGAATCTGTCATAATGTTCCATGTGCTATCTCATTGGTTGAATGCACTGCGCTAGTAGATTAATAATTATGATCGCAACAAGTTTATATTATAACAACAAATATTTGAACCGAAAAATTGTAACGTCCTTTTTAAATTTCTCCCAAATCTTCAGTCATGCGTTAATACTCGTACTGACTAAAACTTAGCGTATCTTGCTCCGAAAAGAACCTGAAATGCTTGGGATAGAATAAAGAAGTCCTAAATATAAGAAACCAATAAAAGAAAAAACAATTATTCAAAAACCTAACCTGCAGAAAGGAGACTACCTGAAACCCCGTCGATTCATTGCACCGATGTGTCAAATTCACTCGAAAGCAATATGTCAAATTCACTCGAAGGGTTGTGTGGTATTTGCACTATAATATTTGGCCTTTTGAGTTATATGTAGGCTTATGGTTAGAAAAGAAGACGTAGGGTAACCCTGCCACCATACTAGCCACTAAATTATCCAAATAACTTTAAAATGTTCCTAAATGTCAAAATGCGAGTGTGAAACCTTGAATTACGCTAATAAAATTAAAGAAAATTATCATTTCTTATTAACCATGCGTGTAAAAATCCAGTTGGATTTCCCTTTCTTGGATAGTTCCCTTAACAATATTCTCATTAAAAATTGTACGGTATGTGAATTTAAGAAAATTATAGGTAAGCATCAAAAATATTTGCACTGTAGTACACTGACCATATGGTGTAATAATTCCTCTTAATTTATTTAAGTAAATACGAGAGAATTTTAAACTGTGTTGCAGTATTTTTATTTTAGTGTACCACTTTATACACAAGACCTACACGCACAAATTGCGCTGTTTAACTTGTGGAGTACACGTTATTTCCTAAAAAATCATAATACTGTATTAACATAAAGGCTCTTTTATGACGTCATAGTTTTAGATGTAGATGGATGTGAGGCAGTGTTTCTAAGTGGTCGTATTGCACAAATTGTCACTTCGTAAACCTGCGAGTGCGAAGAGGCAGTGCTCTATTGCTTACTGCATCTGAAAAGCTGGTCATCCAGATGGGTTGTAAAGGAATGCATTGGATGTTTCAAACGTGTGTTTAGTTTGTTCATTTATTTACAACCATTATAATATGTCAGGCTTGTATCCTAATCATAATGGTGACATTGTACATTTAAATGTTGGGGGTACTAGGTAAGTGCGTGTTAAAAATTAATTGAACTTAGGTTAGTAGAAAGTGAAAACAGCTGTTTACTGTTATATTGTCTTTTTAAAACCCGCTATTCTATTGATAAATGTAAAATACTAAATTTTAATGTGATCCACTCTTGGTTGAAATTAATTTTATGATATCTGTCTTATTCAGCATGCATATAAGTGAAATAATAATTAATTTGCCTGTTTGATACGAATGAATCGACTGTCAAAAATGATCCTTTGTGCAATTTCGTAAAAATATTTTGTCCCGTCATTCTAAAGTTAGGTCTTTTTTATATTTTCCTGTTTTTTCACATGTTCCAATTTGTTTTTGGTTGTTTAATCCAGGAAATTTTAATAAATTACTATCATTTTCAAACAACTGTATAGTACACTACTTCTTATAAATTTATTTATTATTATAATTCGTATTTATTTTACATGGCAGATGAAAGATGAATGAATTTATTTATACTACTAACAAGTTCATTGAATAGCTGTACAAATGCTTTTAGTGACTGTTGTAGAAAGTGTATTCACTTTCTCTTTTTCACTGAACAAAGAAGTTGTCATTTTGTATATTTTAGTTTGTGATAGTATAGTCAAAACCACACTTAATCCAATTGAATGATGCATGGGAAATTGTTTCCTTAATTCAACTAATTTCTTGTAGCCTTAAGTACAAAGATTGTCTTGACTGAATCTCTTATGCTTAGACTTAGAATCACAGAAGAGAGCTTTACTGTCTGTATTAGCTGTATGTTTACATTCACAATATTAATAAGTAACTGTAAAATAAATGAAAATTAATAACATTCTGCCTCATATATCTATCAGTTAAAACTTAAAAGACATTTCCATTAGGTACGAAAACTTATTCTATTGTTCTTGGAATGCGTTCTGCATCACTGAAGAATGGCTAAAATTCTGATAAATTGCTCATTATCATGAACTACCTTCAAAAGAATATGCATACTGTATTATTTTTTGTCCTTTCTGTAATGTTTTTTTAACAGTCACCTTCTCCTTTGTCCATGCATATTCCCAACTAAAATTTTAGTTCTATTAGAATTTAAAATTCAGTTCCCAAATTAGAATATATACTTACCGTACACACTTCATATATGATAATGAACAGCCAAAACAAAACAAAATTAAATATAAAACTCACCTCAGAGTATGAACAGCCAAAACAAAACAAAATTAAATATATAAATTAAATATAAAACTCACCTCAGAGTATTATAATACTCTGAGGTGAGTTTTATATTTAATTTTGTTTTGTTTTGGCTGTTCATTATCATATATGTAGTGGTGCAAACAAAGGAAAATAATGTTTAATAAAATAATACTTACTTATCTAATATTCTAATATACTTACTTACTTATCTAATATAATTAATTATCTGCTTAAAAATCTCATGTTACACCATCATAGGTTTGGCTTATAAGCAGGCATTTACCTGGGATTTTGGTTTGCGTGGGTTGAATCTGGAGAATAATACCGGGTGAGCATAAAGTCTTGCCCTGATTATAAAAATTTATTGCAGAATAACTGTTTGACATAATAATTTAAATTTGATTCTGTTACGTAGGTTATTATTAGTAGATTTTGTGACCAATAGATGGCGCTAGTGCTCCTCAACAATGACATGGTCTGTTAGTTCACGTTAGTTGCTGGCGAAATGGCGTTGAAGCAGGAGAAAGCACAATGTGTGCTTTGGTTTCACGAAACGAAATCGCCCATCAGTGTTCAGCGTAATTTTGGGGCTTTTTATCCTCCTGATGTTAAATCAATAAAGCGATGGTATGAAAGGTTTAAAGAAACAGGCAGCGTTGAAGATCTTCCTAGAAGTGGCAGGCCTAGTGTGAGTGAAGCAACTGTTGATCTTGTTCGGGAATCGTTTCAACGGAGTCCGTCTAAATCAACTCGTCAAGCATCACGTGAACTTCAAATACCGCAAGCAAGTGTGGTGAAAATTCTTCATAAAAGGCTTAGGTTGCATGCTTATAAAGTGCAAATCGTGCAGGCCTTGCAACCGAATGATTTGCTGAGACGTGCAGAATTCGCAACTGAGATTCTCAACAGGATTGATGGCGCTAACGATTACTTAAATCGCATATGCTTTACCGATGAATCCACCTTTCATGTCAGTGGAATGGTAAATAGGCATAATGTCCGTATATGGGGATCAGAGAATCCACATGCTACTGTACAGTTACAGCGAGACAGCAAAAATGTGAATGTTTGGTGCGGCCTCATGCATAATAAGGTTTTCGGGCCGTTTTTCTTCACGGAAAACACCATTTACGCTAACATTTACTTAGATGTTTTGCAACAGTTCATTGCACCACAGTTAGAAGAATATCAACCATGGATAATTTTCCAGCAAGATGGGGCACCGCTCCACTGGGCTTTGATAGTGCGTAATTTCCTGGATGAAACATTTCCGGATCGGTGGGTTGGAAGGGATGGTCCAACACCCTGGCCACCCCACTCTCCAGACATTACTCCCCTTGACTTTTTTTTCTGGGGCTATATCAAGGATAGAGTCTTCCCCACACCAGTTGCTGACGTTGACGAACTGAAGGCTAGGATACAAGCTGCTGTGGGTACTGTGACAAAACACATGTTACAAAACACCTGGCGGGAACTGGAATACCGCTTCGACATTCTCCGAGCTACCAAGGGGGTACACGTTGAAATTTCTAATGTAAGTAATCTTAAAAAAAACTATTAACACTAACCTATGTAACAGCATCAAATTTAAATTATTATGTCAAACAGTTATTCTGCAATAAATTTTTATAATCAGGGCAAGACTTTATGCTCACCCGGTATAATAACCCACTTGAAAATGGTCAGATGGTAGTTGAAGCATTGTTGCCAGATCGCTGCTCACACATTCATTCAAGTTGGCAAGAATTTTTAAAGGTCTCCCTAACTAGCCATCTTAAGCTCTTTTTTAATCAAAAAAATACTGTGGGTTCCTAATGATTTATATTTTATTACCACATAGATATTATTGTGTTGTGATGCACGCTCATAAATTTAGGCAACCTAAATTTTGCGACATTTTATGCGTTTGATAATGAATAACGTTTTTTTGAAATCTACGACATATTTTTTATTATTTCATTATAAAATGTAGAATTTCAGCTTTAATTTTGTATATTATTTGTCATAGGTTACTGAGGAAAAAAATAGTTTTTTGACTTTAAAATATGACTAAAAATGTAAGGTTACTTTGTACCTTACCCAATACGATGATACATTCGTTCGCGCTCTGTTGATCTAGAATTGTCACTCCAAAAATCTATTTTTAGAAATGACATGAAACATTCGTACACTACAATATGTTGTTTGTTTTTTTTGAAATATCGCTGGAGTATTGTTGTATTTATTGCTCAGAAACAAGAATATGACATTAGATTGGCCAACGTTGGTGGGTGCGGGGAGGTTTTTTTTTGTTTTGTTTAACGTCCGACTGTTCTGCAATTACTGCTAATGCAGACGGTAAAGAATGAAATGATTTTTTGTAACGTATGAAAATATGCCGTGCCTGAATGGGAATTGAACCCAAGACTGCATAATGAGAGGCGAGCACGTTACCAACTGCGCCAATGCGGCCGGCAGGGTGCGGGGAGGGAGAGGAAGCACTCCGTCTATGTGGTCACCATCAGACCATTTTCAAGCGGGCTACTCTAGGTACCTATGGTATTTTAGTCTTGTATGAAATTTAAATTTCTGTTCAGCGGAGCAGGCTGATGCTCCCAAGCCACCTTTTTAAAATAAGGTATTAAAAAAAACATAACCAATGTGAATAGTTTCTTTTCTATTGTTTACTTTCCTTTTTTAAATAAAGGATATATTTTTTGTACATTCATTAATTTTTGTTCAATTTTTTTTGCAGATTTTCAACCTCACGTCAAACTTTGATGTGGATTCCAGATTCATTTTTTACAGCTTTACTTAGTGGGAGAATATCAAGTTTAAGAGATGAGACTGGTGCTATATTTATTGATAGGGATCCTAGATTATTTGCTATTATATTAAACTATTTAAGAACACGCGATATCGATTTGAGATCAACTGAAATTCGTTCATTGAGGCATGAAGCTGAATATTATGGAATTACTCCTCTAGTCAAAAGATTGGTCTTATGTGAAGATCTCAACCAATCATCTTGTGGTGATGTTTTCTTCTATGGGTACCTGCCTCCTCCAAGTAAGTCTTTTAATTTTAATTAATGTCACTTTATCTAAAGTAAATATAAACAAACTCTTTTGTTTATAATTGTAGTGGATTAGATTAGTAAGGCGATGAAAGCAATATTAGAAGTTAGTGGAAGTAATGGTCTGCTATTTTTTTTATGTCATCATGTAGGGATGCAATGAGAATCAGGTGCAAAGGGGAATCAGTGTTCGATAGTTAAATCTAATCATGGGGCATGAAAATAAACAAAAAGTGTAACATTAGTATTAACTAGAAGAGGGGTCGGTGACTTAAGGATGAAGCCTTTGGAGTTGGTGAATATTTTCAAGTATTTGGGAAGTGGGCAGATGTTATAGTCAGGAGAGAGATTAATACAAAACAGAATGCTGGCTGTTTATCGTAGTGCGAGGAGAATTTTGTGGGATAAAGAGTACCTACCTTTAAAGTGTAAATAGCCGTGTATTGAGCAGTGTCTTGCATAACATCCTGACAGGAGCAAAGTGAGATTCAGAAAAGTGAGATAAATGAAATTTTTTCAAAGTACGAGGGTCATCTGGAAAGTTGTACCCATTTGGGAATTTTAAAAACTAGTAAATATTAACGTATTTATTGTAAAGAACATACATTAAACTACTTTTCTACATAATCACAGTGCTAGCTAGTATACATAACTTTGCACACAGACTGCAGACATACAGCTGAAAGCGTTGGTCCTTGTTCACCGGCGACTCTCTTTGCTGGCACTCCATGTAGCGCTAACGGCTACGACCTTCTGTATGGCCTTCATTTGTTTAAAGGAAGGAGAAGGATGAGAAAGGAAAGGGTAGGAAGAACTAAGTTGAGATAATTGAAATCAAATGAGAGATTTAAGACAGCAATATATTAAATAAATATACAGCATGTATGTAATATAGTATATACAGCATGTATATTGCAATATATGTATAATAAATATACAGTTAGAAAAAAAGAAAAGAAACTTAGAAAATGGTGGATAAATAGTGAAAGAAGATATTTAGAATTGAGGAAAAATAATGGATAATGGTAAAAAGAATGAAATAGCAGTCTGTAAATGATCCAATGCCTAAACTGTGAAACAGAGCAAGAGGAAGAAGAAATTCTTTTAAAATACGTTAACCCTTTGAGTGCCACACCTTGTAGTGGAGAATTGGTGAAAAATGCCAGGTCAAAAACAGGCTTATGATACTATTCCCTTTAATTAATTTCATTCGAACTAATACTGTTATTAGCTTAATTCTTTTACAGAAATTTGCAGAAAACCTTACTCTATAATAACACTGTTTACAAAATTTATTCATTGATAATTTATTTTTTTTACTAAAATATTTTTATTCGCGTATCGGAATTTGATGTTCATGTAATATTCTTCATCCATTATGGTTTAAACTAAAAATATTTTTATTATTGCGTGTTATTTCATTTTATAGACAATTTTGTTCTGATTAGATTGATATATAACACAACACTATTTAAATTTACTAACATAACCAAAAATAACATTGCCACTATACCAGCACGACGAAGCTGCCATTTGACGCGCATGTTTACAAACAAATATACAAAACAAAACTCTTTGTAAAACAGATTTAACTAAATAACAATACAATCTATTGACATAAAATGAAAGTTCATAATTTACACTGTTAATAAAGCCAAAATTCAATACATTTTACCGGTGTATTGGGAAGTTATAGCCATTTTATGCAACAGTTTATCGATATCCAGTGTAACCGGATCTGGCACTTTTCAGAAGACAATATTGGAGCTTGGCACTCAAAGGGTTAATTAAAAATATCTTTACAGACTGGTAATACATTTGGGGTTGGATAGAAAAACCTACGATAGTTGGTGTCAGTTTATGTCAGTAGGATGGAGGAGGGTAGATTGCCTGATAGGTAAGAGGGAAAAAGACCAAAAGTAAAATTGATTTGTTCAGCAAATCAATATGTATGAATAAATGTTATGTATAAATTGAGAAAAAGATGCAATGCCTAGAGAGTAATGGAGGAGAGATGGTTCAGCAATAGGCAGAAAAGGAGAGGAGTTGTGTTGGGCCTGACACGAGAAAATTTGGAAGAGAAATAAAAAGGATAATGATAATGTTGATAATATATTAAAACAGTTACTTTGTTGTGGTCGGACATGTTTATAAAATTTTTCTGTCGTGTCAATTTGGTCTTTTAGCTTAAATTAACTTGGCCTATTGTTATGTAATTCTTTTGTTAAAATCCAGATTATCTAGCTTGAGGAAGCTGAACGTTATAAAGTACTACTGTCCATATTTTATCTAATAAATTAATTCAACTGGTGAATGTGTCCTGCTTTAATATCATTTGTAATCCAATTTATTTTAATTGAACTTTTATTTACTAGCATCTTTTATGTTTTAATGTAATTGAATACTGCAGAAAGACCATCAATTAATTAAGGGAAGTCGGGAGTTCTACGTCACTCCATTCTGACACAAGGAATAATTTCTCAACTTATTTTAACTTGATAATTATGAACTTTTTTTTACGTAGTTATTGGTATGTAATACATACATAGTTTAACATGGGGTTTTTCAAAATTTTGATTTAAAAATATAATTTAATAAAATCCTATACTAGTTAAACCTTTCAAATTTTAGTTAATTAATCTCTAAGAAAATTTGTACCGAGTAAGTTTTAAAAGAAAATTTTATATTAAAATGTATGTATCAGTTAAATAACCCATCCCTGAAAATTTCAGGGGCAAAAATTTCTTTTGTGCTTCGCTATCTCCGTGTTGACCTTCTCGTGAAGAAGATTGATACTGAACTGACTGACTGCCTCTGACGAGCGAAGTCCGTCGTATGCGTTAGCCACTCGTAGTCACACAAGCACCATGAGAATTTTTCTGCCTGCGCTATCTTGCGGCAGCAGAAGCAACCTCCCACAGTGTCCATACTGCCTACAGTGGACAAAACAGTAACGATGGATCAGCGTAGAAATAGTGCGTTATCAAAGCAGGACTTTTTAATTATTTTGAATATAGAATAAAAAAGTAAAAATGGTATGAAAATGCATGTATATTATTAATAATTTTTGTTGTATACTTGTGATGTTTCATTAATGAATGGTGTTTTGTGTTACTTATAAATATTTGTTTTAATTTAGGTGTTCCAGTTCATGATCCAATCCCCGGATCTACAGCAGGGAATAATGAAGAGAGTCCAACGAGAGCTGGACCATCACGACCGGATCAAACACCTGGACATGCTGCGTATTTACCTGCTCCTCATACCCATTCACGATCTGGACATACACATTCCCGAAATTCATCACTTGATATGAGAATTAGTTCTCGTAGTTCAAATGAACTTCGTAGTGGGCCTGGCAGAGGATGTCATTCAAGAGCTGCTTCTCTTGACTTAAGACACACACGTAACTCTTCTGCTGATTTGAATAAACTGTTTAGAAATGATTTAGGATTAGTATTTGGGGGAAATCAAGGTATGTTATACATTTTTATTATGTTTTACAATATGTATATTCTTGCAAAGTTTTATAACTGCAAAAGTTGTCGAAGCGTGTGGGTTTTTTTTTATTGTCATCTGTTGCAAAGAGTGTTAAAGAAAAACAGAAAAATCTCAAAACCTATGTTTGTACTTGATGCTTCATTATCATATTTCATCTCTGAATTCTAATTCTATTGGTTAACACTTTGTAAAAATTTCATGCTTTTGCCAAATTTGACGTTAACGTATATGCATAGTGTAATGTTTATTCCAGGTTCTTTTGGATATATAATTTATTCTACAATAATAAAACTTCCTTTTAAACTTGCAACAAGTGTTTATTAACAAATCAGTTACGTACATTCATTAACAATTACAATTATAATAGTAATTACAATTATAATTACAATTAGTAAATCAATTAATTAACTAGTAATTACAATTATAATTACTAGTAAATTACTGTAAATAATTGATTTTTAATAATAATAATAATAATAATAATAATAATGATAATAATAATAATTGATTTAGGTCACAACTGGAGTTTAATAATAATAATAATCAATTTAGGTTACAACTGGAGAGTCCATTCCTCTTGGCTCACAAATGGAGGAGTTTTCGATAAAAAAAACAAGATTTTCTTCTTAGTGACAAATTACATTCACTAGCTGTACAATTACGCTGTCATATGGTACAAAACAAAACCATTTCATTTTAAATTTTTTATGAAACTGGTTGATATAGCAAATTGTTTGATAAGGTTCTTGCCAGACCATCTGGATGATATAGATACTGTAACTTTTATATGGATTTGAAAACTAGACAGTGATTACCGGTGTACTTTGATGTTTGGGTATCAATTAACGATACTCTTTCAGGAATGGTCGACCTGAGTTGGTACAAGTATACATCTCATTTACACATCATAACATATCCTCATCTCATCAGGTAGTGGGGTTGCTTATTGTTCTTAAATTTAACAGATTACAACATATACCACTATAGGGTTTAAAAAAGAAAAACAGTTGGTGTATTTAGCCTCTGATGTTCATCAATCCTGCCCATAACAGACAGGTGGAGTCAAATTATTTACACTCAATCCGTTAGTTGCAGGGGTAAAATAAATATTTCTGTTTCTTATTAAATGGTCAGCCAATGAAATGACTGAATTATTTAAGTACAGAAGAGGCAGAGGTGTAAAAGACACTAATCAGAGTTATCTCCTCTGAAAGTAATGAATTTCATTATACAGCCAGACCCTGTGGTGAATGAAGTGAAGGTGTCGTTTGCAGAGTGGAAAATATGTGCCAGCATGCTGATAAGCATACTTTTCCACTCAGTGAGAAAGGCAATTGTAAACCACCTTACTCCTCGTTTTACTTAGTAAAACTTCTACAGGTTCAAACCAGCCAGCTGATGACCTAAACAACGTTAATCAATCGTAACAGACATATTTATCGTATGGTATGTTTTGACTACTAGATGCATCAAAAGCAGATTTTTAGTTCTAAATTTCTTTGATTTTGCATTTCTTTTGTTTAATTTCCTTTTTCAATTGATTTGCAGTTAATAATTGGGCAGATCCTCTTCGAGTACAGATAATTAAAGCGCACCATCATTGGATAGTTGTTGCCTATGCTCACTTTGTAGTTTGTTACAGGTATTTTTTTTTGGATAAATTATTTATTATGTATTTGATTAACATCTTAATGCTTTAAAACCTTTTAATTGAAATGTATTTCTAGCAGCTCTTTTTTTGTACAAAATGAAATAACTTGCAATTGCTCAAAGACCACACATTGTAAAATATGTTACTGCAATTGTTACTTCTAAAACTGCAATTGTTTCACTTGTGAAGCAAGTAGTTGATATATTGGATGCCGGGGAGAAAGCATTGGCAGTGTTTCTGGTTCTGAGTAAAGCTTTCGATTGTGTTGATCATGAAATTTTATTGAAAACACTAGAGTCATTAGGCGTTAAGGATGTAGAATTGAAATGGTTTCAATCTTACCTTATTAATAGATTACAGTGTGTGGAGTTAACTAGGGTTGTTAGAGGGAAACTTACAAAGGTTGTATCTGGAAAGCTGGAAGTCAAAGCAGGCGTTCCACAAGGGTCAGTTTTAGGTCCAATTCTGTTTCTATTGTACATTAATAGGTTACCAGAAGTCATACCTAATGGCAGAGCTTTGTTGTTTGCTGATGATACTTCAGTAATCAGTAACAGTTTACTGGTAGATGCTCTTGAAGTAAATACACATGTTAACATAGAGTCTGTAGTACAGTTCTTGAATCAAATGTTATTAACAGTTAATGGGAAAAAGTGTCAGTACTTGCAGTTCAAAAATAAACATACCGTTAAAGCAAGTAGAGAAGTGGATGTATTTATTCATAATAATAGTTTAGAGCATGTAGAAACAGTGAAGTTCCTGGGCGTATTTCTAGATAGATCTTTGTCTTGGGACTTCTATATCAATCAAGTTTGTAGTAAAATATCATCTGGGGTATTTGCACTAAAACAAATTGCCAGATTAAATGATAAAAAATTACTAATGGCAGCTTATCATGGCCTCATTCTGTCTCATATCCGTTATGGTATTTTAGTATGGGGTAATTCTAGCATGGGTAATATGAATAGGGTTTTTAAAATTCAAAAGAAAGCTATTAGGTGTATGGTGGGAGCTAACCAGCAACCTCATGCAGGCCACTATTTAAGGAGCTTAAATTGCTTACAGTTCCCTCCCTCTACATTTTTGAGGTGATTATGTATGTTAGGCAAAATAATTTTATGCAGAATTTCAATGTTCACAATCATAACACGAGAAACAGGAATACTTATTATGTGGCTAATCACTCCACAAAATTGTTTGAACAAAAACCTACTTATGCAGGGAGAAAATTCATGAATAAATTACCCCAATCTTTAAAGTGTTGTGAGGATTTGAATTCCTTTAAAAAAAAATCTGAAAAATTACTTGATCAGTGAAACTTTTTATAGCGTACAAGAATTTCTTTCTTGATAGTAGTGATACATTGTGTGATTCTTATATGTATTTCAGGTGTTATATCTGACGACATGTCCTATACTCCTCCTGGAGTCTCCAGGGCGCAAAAAAGAAAAAAAAAAAAAAAGTTTAATTCTTGAATCAATCGAGTTTCACATTCACAGAAAAATTTTGAAGTTCTAGTTAAAAAAAAAAGTAGTATTGTTTGTTTCATGGTTTTGAGCAACATATAGTTAAATTTTTAATTTCCATTGAAACTAAGTTTTTGTGCGAATATGGCATTTAAATTTATCATAGTGTAGCTACGATTTGCTGGAGTAAATTCAAAATCGTCCATTCATAAACCTCCAAAAGTATATAATATACATTAATATTATTAAAATTTCAACAGAGGTCTTTGGACATTTTTAGCTTGCTGTAGACTACATGTAATGGTTAGTGAGTAGTTCTAGTCGTTTTCATAATATTTTAAACACTTGGTTCGGAACTTTTTTTTAAAGAAAGTACTTTTTCTGGTCTTGAAAAACTTAACTTTTTAACTTGAAAATAGCAGGAAAGACCAGGTTGCATTAGGTAAAAAATGAGGATATAAGAGAGGTGATCGAGGTGATGAGACCACTAGGTTTAAACACCTACAACTTTTATTTGTATTGTTTATTTATAAAACGCTTAGTGTAGCAGTTAGTGATTTTCTGTTTTTTTCATCAAAATCTGTAAAATAAAATTGGCTTTTTTTAAGATTTCAGCCTTTGTATGCATTTATGACAAAAGTGTATATAATAAAATTTATAAGAAATTTACAACTACAACGTTTTTTTGAAACATTTTTCTCTACAGACCCTAGTTTAGCGTCAAAGAGTGATTTTCCATATTATTAAGCGAAACTGAGGTTGGTTTTCATTTTGCATCTTTCACTCATGATTAAAATTAGGTTATTTTTCAGTATTTTGTTTTTAAGTTGCATCAACAGCTTGATCATTAGCGACTACGGTGGGTTAAGAAACTGTATTGATGGGTTTTGGCATGTAATAATTTCTAGACCCTATCCAGTAATCAAACCCAGGACCTCCACATAGTAGGCTACTACCTACTATGCAGAGGTCTACTATTTTGCAAAAGTGGCCATTTTTCATTTTATTTTGTTTACTAATGTTACGTTATATTGTTAATTATTTACATTGGCAAGAGAAAGTTGTGTGAGTTAAAACACCAGATTATTAGATCAACTTTTTAAAACAAGCTTTTCTACTGCAATTACTAAATACAACCTACTTATTATTACTCCTACAGTTTTTTTTTGTTGATATTTCTATGTTGCTGATGGTTTTATTGGTTGAAATTTGACAGACTTAAGGACTCCACTGGCTGGCAACATGTATTCACATCACCTCATATTGAAAGCTGTATAGAGAGAGTTGCTGTAAATGCAAAGCTTGGCCAAGGTGGGGTTGGTGAAGCCTCGAAAATGGTAGCTATTTCATATGCCAATCACATCCGCCTGTGGGGTATTTCAGAGCATGGTGCTCGCACAAATATAGGTCAGTATTATTTTTTTTATGAAATTTATATAAATATGATTAATGAAATATTTAGATTTTATAATGCGTGATGGATTTGAAGTAGTATAACTCTTTGAAGCTTTTCTGTTTGTTTTACAACAGCAGCAAATTACCTTCTTCAAGATAATATGTAGTAACTATTATTATTATATTAATGAATGCTTTTAATCTACTTTGGCAGTAGCTAAGTTTTACTAAAACTGCCTTGCATGGAATGTCCAATCAGTAAATTTTCCTATAAATATTTCATAGCAGCCATCACATCAAAAGAAATAGTTTGACCTAAACTACAAAATTTCTAACAAACATTTTTATTTTATTACATCATATATTTTTTAATTTTCCGTGCAATGAATGTAAAATTTAAGTGTTTTTATTCTGTCTGCCCAAAGTAGTGTAATGATTTGATCTTGAAGAGTACAGCCTTCTGAATATCCAAACTTAGTATATGGAGTTTGAACTCATTCGTTTTTTTTTTCATATAGGGCCAATTTTAGATCACATGTGGTGGACTTACAACGTTTCTGGAAGCTCTTTTTGCAGCCTGCATTCTCAGCCTTCGTTCATTGTAGGCTTTTTTCCTTTTTTATGTCCACCTGGTGTTCTATTTTTGCTCTTCATGGAAGCCCTTAAAGTTGATAATTAGTTGTTAGACATTGATTCGGTACATTAGGTTTTCTTGGTTTATTCCGGTTTTGTCAACATTCTTTCTGACTTCTTTAAACCATTTATCAGACCTTAGGTCTATTGTTTAGTGTCCTAAAAAAAATTATTTTGTCATCCATTCTAAAAAAGTCTCCATAAAATTTTAGTCTTCTTTTTCTAATTGTTTCCATTAATCGTCCATTTTCCTTGTACAGTTTTCAACCTTGTAACCTATATTGTCTGTTTTACTATACTTTCTTGTCTGTACTTGTCTCTCTGGTATACTATCTTCACCCATTATCTCGCAAAGGATCTTTCTGTCGCATTTCTCTGCTTTTCTTAGACCAGCCTTCCCAGTCATTCTAAGACACAAAGGTTTTATCACAGTATTATAATATCTATTCTTGGCTTGTCCTTAGAGTGCTTTCTTCTTATACAAGTGGTGAGTTCCTCAGATAGCATCATAGGTGGTCATCTATGGTCCATAAAATCTTAAGGTCCAGAAACAAGTGGGGAGTTCCTTGGATGGCATCATAAATATGACCATCTATGATGCCATCTGGGGAACTCACCACTTGTGTAAAAAGAAAGCACTTTTACAATCCAAGATTAGACATAGTGTCTGTATACAAGTGAGTGCTTTAGAATGATTGAGACGGCTGGTCTTAGAAAAGCAGAGTAATCTGAGAGAAGATCCTTTGCAAGATAATTGGTTCAAAGATTGTATGCCAGTATGGAATAAGCTATCATTGACCTCTGCCTATGGAGTAGTCATTGTCCACTTCACACATTGGCACTTCACATTTCACATCGGCCGCATTGGCGCAGTTGGTAACGTTCTCGCCTCTCATCATGCGGTCTTGGGTTCGAATCCCATTCAGGCACGGCATATTTTCATACGTTACAAAATCATTTCATCCTTCACCATCTGCATTAGCAGTAATTGCAGAACAGTTGGACGTTAAACCAAAAAAAAAAAAAACTTCACACATTTAAACAACAAGGAACAGTCATCACTCTAAAATTTCAGGAGTGTATATATCATCTTCAAATTGGTTAATTGTTGTTGTTCAGGTCATCAGCCGAAAGGTTAGTGTGAACCTCTAGAGGCTTTACTAAGTAAAACGAGGAGTGAGGTGGTTTACCCTTTGCCTTCTTCACTAAGTGGAAAAGTATTTCAGGCCCTCTGAAAAGCATCTACTTTCCACTCTACAAATGACACCTTCACATCATTCACCACAGGGCCTGGCTGTATAATGAAATTCATTATTCTCAGAGGAGATAACTTTGGCTAGTGTCTTTTACACTTCTACCTCTTTAGTTCTTTAATGCTTCAGTCATTTTGTATAGTTCATCTTTTAGACTAAAAAGTGTTATTAATGTTTATAATTATACATTAATCAGTGTTGTTTACGAATTATTATTTTTCAGGTACATTCAATTTAAATGTCAGAGTAGAATGCCTGTTCTTCATTGGAAGTCAATTAGTAGCTCTTTCTCCGACTGGAAAAATTGGTGTTTGGCATGCGATGACTCAACATTGGCAAATACAAGATGTTGTTCCTATTGCTTCTTTTGATACAGCTGGCTCATTTTTACTTCTTGGATGCAATAACGGCTCTATTTATTATATAGGTTAGTTTATGTATACAGTATGTATTCTGAATACATTCGTTTTTACTTATATTTATTAATAGAATTAGTTTGGAAACAACATATTGAAGCTACTGTCACCGGCGCCACCTTTGATAAGGTACTGTGTGCCAGGGCAACAAAAGGAAGCCGTCAATAGTTTCAACAGGGGTGGTAGGCCAGTGTCGGCACTGCAGAGGACTAGTAACCACTCCTACCGCTGTGCACTGGAGACTATACTGTATAAAGATAGCTCCACTGAGCCCAAAGTCATTCCAAGCTACTCAACAGCTTCGACCAGACATCCTCCATCGACACATGGCTACCGGGCTCCAACGAAGTCCCATTGATGACCCTGCAAGACAGATGATACTTTTGCTCGTCGACCAGGACCATCATTGCTCGTTACTGCGAGCAATGCCCACAGCAGTCCCTTGACCGAGCTTTGTGCCCACCGGATTACTATGAAGCAACCATCGATACACTACTGCGAGGGAAGAAGATGACGTCTCCGTTGGATAACAACTATGACTGACTGTTCCTGGTCAGACAACCATCGCTTAAACGGCCCTTTTCAGGGCCCCAAACATTAAAGGTTTCCCCACACCGCTTAATGTTGCCATCCGGTGACACTATAAATATATTTTTTATCAAGGAAAGTTGAGTGATCAAAAACACTTTTTCATTCCTTATTTTTTGTTTTTGCCCTCCTAGCTCACAATTTTCTGAATATGTCAGTATCAATAAATTAAAGTAAAATTGGTTTTATCATAGTTTTTATATCTTTAATAATTATATTACACTTGGTTTATATTTGTTAGTACTGTAATAGGTTTGTAAGCAAGTTAAGCAGATGTATTTCCATTTTTTAATTTTTTAGAAAACATAATTTTTTAACATGCCCTGAATCTCGCTCAACAACATCGGGGCTATCAAGTTAAAACCTTTAGCAGCTATTTTACGTATTTATAATAAATCTGTGGTACATAAATTATTTGAATAGCTTCAATAGAAACTTTTTTCACCAAAATTTAGAACAAAAAATAAGAAGTTAAAAAAAATTATAAAATTTTTGTGAGACCTATAAATTGATAGTACAGTAAAACCTCATTAATCCAGACTAATTGAGGTTCTAAGTCATCCGTATTAAATGAAATAACCTTAACATGAGCTAAGGTGCATTTATGTACTACATAATTAAACAGTCTGTATAGAAAAATAGAACTTGTACACTATATTTTGAATTTAAAAATACATACAGTAACTTATTTGTTAAAAAATGCTGTAAAAGTTATTAAATATTCAATGTCCATTATGTACATGTTTTACTAGTACAACTTAGAACATAAGGGTCCAAGCTCCCTTGAGGTGCGACTTCATCTTGGGGAATAAGAGGAAGTTGTAGGAGGTGATCTCGGGGCTATAGGGTGGGTGCGACAACGTTGGAATGCCTTTTTCACCAAAAACTCTTGCACAATGAACGATGAATGGGCCGGCGCATTGTCATGGTGAAAGATCCAGCTGTCCTCTGCGATATAAAATGCATGCTCGCAATTACTCCAGGACGCCAACATAGAACTGTCCAGTCACTGTCTGGCCGGCAGGAATATATTCACGATGAATGATGCTGCAGGTATCGAAAAAACAATCAACATTGTCTTCAGTCACGACTTGGACATCCTTGGTTTTGTTGGCCGCTCTCCACCTTTTCCACCCACTTCTGACTTTGTTTACAGGTCTCGCGGTCATACTCAAATATTCAGGTCTCATCTCCAGTGGCTAACCAACTTATCCAATCTCTGCCATCGCTCTAAATGTGAGACAACAAATCCTCGCTAACTTTGCTTGTAATGTGAGTCACTCATTTTCACGATGCCACTAAAAAAGTTACTTTCGAAAAACACGCATAAAATACAAACCAAACGTACTATTGACTTCAAACTTTTGACTGCAACAAAAGGAAAATCCTCTCTTTCCAGTCATATATTTATGAATGACACAGTGTTGCCAATTCCTGAGTTATAACTAAATTACCGGAAGTTAGTTGCCACACCTCATACGAGTAGGATTGTTCAACTCTCCAAAATTGCTTTTATACCCCAACAAACTAAAGATTGCAGATAAGATCTAGCCAATGACAGCCAAGGTTGGGTGTGAGGTTGCCCCTTCGCTAAGTCATACTGTGTTCCACTGAACTCCCACTGACATTTTGTTAGGCTGTCATCTACAGCGGGACCACAACGTGATAACGCAGGATACGATTAACAAAAGTCAATTGACTCTGTGCTGTGATCTAGGTCACTATGCTCCGCCTTCATCTGCAGTCTTTAGTTCGTTAAGGTATTAATCACTTTGGCATTGTTAAAAACCCTTTTTGTTAATAATCAGTTTCTTTCCTCGTTTTTCAGATATGCAGAAATTTCCGTTAAGGATGAAGGACAATGATCTATTAGTTACTGAACTGTATAGAGATCCATCTCACGATCCAATTACTGCTATTTCTGTCTACCTCACACCAAAAACAAGTCAGTATTTCAAGTCTTTAGTTAATAGCATTTATTTTTTGTATAATACTTTGTAAAAGAATATTCCTTATTTATATGTGGTCAGCCTATCTGTCTTTTACGCTTCCTCTATTTTCTCCCATCCAAGGCCTGTTTTTCCTTTTGTCCCTTCTCATACACATCATTCTCCTCTTTTTTTCAGTCCTTTAAAACTTGGGCCTTCCTCTGCCCTTTCCTCCGTTTCGCTCTAAGTTATGCTAAGTAAATTGTACAATAAAATCAACTTCAGTTAATATATGTGTTATTTCTAAGTGTCGGTTACTTCCTCACCTGTTCTGGTTATTTTGCAATATCACAAAACAAATTACCTTTTAAGGTAATTGTACAAAAATTTTAAAAATGGATATTACTCAATTAGGATATAATTTATAACAATTATTTTTCTCTTTTTGCAAAACTGAGCAGTGCCACTAGCTTCAACTCAAATAAATTTTTACAGTTTTGAAGAAATATTGATGTTTTGGATCTTTAAAAGTAGTTACAAACACTTACAAGTAAGTTATTAGACACTTTGACACAATGCGTTGATGTATACAATTGCATTTAAAATTACATTTTGATTTCGCTAAATTCTACTTAATTTTCATTATAAATGAATAAAAATTTTACATCTTTCTTTTTTATTAATGCATTAAGAGACGCGAAGTAAGTATGAAATGTACTTAAAATTTTGAACCTTGTATTGTAGGTTGGGTATATTTTGCAAAAGTTTACTTTTTAGGTCGTAATACAATTTTTGTTTACCTGTAGGTATATGTAATTTGTATGTTTAGTTTTTATTTGTAACAAATACTGTCATTTGTTTTTTTTAGTAAAAAATAAGGGTTTAATTGGCAAACTTATTAGGTAATAAATTTCAGTTTGAACTCAGATTGATAATATAATTTTATCTACCTGTTTAAAACAAATTAAAATTTCTAGTTGTAGTTTTCAAAACCTGTTGAAATCAGAAACGGTCAAATCCAGTGATTGTTCAAATTTGTTCCATTTTTACGATATCCTTAAGATGTCAAATACTTCTCTGTTGGTGTGGGTAATGTTTGTTTACATTCAAAAGTGGTTACCTTGTTTGAGCTGTAGTCAAAAATTACTGTTGAATTATTAACTTCAAATTATAATCTACCAAATATGTTTTGTATAAGTTAGTTATTTTATCTATGTTTACTTTTGTTGAATAATTTGAATATCTTTGTGTATTTTGTTCACAGTATCTAATGAAAGTGAAATGTATAAAGTGTTGTGTTTATTTTGTATTGTTATCACTGTTTAATAACTTGATCTTCGTTATTAATATGACGTGTGATCAAAAATATGATGAATAATTTTATTACAAACTGCTGACCCTAGATCCATTTTAAGTAATAAGTCCGATATACTGATTCTTTGAGCTAGTCAGTGTCAAGTTTGAACTAGTTGTGACTTGTTAGTCGGCTTCCAGACCCGGAAGAGTAGGGTTGTGTTTACCATGTCTGTCATGCATCATGGATTTTAAATAATGTGTTAGCATTTATTTTTTTTAAATTGGAAGAAAGTGCCAAAAAGCTCATGAAATGTTAAAATTAGTGTGTGGCGATAATGTGGTGACTCTGAAAACTTTTTGCAAGTGGTATAAGCGATTTAAAAGCGAAAGTGAGACAGTTGAAGATGAGCAATGGTCGGTATGCCCTTCAATTTCAAAAACAGAAATATAGAAAGAGAGGCAACATTGGATCTGATTGACTGTTTGAGAGCTTACCGAAGAACCTGAACATCTCATATAGGTCCGTGCAATGCATTTTAACCGATAAATTGCAAATAAGACGAGTGAGTGCATAAATTTTTCTCAGACTTTTAACTGATGACAATGTTTCGTGCTATATCTTGCTTCTGATCTGTGAGTTTTTGGCTGAAAAAATATTCCTGTCTGCCCAATACTCCGAATTCTCCTTACTCTCCGGATTTAGCACCATGTGACTTCTGACTCTTCACAATAAATAAAATTTTGGTTCAAGGAAAACATTTTTACACTATTCTTGACGTTGAAAGAGCCACGACAGAGCAGCTGAAGGCCCTTCCAGAAATGCTTCCAATTTAAGGATAAATGCATCGCTAGCTAAGGAAAGTACTTCTTTGAAGGAGATAAATTAAAATTTGATGTAAGATTGTTACTTTGTGTGTAAAAAAATTGTTCACTGTATTTTTTTATCACGCCTTTTAACTGTAAATTTATATGGTATTAGCAGTTTAAGGCACAAACTACCATTGCTTTGTAGATGAAACTATTTGTTCAGATGTAAGTAAATGGTTTCTGCCATCGAGTTATTTTTAAAGTTTTGTATTAATATAATTACATTACGTGTTAGTCATACTGTTAATGAATTAAAATTGAATTGATGATGGGAAGTATACATTTTTTTGTTAAGTGTAGTGTAGCATAATATAATGTAGCCTTTAAAATTTTAACTGATGTTTGTCGTTATTTTCCTCATAAGGTTTCTAGTACAATGATGGTATCATAGGACAGTTATACAGTAAACTCCCGGTTATCCGAAATAATTGGGGCAAGCTAATTTCGGATGACCAAACATTTTTCATAAGCCGGGTTTTCTAAATAAGGAAAAAGGTTTTTTACTATTAAAAAAAACCATTACTGTGTCCTAAAAACTTTTATATTTTCTGTACATTTAAATTATTTTTTCGAAAAAGTTTGAAAATTTTTTCTGGTTTTTATTTTTCATTGATTTTCTTACCGAAATGTCCCGCAAACATTTAATTAAACATACATCAGTGGGTGTTGATTTAATGGTTATGACCACTTGTTTAAATTTACACTACAGTGCTAAATATCATTTCACTTCCACTACTGGTACATAACACTAATAAGCCACAAAACGAAATGAAGAATACGTTAATTCCATGCCACTACCATAGCCACAATACAATCATAATACAGTAATAATTGACTGCATCAAAAGTGATGTAACCAAAAATAAACAGTAGGCCTAGTAGTAAGCTACCGCAGCAAGGAAAATACTCATGTTATCGATAAAAATCCTGTCTGCAGTGCTGAACGTCATGTAGGCGTATTTTATGTGCTATAAATTACAGTACAGCTTGCTTCAACAGTATTTTGGTACAGAAATACAATTTAGAGTATTTATTATTTCTTGTTTTTATTAAAGTTATTTGTAGAAAAATACATTTTTAAAATACTGAGTATTTTTTTGAAGTTTCGGATAACCGAGAGTTTGCTGTACCATCAAAAAACTGGAGTTATTTAATGTGGAATAAGTGCTACCACAAAATAGTACTTTTGTCTTCTTGTACATTTGTGTGTGCAATGAAAGATAGTAATCTTCTGTGTAATCCAGATTTGTGGTACTTTGTTTATACTTGTCTTACCTGTGAATCCTGTATGGTAAAAATTTGAGATAAGTTTAATAGTAGTAATAACATCCTTAGTGATAAATTTTTTTTAAAGTAAATTTCCCAGCTTTTAATAATTAGTGCTTTTATGACGAAACACCAGTACATTGTACTGGCTTTTAAAATCTTCTGCTCGTAAATTAGGTAAATATCTGTAGATGATTATTTAAAGTCTATTAGTAAACAATAGTAAAATTTTGTCAGTAGCAAGCTAGGTTAAATATTAATATACTATTTAGTTGAACAGTGTTACAGTTTTTAAAGATAGACTCGTTCATGAATATAAACGACCAGCTATATCATCATTAATAATTATAAAGTAATAATAATCAGCATAATCAAACGTAGGTATAAGTTGTATGTATTTCTTTATACAAAAGCTGTTTCTGATTGTTTCCCTCGCTCATTATGAATAATCTTACTTCTTGATCACATTGAGTGATAAAATTCGGCAGATTTGTTATTTTATCTGTTATTTAACAGATTTGTTATTTTTTCGGCAGATTTGTTAGTTTAATAGAAAAACTAAAGTATTAAAATTTCAACCGTTTGCATCTAATGGTTAACGAGACAACTCTTAATACCTAATTTTTATAACTTCCGAAAAGATCTTGTTCTAAAACTCAGCATTTATATTCTAATACTAACTGTTAATTTTTCTTCACCTAGTGGTGAATATGTTTGCAAACCCAAATGTTATGCAACTCCTCTGAGACTAGCAATAAGACTAAATTGGAAGTTAAATAAAATAAATTATTTCATGGAAAATGACACTGTGTGTATTTCATTGTCTTCAATATCTAAGATCTTTGTTAATCCAGATATTTGAAAATTTCTGTGTAAAATCCGTTCTATGTTTGACTTTTTATTATTAAAAATATTGTTCAATGAATAGAATTGTTGATTTATTGTACAATGTTTTTTTCCTTCAGGCTTATGTGGAAACTGGATTGAAATTGCTTATGGAACTAGTTCAGGAACTGTAAGAGTTATTGTACAACATCCAGAAACAGTTGGTCATGGACCTCAGCTCTTTCAAACATTTACTGTACATCAGAGTCCTGTTACAAAGGTAAATATATTAAATTATTTACAGAATTTATTGTTCTCTAAGCATCTACATCATAATTTATTTTTAAATTTATTATGTTTTTTAAATTTAAAAAAAAATTGTTGACTTTCTTTTTGTGATTGTAGGTTATGCTATCTGAAAAATTTTTGGTCTCAGTATGTTGCGAATACAACCATGTCAGAACGTGGAGTGTTACACGATTTCGTGGTATGATATCAACACAACCTGGATCAACACCTGTTGCATCCTTTAAGATCCTTTCATTAGAGGAAGTTGAACCGTATGTCAGCTACGCTGCTGGGAATGATTGTGGTACGTAGAACTTTGTGTTTATTGTTATCTAATAAGTTAACACCCAGGGTAAACATGTTGTTTGTTTACATCAAAATTTTAAAAAGAATTAGCTGGTTGTAACAGAATATACTGTGATGTCTATTGCGCATTCTTCAGGATGTGGTTATTTCTGAATAACACAACTGCCTTTTAAATTTATAACAGCTAGAAATATAGTAATTTACATTTAAAGAGAATCTGCTTCTATACAGTACACATTTTATTCCAACCATTTTTAACTCACTTCACCATTGTTCACATAATTAGTTTTGTGTCAATTAGTGATTTTCTATATTTATAAGTTCTACAGAGGTTGATTTTTATTTTGCATTGTTTATTAATAATTATACATAGGTTATATTTTTCATTAATTACGAGGGCCATCCGGAAAGTAGTACCCGTTTGTGAAATAAAGACACAGAAGTAAATATTAACAAATGTAAACATTTTTATTGAAAAGAGCATACCTTAAACTACTTCTCCACATAATCTCCAAGCAAATTTAAGCATTTGTCATAACGTGTGACGAGTTTTTGTATTCCAGCATCATATTCCTCCGCCGCCAGCCGATCGAAATACGTAGTCACACCTTCTTTAAGTTCTTCATCGCTGTCAAATCTTTTTCCCGCCAAAAACTCTTTAAGTTTTGTAAAGAGATGAAAATCTGAAGGGGCCAAGTCCGGGCTATACGGTGGATGGTCGAAAATTTCCCAATTGAATTGCTGCAGAAGTTGTTGTGTTATCCCCGCTGCATGAGGCCTGGCATTGTCATGGAGGAGAATGACGCCATCAGACAATAGACCTCTCCGTCGATTTTGTATTGCCCGCCGTAATTTCTTTAATGTTTCACAATACGCATTAGCGTTAATAGTGTCTCCACGGGCCATAAAATCAATAAGCAGTATACCACGTCGATCCCAGAAAATGGTTGCCATAAGTTTCCTGGTGGACAGAACAGTCTTGAATTTTTTTGGTTTCTTTGGTGAATGAGGATGATGCCACTCCATTGACTGTCGTTTACTCTCAGGTGAAGCATAACAAACCCACGTTTCATCACCAGTAACTATGCGATTCAAGAACGCGTCTGCTTCATCAGAATAACGTTCCAAAAATGTTAATGCAGCAGCCATACTCTTGGTTTTGTGCTCATCTGTAAGCATGCGAGGGACCCACCTTGCGCAAATTTTTGAATAATGCAGATGGTCTTTGACAATTTCATGAAGAATTGTGCGAGAAACATTAGGGAAATGTTCACAGATGTCATCAATTGTAACGCGCCGATCGTGCCTCACGAATTCGTCTACTGACCTCAGCAGTTGATCTGTAATGACAGATGGTCTCCCTGAACGCTCATCGTCGTGTGTGTTCCCCCTCCCCAAGTTAAAATTACGACACCAGCGCCGAACAGATGACTCATCCATCACATAGTCTCCATACACTTCCTTTAATTGGCGATGAATATCACAAGGTCGAACGTTTCTTGCATTGAGAAATTTTATTACAGCCCTCACTTCACAACTGGCGGCGTTCTCAATTTTTTTAAACATTATGAACGGTCACAGAAACAAGACAGGCAATGCTAGCGTCGCGGAACTTACAACAGAGAAGGCAGACAAGCCACTGAAGCGATCTGACCTTGACCGGCGGCTGCTCGCCTCGTCAGCGCCTCATGCGGCGGAAACGGGTACTACTTTCCGGATGGCCCTCGTACATGGCAAGAGAAATTGGCATGTGAGTGTTTCACACCAGATTTTTACGATTACTTTAATCAATTAATTTTTTAATTTTTTTGGACAGTGCATTTCTTTTGCAATCAGTTTTTTTTTGTACATAAAAGTTACATATTTAACGTTTATAATTATATGTTAGTAATATGTAATTTTTTTCAATTTAAGGACCTTTTGGTGAACAAGATGATGAACAAGTATTTGTACAGAAAGTAGTCCCAGAAACACCTGAGTTATTTGTTAGACTCGCATCTAATGGGAAAAGGTAATTATTTACATTAATAATAATTTATGTTTAGAAAACTATCACAGGAAATTTTAATAAGAATGTCCAGAAGAATAATGTTGTTTATTTTTATTATTTGGTTGTTGTTAAGGGAAGATTAAACAAAAGATTTGTTAGGCTAGATCTGTCATTTCAAATTTGTGCCTTAGAACTCCCAAATAAAAATGTTATTGGCTGCCTCCATAGCATGCCGAGCCTACCACATGGTTTCCGGTTTGATTTCTGGCCAGGGTCTGGAAATTTTCACTAGTCAGAACCCATTGTTCTTGATGCATTACCCGCCATAGTTACTAATGGCCAAGCAATTAATGGAA
This sequence comes from Catonia carolina, assembly GCA_035578175.1. Lineage (NCBI taxonomy): Eukaryota > Metazoa > Arthropoda > Insecta > Hemiptera > Achilidae > Catonia > Catonia carolina. The sequence goes on from JAQMRL010000003.1 coordinate 52,604,774, forward strand.
CTTTAAATAAAATAAAAATATTGTAAATTTCAAAAAAAAATTTTAACTATTCTTCTTAAATCAATGTATGTTTTTGAGTTTTTTTGTAAATTACTACAATCACAATAAGACATTTTTATTATGCTATTGCCAAAGACCTGAACAAAAATATTCAACAGTAGTTAAAGTCTCGTTTCAGAGGTAAATTTAGCTAATACAGTGTAGTACTGTTTTATGTTATTTGTAAAAGTTTTTAACATTTCAGGTAAAAATAGGACAAATTTTGTGTTTTTGTGAGTTAATACAGTGCATTATTATAAAATTGAAATAATTTCCTCTATGGCACTAGCAGTATAGTATTAGATTCAAGACTTTCAAGTGGTTGCTTGGTTTAAGTCTTGTCAAGAATGTGGAAAATTTTCTCTGTTAAGTAACCTCTGTACCTCTGTAACCTCTGTAACCTCTGTTAAGTAATTTTCTCTGTTTTAATACCGCAGTTGGTAGTGATCAAATAGTTGTGATGTTAAATTATAACACCAGAAGCAGAAGGTAAATACTGAACTTTTTTAGTTTTTCATAAGATCCATAATAATAATGAAAGTAACATAATTTAAAATACCCTGAATTTTGCTGTTACAAGTACTGTAAACATTTTATTTTGTGTACTGGAATGAATTGTTTACATTTCAGAGTATGCGTTATAAGAGCTGTTGATGGATCAACTATAACATCATTCTGTGTTCATGAGTGTGAAGGATCTAGTAGAATGGGTTCTCGACCACGAAGGTTTATATTCACTGGGCACAGCAATGGAGCATTACAAATGTGGGATTTAACTACAGCATTGGATCTTGTGAAGAAAGGTGAAATATGTAAGTATTTTTCACCCTAAATTAATTTTCTGGTATGTTAATAGTAACGGTAATTTAGTTTGTAGTTCAGGCTTGCATATGATGGTTTAATAGTGAAGCCTCATGGCTATCATACAAGAAGGCACCGTTCTGATTTTCCCGAGTTTTATAGGTTGTCTCTTTATGAAATAAAACCAGTGGGGATACAAGTGCAGCTGTACACTCACTTCTTGTTGTAAATGTATGCCCTTACTACCACAAGAGTAGGCCTACATTCGTTGGCCTAATGTGCGTACTGTTGCACTTAATTGCATCATAACCTCATTTTATAAACTAATTTTTTTTGTAACGGCTATTTTATTGTTTCTAAACTTTATTTATTTAATCAGTTGTACATTTCCTTTAATTTATTGTTTAAAGTTATTCCTACATAACCTGACTCAACAAAGACAAACTATTATCGGTTTCATAATCATAGACACCTGAGTTTGAACCCTTGCAACTCCAAAACTGTGAGTCGGATTTTAATATATTTTACATTAAAATTTAGCTCATTTTATTCTGCATTGACCTATAATAGTCGTATATTTTTAATGTTGTTTAAAATTGCCATATTGAGGTTGGAAGACAAAAAGACTCGGTTTTTTTTTGCTACCGCAACAAACTTCATGCGTTTAGAGGCTTGTAACTCGATTATTATTTCACCAAAAAGTTTAAAATTTTAACACAACATAGACAATTATATTCTTACAGCATGTACGAAATTTCAAATACGTACGTTATTTAAATTTTGATTTATTAACAATATTCTGAACCCTTGCTACCTTGGTAACCGCTCGATCGTTCGGCACAGGCAAACTATCATTTTATTCAGCATAAAAAACTTAGTACAAATATGTAATTAACATGAAATATTGATTGGCCTATGTTGTGGTAGAATTTTGAAAAATAGACTGGGGAATGCGGGGTTGGGCACATGACATCCTGTTGGACTATCTACCTGAATTGACAGACTGCATTGTCAGTTCAGGTACATGGATAGTAGCTCCCATCCCCCGCATTACCCAGTCTATTTTTCAAAATTTTAAAAATTCTACCACAACATAGGCCAATCAATATTTCAGGTTATTAACATATGTGTTCTAAGTTTTTTACGCTGAATAAAACTATAGTTTGCCCGTGCCGAACGATACCAAGATAGCAAGGGTTCAGAATATTGTTAATAAATCAAAATTTAAATAACGTATGTACTTGAAATTGCGTACACGCTGTAAGAATATAATTGTCTATATTGTGTTAAAATTTCAAACTTATTGGTGAAATAATTATTGAGTTACAAGCCTAAGTTAAAACACATGAAATTTGTTGCGGTAGCAAAAAAAACTGGGTCTTTTTGTCTTCCAACCTCGATATGGCAATTTTTAAACAATATTAAAAATATACGACTATTATAGGTCAATACAGAATAAAATGAGCTATATTTTAATGTAAAATATGTTAAAATCCGACTCATAGTTTTGGAAATGCAAGGGTTCAAAACTCGGGTGTCTATGAATATGAAACCGATAGTAGACATGTACAGTGACTGTGTATGATGCAAACCTTTTGATTTGTTGTGTGTTATACTGACTGTACTTAACAGGAGGTGCAGGGAATGTGTTAACTGCCCATGCACGAACCAGCGATCAATTATTTGGCCAGTATTGTTTGTACCTATAGAGTTTTTGATCAGATTGATGTCTTTTGATTGTAATCCCACGTCAGATAGATTTTCAAGCCCAAGAATATTGTGTGAATTAATTCGCACAATGTTCTTGGGCTTCAAATCCCTATCATTAAGTAAATGATTCAAGTTAAAAACAAACTTAACCGTTCTTAGAAGAACAATGTGTAACGACTAAAACACAGTAGTATGATAGTTTCGTCCTGAACAAAACGGTTTTAAACTAAAACTTTAAATAAAACAACGTTAACTTACCGACTGAGTCTGTTGTGAGATGACACATATCCTGTATGCTTATAGAATATGGCTATGGAGGAGGTAAATGTGTAAGAATCGCATTACATTACGCTGTATTACCGCTACGTTGTAAAAAAAATTTACTTTTTTCATTTTCTAAAATTAAGTTTATATAGCATGAATTTCAAGTTTAGAATGTTTGGGTAAATCAGGAAAGAATATTCTTTAAAACCATGTAACAATTAAAAAATCCATTTGGTAGAACTCTGTATTTAGGAATTAATAGAATACCCGTTTAAAATACATTAGAAGCGATTTTGCGTTTTAAATAAATATAAATACTCATAAAAATTTATTTGAACATGATTTCTTTCGTCGAGTTAATCTTTTTACTAGATTCCAATTATTTCTGAAAATTGATGAGCACATGATAAAATGTTACTGGTGTTCACATTATTCTGTTTTTTTTTATACTTGAATGTGATGCTCATCAAATAAGTAAAACTGTAAAATACTTATGTCAACTAATATGGTACAGATGACTGACAAGTGGAGAGAGTTTAATTAAGTCACACCTCTTGAAGCCAAAGTTTATCCAAAAGTTATCTAAATTTTTATTGTATTTAAAAAAAAGAAAGGTTTTTTACAAAAGATAAAAAATTGAATTTTTTTTATATTAAACTTGTGATTATTTCAGCTATTTAACATTTTTGTTTTTGTTCTTCCATTAGCTGTTCAAAGTGATGGTGGTCCAACGGCAGAAGAATTACTCAAACTTTTAGATCAGTGTGACCTGAGTAACAGCCATTGTTCAACTCCATGCATTTCACCATGTCCATCATCTTTAGTTGGCGCTGCAGCTCGTATAAAAGCTTCCAATGTTGCATTCCTGAATCAGTCGCAAAGTCAAGATCATGCAGGAACTCCTTGCTGATTTATTATGGACAAAACTTTTCTGTTTTATTATTTTCACTACAGTTTTTATTATTTGTAAAGTGAAAACATATTAGTATTACAGAGTAATAATATTATTAAAACATGTAATTCTATATAGGTAAAATAATTGAAAAGAAAAATAATATATGTGTGAATTGTATATGTTTGTAATTTATATGAATATTGTATACTATGTATAAATAATTGTCAAGGAGTTTTCATGCTCAAGTTTTGAGCGATATTTATCAGTGTTAACTGTATAAAATGTCTAAGCTCAATATATATTTATTTCTAGACTGTCGTATCATTTATTTATTGTTATCAGAGAATAATTTATAATTCAGTAAGGGTGGTTTTTCCTGTGAGTTGTATTTCTTGCAATGAACAAAAGCTGGTTGATTGTCTTTTACATTCACTCTTGTATAAATTGTAAGATCTTTACTATTTTAATGCTGGACTTTCGTAATTACTTTTTTTATACTGGCTTGGCAAGTGCATGTCAAGGAATAAGAGGAATATCTCTCCTCTCCTACAAGTACGAGGTCCCTTCAGAAAATATCTGAACTAATTTTTTTAAATTTTTATTACTAATTTTACAGTTTATTGGTTCTTGTTCTTTTCATCAAAGTACTGCACTCCCCACTATTCACATACTTTTCTCAGTGGTTTTCCACTTCCGAAGCAGTCCGGGATAGCTTCATTTGAAATGACCTTTAATATTTATGATGAATTTATTTTAATGTCATCAACATTCTCAAATTGACATCCTTTCAGCACTGAATAATATTAAATATAATAATATTAATATGTGAATAATATTAATATAAGTTGAATCTAGGAAATAAGGAAAAGTTGCAAGGAGGCAGTGTGGCCATTAGGGAAGATGGAGGACAGCCATCTGATTTGTAGCACTTACTGATGTATTGACAAAATTGAGTTTGTGGGAGGTTTGTCATGAAGGAAACATGAGTTGTTGACCACAACTCTGATCTCTTTTTGTCAATTTTTATTTGTAACCAATGTAAGATGCCTTTATAGTACACTCTAATCACTATTTCACTTTGAGGCAAGAATTCAAAATACAAAATGTATTAGTCAAAAAAGAACTGAGAAATTATTATAATTTGGAAACTAAAATTTCCCTGAACTCATTAATGTGTGTCGGTTTACGGAATAAATGTATCAAGTGATTTTTTTCATGTGAAAGGAATTTTTTTTGTTATTTTTTTATTACTGGTCACTGGGTAACCTTCAGCTGACGATCAAAGAACTATACCTTAATGGCAAGGGGAATCAGGGTGAAATAAAAATTTTGTATTCATTCTTCTTCTGCTTGTCATATCATTATTATTAGACCTAAGAAATTGAAAATGAAACCATTTGATAAATCTGTTTTTTCTAAACAAAATAAAGTACTGTTGCTTACTTGTAAGTGACATGATGATGTAAATAAATTGATTTGAAATATTAGTCTAAGCAATTGGCCCATGCATAATGGTAAATGGCCGTCACAGAGGTATTAAGTTAAAAAAATTTAAACTAGTGACTTATTAAGAAAACTGTAAAAGCATTTACTTTATATTTTCAAGAACGCTAACGTGAGTTATCGCTATCTTGCCCAATAATACACCCGTAAATCTTAACTGTGCTGAATGAGGGTTATAATTAATCACTTGCAACAATTACATCTTTCATGAAGTGGAGAATGAGTAATTAACTTTATTAATTAGAACTACAAGTCACGTATTTTCTTTTTCTTTATTATATCTTAAGATTTAAATATCCTATTTGATTTAAATGTAGCCCAGTGTTATTTTTTTAATTCTATGAAAAAATTGTATAGTAAGATTCGTAGAAAATGTGATGCAATTGGTAAGTTGAATGTATGAGATTTTTCCAAAAAAATTTTGTAGATCAACCAAAAGGAAGATAACCAGGCGTCATCTGGATTTAATTTACCCTGTTAGTTTAATACTGATGTTTACTACCATTGTTAATATATACTCGCCATCAGGGATTTACAAGCAATTATTTATTTATCTCATTTTCAGACTGTACATGCAACTAAAAAGTTTGAGAATTACTGATAAGGGATTGACCTATCTTTATGTATTATCTTGTAAATATATTTTATGTATTTATTGTAGATTACAAAATTGTTGTATACATTTGTAATTGTTTGCTAAAATAAATGAAAATTGTATTTATAATATTGTTTTAACTATTTTTATTTATATTAAGCACCTAAACACCTGCAGCTGTTTGAATTTTCATAAGGAAGAAAATTTGTCAGGAAGTGTAAACTGATAAGGGTGTAAGACTGGGTTGTTGTAATCTCTTCAAAATTTGTTAACACTTATTCACAGGTGATTACAAGTTTTTGAATTTGGAGTGCGACTGAGTCATGGTGTTATATTTAACATTATAAGGGGTGATTCAAAGAAACGGAAATTTTGAAAATTAAATAATTTTATAAAAAAATTTATCTTTGTCATTAAATAGTAAAATAATACCACAAGAAGACTTACAGTACAATTTATTTCTTGAATATGACATCTTGTATGTGAGCTCCATTTTTACAGAAAAATTCCTGCAGTCTCTTCATTACATTGTGCATAGTTCGACTTTACATTTCAACAGGGATTTAGCAATTGCTTCTCGGATCTTTGGTTTCAATTCTTCTATTTTACCAAGTTACCTAAGATACACTTTGTTTTCAAGGTGACCCCACAAAAAGAAATCACAAGCTGACAGATCAAGGGATCTTGGAGGCCATGGAAAGTCACCATTTCTTGAAATTACATTTCCGTATAGTACCACAGGTATTGCCATCATTTTATACAACTTAAACATGTCTTTCCTAGTCCTGTGTTTCAACATTTTATTATGTTGTCCCACAAATATTCATGAACCTATTTAGTTTATTTGTCACATTGTGATTGTTTGCGAAAGACATGTCATATTTAAAATTGGATACCTGCTCCAAAATGTTTCCATGGATTTCTATTTTTGACCTCACCGAGAATTTTACTCTAATGCTTTTCATGGTTGATGATCTTGGCTGTTTAGACCAATTGGAACGTTTGCCAACGTAATCACATTGTACGAATGTTTCAGCCTGAATAACATTATGCGTGTATGCATATAAGAGCCACAGTAGTTCAGTTGTGTCTTGCATCTCGTACTGAACACATTGATTATAGAGCGTGTTAACTTGGAATACTTTATAATATAATCAGCCAGTTGTATGTTCATAGATTATAATTGTTATTGAAAGACCAAAAAAATGGCTGATGAAATATGTAACAGAACTACGAGAGCAAGTATTGGCAACGTTGCTGGCAAGTCATTGGCTGGCTATGAAGTGTGTAGGGGCAATACGTACGTTCAGAGCTCATCAGCCCTGAAAAATAAAACAATAGTACAGAACCACCCTTACGTTAGTCTCTTAGTCAGACTGTTAATCATATCAGAAGAAGTCACTTCCACTAGACGTTCCGAACAGTTCCCTTAATTTGTGGATGTACAGCAACATTTAAACTTAACCCAATTGTAAACAGTTGAAAACGCAGGAGCAGATGTTCCATGAACTTCAGTCAATGTGGCTTTGATTTCTTTTGGTGTTGTCTTTTAAATAAGATGTATTTAAACACTACACGAAATTAATTTTTTTCTAATTATCTAGATAAACAAAAAAGTTAGTTACTTCAATTGATTATGCTAATGAAACTATGAGCTGGATGTAGCTGACACTTTTAACAGTAGTCTCGTGAGAGATGACGCTACTAAATAGCAAACACTTTTTTGATATTACGAGTGCTGTTTGAATTTTTCTAAGGACTTATTAAATGACCCTCGCATTCAGAAGTACTTCACTACTTATCCAGAAAAAAGTGCTTCATATAAGTACAGCAATACAACACCTAAAACAACAGCGTGTTTTGAGTTTCAGAACATCTTTCTTGCTACTTCAAAGTTACGTATTTCTAATGTACTACATAACTTTAAAAATGTTTCCAAATGTATTAAAGAATAAACACAAGGATTATAAAATGTTCTAGACACATTTATAATAAAATATTCTTTTTATTTATAACAAAAACTTCAATCAAATAAATTACATAATGTAATTGTTATAAACAACTACATTTATATTATAAACTATTTAAAAAATTAATCTAATCTAAATAATAAATAACATATTTTAACTAACATTTTAATAAACTTAAACAATTGATGGTCTAAAACGTTAAAAGTTCAGATTTACTTTTTAGGACAATACGCTTTTAACTTATACGGTTTTACTAAATTGTGTTCATTTTATGTAGAAATACAGTTTCTGGAATTAACTAATAATTTTCTGAAGTTTTATTTTGTAACAAATACAATTCAAATTTTTATTCGACTTATTGCTGTTTTTGTTTTTAATTGTTTATGAAATAAATGTTTATTTAAAAAAATTATCGCAGAAGAAAAACTGTGAAAAAATTATAGAACTAAGAATACCTGAATTCCATAAGATCAGTCTTTGAATCTTTAATATAATTATTAAATTTATTTTAATGGTCCACAAACCAAGAGTTGTGAATCACTTCTACAGCACATAAATATTATATTGTATGTTTGAAGAGAATCATAGTATATAATAAGCAAAAGTAAAAACTTTATTAATACAGAATATATATTTTAAAAAATCTGTTTAATACAGACAAAATTTTAAATATGAGAAATTAAATAGTTCCTTATAACCACAACTGGTTTATTTTGAATACTAAAATTGTTTATTTATTAAAAAAAAATTGGAACATATACAATATTTCAACAAATAACAACAATAAAATACTTTTGAAAATATATTTCTAACAAAAAAAGAACAATACTACAATAATTTCCAGAATAACATTTTTTATACTGTGTCCAGTGTATTATACCCTAAAAGTAAATATACAATAACAAAACTAATTACTAAAGCTACATACAAAATTAATTCTAACAAAAACGACGACCAAGAAACAAATATGTATACTACAGTTTTATATCAAAATATAATTTATTCTTTATATCAACAATAAATCTATACAAGAGTGTAAAAATAGTTTTATCTCGCTACTTTTTCAAAATTTAAATAAATTTAATTGTTTAATAATCAACAAAAACCTTATCTTATATTATCAAAAGAGCTATTTATTAAATTTTATTATTATCTCATTAAGAACTGACTTTAACAAATTTAACAATATTCGAAATCAGTACAGAACATCACTTGATATACTTAAATCTATTGCAATAATATATTTATTACGAAATGGTTAATCCGTTAAAAAAAGTATATAATTTATGATTTTGGTGTTATTTTTTAAAATATTACTGCTAATAAAAAATTATTAGCAAATTCTGGAGTAGATTTTATTTGTATTTTGTAATCAAACTCTTTAAATTTAATTTGAAAACAAAAGAAAAAAATTATTGCATTAAAAACAAATCTTGTGTAAAAAAATGAAATGATTAATTTACAAAACTTAATGAACAGAAAAAACACAAAGGAAACTGTACTGAAATAAGAATGGATTACTAAAAACAATATTTTACATAATTAATAAAAAATGAGTCAAAATTAAAATTTCAATAAACAAAACAGATCGTAAATATAAACTGTCACTGAACTTCTTCATGGAAGTGAGACAATAGGACTGTGTTTTTTAAAAAAAAAGAATAGAATACAAAAATATTCTGTATTATAAATTTTATACCACACAGTGCTCCTTGATTAGAATTTCCCTAATGTACAAAAAAATTAATTAAATATTAAGATATCAGTGGAGCAGGCACAAAACAAGGATTACAAGGGGTTGAAAAATAATAATATTAAAGTATCATTTTTGTGCGATAGTTGTAATATCCTTGATTACAATTCTAAATATGTAATACAATATTCTTCAAAATAAATAAATTTTAAAAAGTTGAACCCCTCCCTAAATCCCATTAAAAAACAAGGAACATTGCAATTATTATTAAGTATATAGTCAAAACACACTTTTTCTTTTTTTAATACATATATATATATTTATACAAATTTACAAAAGTTTAGGCTATTATTTATCACAGCTATTCTGGTAAAAAAACAACCAAAAATAAATAATTTTCAACAAAATAATTTCATTTAAAAAAGGACGTTACTTACACATAACAAATTTAAAATATTTTCAAGATTTACTGTTATTACCAGTGAAATTTATACAACATAAAATATTTCAATTAGATGACAGAGAAATTTAAAATAAAAATATAATTTAAAATACAATGTACTATCATGTAAAATTAAAAATATGTAACATACACTGTCATGTTAAAAAGAAAATAAGTTAACAATACATGTACGATCATGCTTAAAAATTAACTCTTATATATAAGAAGGCTATAGTGTTTCAGTCCACTTATTTCATATGGCTTAAATTTAAAATTGGCAGACCTACTCTTTTTTGCATGCTACCGCAGCTACTAAAGCTGCGCCTCGGCCGCTTCCATCTTCTGATAACATGATATCAAACTGTAACAAAATATACTAAATTTTATTATGGGTTCTCAGTTACAAATTATATTTTTATTCAATGCCCATAACGGGCAGGTTGAGTATTAAATTACTTGCACCCAATCTGTTGGTCCAGGGTTACAAAAAATAGTTCTGTTTCTTATCACATAGCCAATTATATGGCTGAACTATTTAAGAACAGACGAGGTAGAGGCGTAAAAGACACTAGCCAAAGTTATCTCCTCTGAGAGTAATGAATTTCACTATACAGCCAGACCCTGTGGTGAATGGTGTGAAGGTATCATTTGCAACATGGAAAGTTTAGTTATTTCACTTCTATAATTTAAGTGCACAGCAACTTACTGAACACCTGATAATAATAAACTATTTTTCTATTGCTAATAAAATATTAACCCAATGGGTTGGTTGGTCTAGTGGTAAAGTCATCACTGCGAGTCAGCAATTTAACAGCTGATTTTTAGAGACTATGATTCCAGGTTGAAATCCTAGTAAAGGTGGCAACTTTTATATGGATTTGAATACTAGACTGGTGTACTTGGATGGTTGGGTTCAAATAACCATACTCTTACCAGGAATAGTCGGCCTGAGTTTGTACAAGATTACACCTCATTCACCTGTCAAATTGCTAATTGTTCTTAGATTGAACAGATTGCCCCATACATAAATTAGGGATAAAAAATACAATAAAAACCATAAATATCTGATAGTTTTGTACAATAAAAACTTAAGTTATAAATTTTACTTAATTGTAAAATTAACACAATCACTTGTTGGTAACCAGGATAAAAAGAATTGAAACAGGCTGCTTTAGCCTTTGCTGACAACTTAGCAATGTTTTCCAATATTGAAGAGGGCACAATCTAACAGATAGAACCAAAGGAAATAATGGGAAAAGCAGACTGCAAATCTCTTTTGAAAAGATGGAATTAATGACCAAAGACAAAAACAAAAATAGTAATCAGTTACAGAGAAATGAAGGTGGTGAGCAACTTAGTAGTATTTAGGAACTTAAATTCTAAATATTTTGGAAAAATTATTCAAAATGAAAATCTACCCATAAAACAATGAAAGAACCTTTATTTAAATAATATCTTTAATGTCAATACAAAAAAATTTCAACTGAAACTGGACAGCTCTAAAAAATACATGGGCCTTGGGAATCACAACGCTATTCCCCTCTCACCACAGTATTATATTACTTCTCTCTGCTTTGTTAAGAAAATGACAAGGTGATATCTCTTACTGAAACCGCAATATACTTGTACAGAGATTCGAGTGAACCTCTTACAGTTTGCCTCTTAAAAACTGACTTAACAATAATGTGTTCCGAGTCCAAATTAAAAAACCAAAATTTTAACAGACATGCGAATAATAAATTAAAAAATAAGATATGGAAGTAAAACTAAAAACCATTATCAAGAAAGGACAATAAATATTTCTTATTATTTTACGAATGCTATAAGAGTAGAAATTTACATACCGTGACACCTGGTTTAACAATTTGTCCAATTTTTTCTGTCATTAGTTGATGGAAATGTGGGTGAAATCTATACACTGAACCATCAACACCAATGGTGACATTTTCATAAGGCATTTTATTCATAATTGTAGCAAGTCCTACGGACACAAGAAACGCTGCTCTTCTTGTTACACATTCACACACGTATCTAACATTAATGCAATCTTGCTCTGAGGCAGAATTCAACCCTAATGAATTCAGGACATGCCTACATAATGTGAACGTGCCTGGTTTATCACTGGAACAAATACAAAAAAAATTGGGTGTAGAACACTCACATGACTTTGTCTTGCCAATGTAAACAATGAACCATATAACCTAAATTTATTCATTAGTAAACAATATACAATGAAAAACATTACCTAATTTTAATCATCAGTGAGTGATACACAATGAAAATCTATTTCTGTTTGGCTTAAAAATACGGAAAATCACTAATTGACGCTAAACTAGGCTCTGTTGAAAAAAAATTCTTAAAATAGAAGTTGCAGGTTTTTAGTATCCTATAACTTTGATTATATACACATTTATCATAAAATATAAATAAAATTGTGATTTTGTCGGTACAATTTTTCAAAATGCCCCAAATTTTGTTTCTACGCCGAATCTACTAAGTAATTACCAAAAATAAGTTCAGCTGAATTTTTGTCTGTTTATCTGTTTGTATGTTATGGCATCATGCAAGAACCGCAAAACCAAATTCAGTGAATTTCGGTATTTAGGTTCTGGACACTATCAAAATGAAATAGGCTATAAATTTTTTTAATATAACAAAGGGATGGGAGAGTTCAGAGGGAGAGGTAAACAAAAAACTGTGAATATCTCCGTTAAAAGTCAATCTATCAAAAAATGTTATATAATCAAAATTACGAAACATTTAAAGACAAGTAGTTTGATTATACAAAGTTTTTCCTTTTTATGCATAATAATGGAGATATTACCTTTTATAACAATAAACATAGCAATATTTTTGAAAACAAAATAACAGAATAAACATAGGTCTATGCGCCGCTGGTATTCATTCTGAAGCTCTGTACCATACCCCTTCCATCACTACTCAACCTTACACATTCTCGGTCACATTGTCAAAAACGAACAGTCAGCTTAGTAGTTAACTATCGAGGAGTGTTCCAATTGTGATTTACCTTTCATTTGAATTTTTATTTCTCTGTAGCGAATAATTAAATTACCTACAGTTACATTACACACAGATCTGTGTGAGTTAAACTTCAAAACATCAATTTTCATTGCTCTATATAAATAGTAAATTTATTTATTCATGTAAAATAGTTAACTACGCTTCTGAAAATAATAAAGTGCTGCGTATCTTGATTTAAAAACACCTAGATCTCGCTTTTATTTTACGTCCAGCTATTTTGTTTTGTCATTAATAATAATGCTGACGTTTGAAAGGAGGTTTGAATGGATAAGAATGAATGATGAAAGAATATCAGACCTGACAGGGATCGAACTCGGTACACCAACAGGCTGTACACAGCACCAAGAAAACAGTTCAAAGAAACGGGCATTTTAGCTAGTTTATCATAGAATGCATACTAAGGCTGCAGTATTAAAAATCCCCTTTTTAGTGATTTTGATGAAAAACTACAGAAAACCACTAATTGACACTAAAATAAGCATTGCAAAAAATATTTGAAACAAAAGTTGTAGGTTTTTAATTGTTCTACAACTTTAATAATATACAATTTTGCTTAAGAATGTATATTAAGGCTGCAATCTTAAAAAAAAAATTTTTTTTCCTACGAGAGCACAGGCCTTCCAGAATTTCAACAGATATGTAGCTTACTCTATATTGAGAGCATAAAAAATGTAGTAAATGAGGCCATTTTTAAAACAATAGTATTATAGGAGCCATTTTTGAGAAAATGGTAAAAAGTGAAAAATTACGTGAATAAACTACTACTCCAGTTTGACCAATTTTGAAGAAAATGTCCATGGTTGGATCAAGTAGTGGTACCTAACTTATGTTCAAAGTTTCAGCTTTGTACTATATTCCATTCTTGAGATATTTTGTTTACACGCAGACCAATCGCTAAAAAACATGTTTTATGGGTTCAGGGAAGCCTCAAAAACGTATATATCTGGTGAAAACTCAATTTGAAAAACTGACAAAAAATACAATACTTTCCTTCGCTATATTTTCATATAGGCCAAGAGAAAGTAAAAAAGTACAAAACTGCATAACTGATTGATATTAAAACTAGAAACAAGAATATTACATGACTGGTTTGTGTATTCAACGAAACATTTTCTGAAGTTAACTGGAGCAATTCTAATACCAATTTCTCAACTAATTTAAATTTAACTTTATGGCTTATCTTCTCCGGTCACCATAAAACACATTTCAATTTAACTTGGCAAGCCTGTTTAAAATCATTTCATAAAACAAAATCATCCACATCATAGTTTATAAATTATCATTCAAAAATATTGGCACCACATTCCTTGTATAATTTCATGCCAAAATCGGTCACTGATCAATTCACATTCACGCCATTCCTCAACATTTATCATCTCATTTACTAGTTGTGCTTTAAAAAATACAGTTCGGTCGTAAATAAAAAAAATAAAGTCGAAGCCAAAAAAAACTTTATAGCTCGAAGCCTATTTTAATTTTTTTCAAAGTATAATTACTTACTTTTTATTCTAAAACAAGTTTCACAGGTAAAATAATCAGAAATAAGTTCAGATTATCCAACATTTTTGAGTAAGAGGGTTATTATGTAATTCATCAATATCTGAATAACAGATACCTTTGAAAATATCTCAATATAGTTCAATAATCAGATACTCATTCAGGGGTTTTTCAATAAAACGTATTAATAATTTAATCAATTAAAAAATAATAAGTGAAATTAAAACCAACATGTTAATAAGTAACTTACCTTTCGATTTCCGATACATATTTTGTTTTGAAAGCACCAAGCCTAAAAAGTAATTCTGATCCTTTACCTCCAAACATTAATTTCTCCTCCGTTAGTTTACACAATACTAGCCTTACTAATTCACCCATGTACATTCCTGATATCATTTTTTCAAATCTGAAAACAAATTAATTAATAATTAGTAAAATTTGTTATAGGATTAAAATAAAATATCTGGTGTGAAACAATCACACAACTTTCTCTTTCCAATGCAAATAATGACTGATATAACCTAACATTGGCCTAGTAATAATATATTAGAAATAAACAAAAAAAAAAACTAAACTTATTTTAATTATGAGTGAATGATGCAAAATGAAAATCAACCTTAGTTTGGCTTAATAATACGGAAAATCACTCTTTCACACTAAAATAGGCTCTACAGAGAAAAATACTTAAAACAAAAGTTGTAGATCTTTTAATTTTCTATAAATTTTAACATATATATTTTTGTCATAAAATGCATACTAAGGCCGAAATCTTAAAAAATCCATTGTTTACAGATTCATTAAAAAAAACAGAAAATCGCTAATTCCCACTAAACTAAGCATTATACAAAGAAATGTTTGAAATATTGTTTGTATATTTTGTCCTGACTCTGCAAAGACAATTTTTTTTTTTTATGGTAATATCCAATCCCCACTTGTTTTCTTCAATCAAGTTTCATGTCATTCCATATTATCTTCATACAAAACCGCTTGGTCATTAACAAACAACAGAGTGTAGGCATTTTCATTTGAAAACCAATCTTAGCATATTTTCTAGTACAATTCTTAAGAAAAAGACTAATAAGATTGTGACTCCTTAATCATACACAAAAAATTTAGAGAATTTGAATATCTTCACATAATATAACGGGATAAAAACAAAATTCAACAAAATTTTTTATTTAGATCCTGGCTTATCATAAACTAGCTTATCAGAAATAAAAATAATAAAACAAGAATAATTCTTATTTTATTTTACTTACAATTGTTTTCCTGGATTGATTGAGTTTTTATCGACTTCCCTATCATATTCAGTTCGTACAAATTCTAATTCATTATTTTCACCAAATGCACCCCATTCAGTGTTAACAACTAATTCTGCCTTTGTTCGATCTCCCTCAAATACTTCACAATTTTTAGTCTGTTCTACATAACAAGCATTGCATCCAGTTCCTATAATTACATAAAAAATACACATTAGATAATCATAAAAATAATAATTTATTTGGCCTATTGCTAAAAGAAGTTACATTGTACATCAAAGGTAAAAAAGCAGAAAATTTCTACTATTAATAAATATTTCATTTAGCCAGCAAGATAACCAAAAATTTGAAAACTTTGACTGTTATTATAGAAAGCAGAACAATCTGAAATATTTTCAATTATTTTTTCTAAATTTTGTTTTTTTGTTTTAACTTAATGCAGAGAGCTTCATGGCTCGATATGAACAAAAAGTATTGTATGTAAATGTTTCGCTATGAGGTAAATTTGTAACGTTTTGAAAAATAATTCTGTGGTATTCACTTTGCAATGATATAATTATATATTCTATAAAAATTAACTTAAAGTTGTTCATCCATAATAAACCATTTCAGTCTTATTTTTCTGTACATTAACAGAGCAAATCTGAGTTTGATAATAATAATAACATAATTTTATATTGCATTAAATAAATGACCCACCAGGTCATTTTCATTTTAAACTCCTTTTAATTTAAATGACTGAATGGAAACACTGTTCTAAATTTTAATAAAATTGCTCTGAAGAAGGCGGGTACCACAGAAACGCGCGCAAGTTTTTTTAAACTTGCAACCAAGGCAAGGTGTTTTTTAAAGCAACCAAGGGTAAGGTGATAAATTTCATTTATACTTTTTTTTTTGTCATCAGTCTCTCGACTGGTTTGATGCAGTTCTCCAAGCTGTTCTATCTTGCGCAATTCGTTTCATATCTACATACCTGTAACACCCTACATCTTTCGTAATTTGCTTTATATATTCTAATCTTTGCCTCCCTCTACAATTTACTCCCTCAATATCCATTATTGATAGCCCAATACCTGGATGTCTTAGGATATGCCCCACTAGCCTATCCCTTCTTTTGGTAAGATGCTTCCATATACTTCTTTTTTCATCCACTCGCCTAAGAACCTCTAAATTACTTATTTTGTCCACCCACCTAATCTTTAACATTTTCCTATAACACCACATTTCAAAAGCTTCTATCCTCTTCCGCTCTACAGCCCCTATCACCCACGTTTCACTTCCGTATAATGCTATACGGTCATTTATACTGTAATTTATATTAATGGCAGGCAGGATGCATTTCAAAAATTTATTTGTGTATTAAAAATCATATAATTCAGTAAAACTCGCTAAATCGGACTCCCATAATGAGGGAAATTAGATAAATTGGAGCAGTCCATCAGTTCTTTGAAAATTTTAACAATACACTTGGCGGGAAAATGGTGATTATAATATTTCGAACGGCAAAATAGCACTGGTCTACGCATGTATTAGTTGCTGGCGAAGAATAGCTTCCCCCACTGAGTCTACACATAAGTCTGGAATATTGATTGTGTACAATATGTTCTCATAACATAACATACAACCAACGCTACAATTTCATCAGACCTACAAGTAGCAGAAATTTACAATAAAATTATCCTATTAGATGTAAGTTATTTTTTATTCCAATTGAAACTGTCACAACTGTAAAAGTATTTTAAACGGTCACCTTCTTATTGAGTGACGTTTTGCTTATTGAATTATATTTTATCAAGTTAGGTTATTAAATACAAAAAGTCCCATGTCTCCATGTACTGACTTCTATGGCACATATTTGTTATTGTTTTATTATTTAGCAAAAGAGTTTACTATTTATCACTCAACATTTACAATGTTCATGCATTTATAGAAGTACAATGTAATTAAAATTTATTGCAAGTACTTTTTTCATAACAGACAACCCATTATTTGTAGTAACTATGGGTTAAGACTCCAAATTACAGGAGTACAGCAGTGCTAGAGCAGGGAAATTAAGTGAGGAAAAGCACCAAAATACTTAAAATATTTACTATAATTCATCCAATTAGAACATTTACTTAAAAAAAAGTTATTAAAATAAAATTTTACTTCTTTGCGCTTGCAAAGAATTGGTACAAGTCAACAAACACATGCATAACCACATTTCATGAAACAATATTTAGGATCATATTATATTTACAGTTGACAGTCATATAACATGCAAATTAAAATATATTAAAATTATTTATTATGCATAGTAATAGGAACGTAACATGCATTCATACATATAATTAAAAAACTTATTTTAAAAATGAGGCATACACCAAACCATTTGATTTGTTTTAAAATTTCTACACAAAGAGGAAAATATGAAAGAATTATTATTAGATGTAATATCAGAAAAAATAAGATTGTATTATATTTCATATAATAAATTTATACAATAAATTTCACTAACTTTTTTAGGCTGCCTTGGTTTCTATTATCTGTCACTTACACATGTTTCGGTGGATCCACTATCATCAGAGTACACAATACCATTTGAAACTAAAAAAAATTTATTTAAAATCTGTAGAAGATATTACATCTTTAGTTTTATACAGATGACTGAAGATGTAATATCTTCTGCAGATTTTAAATAATATTTTTTTAGTTGCAAATGGTAGTGTGTACTCTGATGATAGTGGATCCACCGAAATACATGTAAATGACAGATCATAGAAACCAAGGCAGCTTTAAAAGGTTAGTGAAATTTATTGTAAAAATTTATTATATGAAATAGAATTTATTTCAAGCTGCAGAATGCATTATAATTTATGATTTATTTTTGAATGAAAATAGAATTTCCAATCATAAGGAGAAAGGCCTAATTTTATCAAAGGTAGTTAATTAATGCTACATTACCTTAACAAATCAAATCACTTTAATTATCACTTTAATATTGTGGATTACAAATCCACAACTGTGAGATACATTTTCTCAGTACAATGCAGATCTACAAAAAATGCCAACCCTTTTATGTTTTTACTGTCTCTTGCCCTATATGAATATGTATGGAAGGAAAATATTGTTTTCATATTGATTTTTCACCATAAATACATGTTTTCAGGGTCCGTGAACCCAAAAAACATATTTTTATAGCAATTGGTCTGCATGTGAACAAAATATCTCTAAAACGGAATAGCATACAAAGTTGAAACTTGGAACTTAAGTTGGATACAACTAAGGGACTCAACCCTGAACATTTCCATCAAAATTGGTCAACTGGAAGTAAGTAGTTTATTCGTGCAATTTATCACTGGTTTGCAATATTCTCAAAAACAGCTCCTATGATTTTTTTAAATTGTCTCATTTACTAAAATTTGCCATATCTGCTGAAATTCTTGAATTCTTGGATAGGCTGTGCTTCCATGGTAATTTTTTTTTTAAGATTGCTGCCCTTAGTATGCATTTTACGACAAAAGTGTATAATTAAAGTGATAAGAAATAAAAAAACCTACAAATTTTAATTCAAGCATTTTTTCTACATTTTTTATTGTTTTACGTCTGACTGTTTTCCAATTTCTGCTAATGCAAACATTATTTTTCTACAGAGCTTAGTTTACCATCAATTAATGATTTCACATATTTTAAAATCGAATAGCAAGTAATTTTTAAGAATCAAAACTAAGGCAGTAATCTTAAGATAACTAATTTTTTAGCATGAGAACTCAACCCCTCCCACGAATTTTTGCAGAAATGCCACTGAAAATGACAGAATTGCACACATGAACTACTACTTCCAGTTAACAGATTTTGATGAAAATTTTCCTTCAGGGTTCATTTATATTAACTAATTTAAGTTCATAGTTTCAACTTCATACAATATTTCTTTCTTGATTTATTTTGTTTACAGATTCATAAATACATACATACTCACAAAAATACCTGTTAAAAATATATTTTTTGGGCTCAGGTGACCTAAAAGGTACGAGTATTTCTGGTAAAAACTCAATTTTGAAAAACATTTTATAAAAACATAACTTCCCTCACCTTTATTTCATATAGGGCAACAAAAAATTAAAAAAAAAAAAACAAATTATAATTTTACAAGAAGGGGATGTTAGCAAATACAATACAGTTTTTATAATGTGAAATGTTAATAATAAGTATTTAAAATATAAAGCCTTGAGCCTAATCTAGAAAAGAGGATTGTAATACAACACTGCAGTTAGATAAAAATAACCACCAAATTAATAATAAAAAGAAAAACAGATAAAAAATTATACAAAGGACAGGAATTACAGCAGAAAAAATTAAAAAAGGACAGATAACTTAACAGAAAACCGTAAAACAGAAATAGGAAAGTAGTACAGCAAATATATTTGAAGAAAATTATGACAAACAATTAACATACCGATGATAACTCCAATTTTGCAGTTACGATTCCTCCACGCACACGACATGAGTGTTCCTGTAGTGTCATTCAAAATGGCACATATTTTAATGCTGACATCCTAATAAAAAAAGACATTCCATTTATATTTCAATTCCCTAAGTACAGATTTAACACTTGTAAAAATACGAAATATAAAAACTGGGAGCAATTAATTTAATCAAGTTAGTAATTTACTATATTGTACTACTATAATTAGCTGTATGTGCTTTGTTGTAGCAAATAAAATACTTAAGACAACAAAATAAATTTTGAAGAATATTAAAAAAAAAATTACAGTCATCATTAAGGAAATTGAGTTTCAATTGCAACTGTTACATCAAGATGCTTTAATTATATTTAACCTTTAATAAAACATATTCAGTTATTTCTCCATTTCCACTGGTGGTGATTTATATTAATTTAAAAACAATTTCTGATTCTAGTACTACTAACTGGTTTTATTTGTAGTATAGATTTTGCTTTCAACGTTTAAGGTTGTATGAGAAGTTATACACTTTAGAATTAGTTTTCTGTTAAGCACAGTGGCCACGAAGTGGCTTTATATACCGAGTGTCCCATAGAATTTGAACCATAAGGAAATAGCATTGATTTTCATTAGTTAGTTAATATTTTCTTCCCATGAATAAATGAACACTTGTTGTAATCAGAAATCATTAGAAAATGTTTAGACCTTTTAAAAAATATCAATTTTTAAAAATTTTAAGCTGTATTTTAGCTTAAAATACATAAATTTGAACACAGTTTTCTATTTAAGTATTGTACATTTTTTGGATAGGTCACATCGAGTGTTTGGAGTAATGGTAACGTTGTGGTGTGGAGATTTAGAAATACATGGGTCGAATCCATCTGCAGAAAAATTTCGTAATTGTTAAAAAATATTAATTATTTATTTTTCAATTTTGACAATTTGTTAAATCATCTAAAATTATTTATTGAAATTTTTTTTTGTAAGCAAATTCAGTATTTTTTTAAATACCTAATATATTTTCTTCAGTATCATTTAATTTTCAGAAACAACTGATGGTTGCAATAATTTTAGAAGATAAAACTATTGTCAAAATTAAAAAATAAATAAATAATTTTTTTAAATTTTTCCAATATTTTTTTAACAAGAAAATATTTTTACCGCAGATGGATTGACCCACTTATCTCTAAATCTCCTCACCACAATTTTACCATTACTCCAAACACACAATGCGATGTACCCATAAAATTAACAATATTTATATAGAAAACTATTTACAAATTTATGTATTTATATATTTTAAGCTAAAATAAAGCTTAAAATGTTTTAAAATTGATATTGTTTTAAAGGTCTAAACATTTTCTAATGATTCCTGATTATAACAAGTCTTCATTTATTTGTGGGAAGAAAATATTAACAAACTAATGAAAATCAATGCAATTTCCATATAGTTCAAATTCCGTGGGACAACCGGTACATATTTTGTTATCAGAAATATGGATAAAATGGCAGAATTAAATAAATGACAGAAGATAAAATGCAGACATTCATGTAGCTGTTTTACTGTTTAAATACTCTTTAATTTAAAATATTATTAAACAAATTTATAGTTCTACTAACGTAAGTGTTTATAATACAAAAAAAGTTAGTTATTTCATCGAAAATGGAAAGGACCATATGAGGAGATTTCTTTTAATGTGGTTTAGTTTTGCATTGAAGATGTTTACAGATCTCTATTTCCATAAGTATGTGACTAAGTTAAAATTTAATGGTCAACAATACTTCTTGAAAAGACACGTTTAAATATTTTACATACTATCCAATATAAATGAACTATCACATGCATTATATTGTTTATAATATTGCATAGTTCATTCATAAAAATGATTACATAACAAAGTGGTTCCCAAACTTTTATGCTTCACACAACTCTAAGGAATAATACAAAAATAATTTACTTTTTGTATATGGTATCTATTACATCATAATAATGGCCAACCACTATAACACATTGTTTGAAAAAGATTGTATCAAACTTCAGGAAATGATTAGTTTTATCAATCTGACGAAAAAATGTTTAGTAAAGTTATACGTAAAAATGCTTATGTTTTCATTCTGACATTTTGTATTTTTTTAAAAATAAAATCACTAGCATCATGAAGCAATCAAGATATTAAATTAAGATCTAGCACACTTATTTTTTTTATTGTTTTAAACTCCACAAAACTAACAAAGTAACAAAAATCAAAATGGCAGCATTGCTAATTTAAAAATTTTGAATATCACTGCAGATATTGTTTTTAATATTGCCTTAATAACCAAAAATACAAAGAATTCTATTTTAAACAAAATAACAACCCATTTTTTAAAAAATCTGTTAAAAAATAATAAAGTTAGGGAAAAAAGTGATGCAATTAAAAATTATGTCCTTAACAGGCAGGTTGAGTGTTAAAATAATTGCACTCGATCTGCTAGTTCCAGGGCTACAAAAAATAGTTCGGTTTCTATCACCTGGTCAGCCAATAATATGACTGAAGCATTTAAGAACAGATAAGATAGAGGCGTAGAAGACACTAGTCAGAGTTACCTCCTCTGAGAGTAATGAATTTCATTATACAGCCAGACCTTGTGGTGAATGAAGCGAAGATGTCATTTGCAGGATGGAAAGTAGATGCTTTTCGGAGGGCCTGGCATACTGATAAGCATACTTTTCCACTCAGTGAGGAAGGCAGTTGTAAACCACCTCACTCCTAGTTTTACTCAGTAAAGCCTCTAGAGGCTCAAACCAGCCACTTGGCTGATGACCTAAACAACAACTAAAAATAGTTTTAATATTTTGTCCAGATTTCATTTCCTCCTTTTTATTGAAAATATACGTAAACTGGCGAGAATTAACAATTTTCAGTTACACCACTTATATATTTTTTTGCTATAACTCTGTTACTTTTTAATTAATACTTACAATGA
This sequence comes from Catonia carolina, assembly GCA_035578175.1. NCBI lineage: Eukaryota > Metazoa > Arthropoda > Insecta > Hemiptera > Achilidae > Catonia > Catonia carolina. The sequence goes on from JAQMRL010000003.1 coordinate 52,627,893, forward strand.
AATGCTTGGTATTTCAGGTTGCAATTTAATATTAAAAAACTGACCGCTGCAGGATATTTAGAATTTAAAAATTGGCAATGGCACCATTTTGAAATTTTTAACAGAATGTTTTTAATTTATTGGCTTTGTAGATTATGAAACAGTAAATTTTATTTTAATTCCTTAATTGGTTCAAAATATAAGTGATTTTATTGAAAAACTACATAATAACCACAAGCAGGAAAACAAACCATTTTTGGGCATAACTTTAAAGAAGTTTGGTAACCTTTTTCAAATACTCTGTATAAGTAAGATCAAAATGGTTCCTCAGAGCTGACTCCATTATTCAGCATGCATTAATCACATGGTATATTTACATTTTGGGAACCACCAACATGACCCAATAAAAAATTATGTAAGTAGCAATTTAATATATCAGACATTTATTGTTACAGTTATCAGAATTCTTTTTAAAAATTCAATAAAGCACATTACAATATAGTAAATTACATTAAAAAATACATTTTTTGTAAATAATGAGGAATAAAATTAGTATTTCTGTTCGCTGCAATAAAAAGCAGCAATTCATGCAATCATGCAACTATTTTCATTGCACCCTGAAAAATAATAAAATACATACAGAATATTTCAGACATTGTGGGAGATAATACACATACTTAACTTATCAAGAACAATTTAATTTAATAAGATGTAAATGATAATTGAAATCCATAAAAAACACATACTAGATAAATAATGTATGCTAAAAATTAAAACAGCCACAAAAAATTTTTAAATTAAAATATTGTAGGCCTAACTAATAAAAATTATAAATTTTATTGAGAATCTCACCAAGTTTAATAGTAAGCACAAAAACTGAAGTAATTTATATGATGTAAATAATTTCTGTCACTATACAAATGCAATGGCGGAAGGTGGATACACATAATTGGTAAACTCAAAAAATAAACCTCTCTGTTGCTTTCATGAACTTAAATTATGAACCATATCCCATGTTCATTACATATAAACTATCAAATGTTAAATACTAAATAATGATTGTAATTAAATAAGTAAAAAATTAATGTAAATAAACTAGTTTTTTCCCCAAGAAAAAATTTAGGTCCTGGGTTTGATTCCCAGCCAGAGTCTAGAAAATTTAAAATTAAAAAGAAATTAAATTGTTTATTTCTGAGATTATCCAAATTTTGGATGTTTCCAACAAGACTCAACTGAATAATTTCAGCTGGCTTTAACTGTATTAGGAGTCACTACAGTATATTAAACAAACATAATAGCAACATTAATACTTTCATAATACAAAAATGTCTGAAATACACTTATTAATAGAACTGCTAAACTTGCATTATTTTTAATAAACAATCACATTTTTATATACAATAAACATTACTGGAAGTTCATAATACATGCTTAAATCAAATAAACATTTTTTGAAACAAATTGATTCATACATTTTAGACTTATACATTTGAAGATTATATTTTTATTCAATCCATAACAAAACTATTCTATATTGAAACAAATCTGATTTTCATGCCAAGATGAAGTTTTGGAAAATATATTGAATAATTTTGACTTTTATTTTTTGTTGATCGAAGAGTACAAGTAGGGATTCGATGTTAACATTGAGAAAACTAAAAACATGGTCATTAAAGGGTATGAAAGCAATATACAAATGGACAAAGGGTCACTGAATCGATACTTGAGTATAAATACCTTGGTATTATTTTAACGCCACAGTAGGTACACTATACAATGATATTATGGAAAAAGTTGGTAGAGGTAGGGCCATTACCAGAATTTCCATCCTATTTTATGAAGTAACACATATCATGAGGGACTAAGACAGGAATTTTCCATTTATCCATTGAGAGCACCTCCATTTATAGCTCAGAGGTTTGGAGTTTCCAACTAAGATTTAGAAGCAGAATAACAACTATGAAAATGAGTTTCTAGAGAAATAGTTTGTCAATTCACTATGCTAGATCGAGATAAGGATGAAAATATTTTAAAGAAGGTTTTCTTAGTTGACAAAATTGAACAGAGAAAACTCAACTGTTATGATCATCTGCAAAGAATGGAGGAGGACAGGTTGCCAAAGAAGATTTGGCTACGGGATCCAACTAGTCAGAGGAAGCGAGACAACCTAGAAAAACGCAGATGGTGTTTTGAGACGTGTGGAGAGGAAGGGTCTAAAGATTAAAGACAAGTTCAATAGATGGAAAGGTATTTTGGGTTCCGGTAAATGGCCTAATGCTGTAGAACTGTGGCTATAATAAAAATAATTATTATATTAATTATTGGAATTTATAATAATATAAAAACACAGAAGAAAATTAAATTGAGTAGGTATTTATAGAAAAAAATTTATCTTCTATCTGATAACAAAATTAAAATTACAGTATTAAAATCACCAATATTTATTTGAACTCTTTGCATGCCAGTTGAACCTCTATTCAATGTATCGCAAAAATATTACAGACTACCTATTTAAATTGTATTGAAATAAAGACCATAATTATTTATAAAAGAAATACAATAAATTTTTAAATTATTAACCTCAGAATTAGGCAAATTATATTATGAACATATCCAGATACTCCTATGAAATTACATTTCATAACCAAACCTAACAACTTATCAATAAATTATTTTTCATAACATAACCAAACAATAGTACTAATTGTCTCTAAAATATTCATAAACAATAACAAGATTCTTCCAGTAATATAATAATATTCCCTTGAGCTGTACATATCCAGACAATACAATATTACATTTTATAACCTAACATAATCTAGCAACTTATCAATAAATTATTTTTCATAACATAGCCAAACAATAAATAATACTTATTGTCCATAACGTATTCATAAACAATATCAAGATTCCTCCAGTAATATGATATCCCCTTGCATTCATTTTTAGCATTACAATCCAATCATATCAGAAGACTGTTTGTTTCTAACTTACCAATAATTAAACTAATGTAACAGTTTCGCCTAAGATACGCACATGATACTAAACAGGCAGTTGCATCATTCATAATTGCAACTACATTAATTTTAACGTCCTGAAATAATATAAGTGATACTGTACTAAAATAATGTTTAAAGTGAAAATATTATTCAATGAAATGTTGAACAAATTTAATTAATGATGGTGAATGAAATTGATAAAAATGAAACATAAATAATATTTGATTATAATGTTTTTAAATAGGACTACGTGAAACTCTGAAATAAATGAACCAATTTTGATGAGACTTTTAAAAACAATTGTAAATTACAACAGAATGAAACGTAATAGCAATAAATATTTTGTGCAAAGCACTTAGTGTTAAATTTTACATCTAGGTTTTGGTATCTTCACAGCTGTCATCTTACTGAGGGTAAAAGAAAGAAGTTAATGAAGGCTTATCTAAACTGCTGAAGCCATTTCTTTTACATAAGATTTTATTTTTCATCAACATAAAATTTCTATTTACTGTAACTGTTAAGAAGTAAGGATTTTATGAAAGAATAGTTGTTTCAGTGTTAGCTTATGAATTCAGGGACAAATGATACAACTCGTTGCATTTACTCCAAGGCTGGTATGTTAAATTCTATAGCTCACAGCAAGAAAATCAATAATTTTCAGATTACACGACCTAAATGAATTTTTTGACACAAAAGAAAGCATACGAATTGCGATCTGTATTTTGCAAGAATTCGCCTGTTCTAATGAACTCTCTGATTAGACTGCACAAAACCTGAATTATAAACTTCATATAAGTTAGCAGTTTTTAAATTTTAACGGTAAAATTAATTCTACAAGCATTTTTCCTGTTGTAGGATAAATGCATAAAATATACATTAGTTATTCTAACAAAAAATTTTAGAATGTAAATATTTAAATAAAGAGTAGTTTGTGCAGAAAGATAACTGAATGAAACATATATTTTGAAAAGTGTTCACGTAACAGTTGAATATACAGATATTAAACAAAGTACACATTGGAGGATCAAAGAACTGTATAAAGATAAAAGTGTCTTACTTTTGCAGATGACTTAGCAATCGTTCTAGGAACACGGAAACAGCAATAGAACAAATTAATGTGTTAAAAGAAAAAGCAGAAAAAGTGGGACTACAGATTTCGTCAAAAAAATTCATATCAAAACAGCCTCGTGTCACCTGAAGACATTACAGAAAAATTTGAAAGTTGATAGCTTCAAGTACCTCAGAGATAATACAACCAAAGAAGTTTTTTTTTTTTTTTTTTTTTTTTTTTTTTTTGGTTTAACGCCCGACTGTTTTGCAAATTGCTGCTAATGCAGACGGTGAAGGATGAAATGAATTTTTGTAACGTATGAAAAAATGCCATGCCCGAGTGGGATTCGAACCCAAGACCGCGTGATGAGAGGCGAGCACGTTACCAACATCGCCAATGCGGCCGTTCACTTTCACCAAAGAAGTGAACAACAGATGAGGAAAGATGGCCAGTGGACTTCAAGGATCTCACCACTTGTATAAGAAGAAAGCACTGTCAAGACAAGCCAAGATTAGTCAATACTGTGATAAAACCTGTGTGTACGTACAGATATCAGATGGATTGATATCCCATAGCCGAGCGAGTGAGAGGGAGATATGTGGCATAACTACGCATGTGCCCAAAGGTCTTTACCGTTATAATCCAAATCTGAAAACATACTACAGTCATTATCTTGCTAGTAAGTTTACTGCATGGATAAACGCTAGCTCACAACAATAAGTAAAATTATACAATGTTACTGGATGGCCCGTATGGCTTGTGCAAGTGAGAGCGTTATGTATTCTCTCACTCCCACGGCTAGAGGACTTTAGTTCATCTGAATACTGTAAGTGTATGAACGCCTGAGAATGACCAGGAAAGCTAGTCTAGGAAAAGCAGAGACATTTAAGAGAAATCCTCCGCAAAATAATGGGTCCGAAGATAGCTGCCAGACAATATAGGTTACGAGGTTAAGAAGAACTGTACAAGAAAATGAACAATCAATGGAAATGATTACAAAGAGAAAACTAAAATTTTACGTACATGTGTATAGAATGGATGACAACAGGTTGACAAAATAAATTTTAAGAAACTAAACAATAGACCTAAAGTGTTGGATAAATGGTTTAAAGAAGTCAGAAAGAATATTAAGAAAATTGGAATAAACCGAGAAAACTTAATGAACCAAACCAATTTCAGACAACTAATTATGGACTTTAAGGGCTTCCATGTAGAGCAAAAACGGAATACTGGGTGGACAGAAAAAACGAGAAAAGCCTACAGTGACCGAATGCTGAGAATGTGAGCTGCAAAAAGAGCTTCCACAAATGTCTAAAATTACCTTATGTGGTTTAAAATTGGCCCTATACGAGAAAAAAAACAGATGAATAAAATTTAGTAAGATATTAAATCAGGGAACTCTTAATGTATATTTAAATAATCTATAATGGATGAAGTAAAATAGTTATTACTTACACCTCTCCTCGCGATAGCTTCTTTTAACAACTGAACCACATCCTCTCCGATCACACCATTGCAATTGAATCCTTTAGTCCAATTTTGAAGAATTCCTTTTGTAAGACCTTCTTGATAACATGGAAAACTGAAAGTGAATCCCAATGGAAGAGTTTCATTGGAAACATTTTGTTCTGATACGAAGTCAGATAAACATGTAGCAATGTGGTCAAATAGCTACAAACAAAAAAAAAACAGAGTTTATTTAGAGTAATGTACACAAAGTATACACAAAGTTTATGTACAAAGTATACAAAGTTTGTGTATACACAAAGTATATTTATCTCTACAGAATCATCATAATATTTTTATTAAAAATAGAGAAACTTGTTGCATCCTGTGCAGAAGATTAAGGAACTTACGAAACAAAATTGTACTGAAACCATAAGACACACAAACTAAACATACTTTTAGGTTGCTGAGTCACTTTTGCACAGATTTTAAACTAAATTTTATTTTAAAATGTATCCTTATAAAGCACCCTGCAGCTTGTAATTAATTTTATTTTGTATAATAAATTTATCCAATAAATTTCATTAACCTTTTTAAGCTGCTTTGATGTCTGCTATTTGTTACTTACACATGTATCAGTGGATCCACCACAATCAGAGTACATAATAATATGATTTGGAACTAAAATTTTTTTAAATCTATATAAGATGTTACATCTTCAACTATATAAAACTAAATTTTTTTCTATATAATTTTTGATATACATGAAGAATGACTTCAGATGTAACATCTTCTATAGATTTAAGAAAAAAAAAAATTAGTTTCAAATGATTTATGTACTCAGCTGATGATGGATCCACCGAAACACGTGTAAGTAACAAATAGCAAAAATCAAGGCAGCTTAAAAAGGTTAGAGAAATTTTTTGGATAAATTTATTATACAAAAAGAATAAATTTAATTTATAATTCTATGAATTTCTTGAACAAGTTTACATATGTCTTAATTTAAACAGATAAAATAGAACACAATAAAATATGGTAATCGTACTTATAATATTTCCGTCTAGTTTTGTGATGAAATTTACAATATTTTATTATAATTTTTATAACTTCGTACATATAATACTCAGTGCTTCTTTTTGTAAAAATGATATTGTAGATGCTTTTGTTCAGTCTCATTTTCCATGACACAATTACAATATATGTTGGGAAATTTAAACTAAGTACGCCCATAAGTACTCCTCCTTTTGTTCATAATAACCATGGATGGAATACATAAAAGTGAAGAAAAAGATAAAAAAATACAGGGAGATTATTGTTTCCAGATGATCTGGTTATATGAGTAAAGACAGAGGAAGAGGAGGAAAGGGCAACGGAATAGTGAAACGAAGAGATTGTTAAGTGTGGTTAGAATTAAATTAGGAAAAATGTAAAGTACTAGTGCAGAACAGAAGTGATGAGGAAAGGCAGGACATGTAATAAGGATAAATGATAGGGTGCAGTTAAAGAATTCACATAATCTGGGAACTGTTTTCTCATTACACGGAAAATTAGAAAATGAGCCAAATAAAATATTGCAGAAAGCACGCAATAGTTCCTTTCAAGTGTGAGAATCCCTGTTTGGGATCAAGAAGTTCCAACGAATTATGAGAAAAGTATGTACAATGCGCATATTGTGCCAATACTGAATTATGTAGCAGAGGGCTCCTACAATAGGGGTGCCACGTTTGATTCCCAGTCAGGTCTGGCATTTTATCATCTACATAAGCATTATTGTACAAAACAGTCTGACATGAAAAATAAATAATTACTACAGTAACTGCATATCTACGTATGGACAGATATAAAGAATACAGGCAGGCGGCAGAAATGAAGTTTAAGAGAAGTATTCTAGGAAAGATAAGAAGAGATGCAGTAAGATAAGATGGAATCAGGGAACATAATTAGGGAATAGGAATTAGGGAATATATCCTTAGATAAGGATATAGCCTGATAATGAGTTGACAGGCAAAGCTACAATGTTTGGTCATATCAATAGGATGGAGGAAGACAGACTGCCTAAAAGGATGGTATACTTGCAGATGGAGGGAAAAATACAAAGGAGCAGAACAAAAGTGGAATGGACAGATTCAGTTATGGATGAATTGGGAAAAAGAGGAGGAATTAAAAGAGTAATGGAAAAGGGATAATCTACTGATAGAGAGAAGTGGAAAGTTGTTGTGTTCGGCTAGATTGGAGAAAACTTGGACGAATTATAAACAGAAGAATGATACAACTGAACTGAAATTATAAGACCAACAAACTAAACATATTTTTAGAAGTACCAAACCACTTTTTGTTTTGTTTTTTAGTTTATGAAGTACTAAACCTATTACAGCTCCATAATTAACAACACAAGCAAAAAAAATTTCCAAAAACTATCACTTCATGTTGAACATGTATAAATAAAAATGCATTCCATTCATAATGACAGTTATCTTACAATTAATTTTTATAAATATTTCAAAAAAATTGTATTTATATATTCGTAAAAATGAGAATTATTTTCTTAGTTCAGTGTTATGTTGTGAATCTAATAGCTTTGTCAGCTGTGACAGCATAAACAGAACAAACTCTAAAAGATGGTAACATCATAACACTGACATAATCTAGAAATTAATAGTTTATCACACTAAGTACCATTTCAATATAAATATTAAATTAATTCAATGTCATAAACATCTTCCATACCTGTTCACCAGTTCCAACCATAATAGCCTGAGGAATAGCATAGATCTTGGATTGCATGTCAAATTTGTCTACATCAAGATGAACAAGTAGAACACGGAAATTTGTACCGCCCAAATCAAGCGCCAAAAATTTTCCTTTTTCTAAAAAGAAAACAGAAGATTCAGTATTACTTAAAAACATACTTAATTAATCAAAGTACAAACAACAATAGAATTAAATGTGATGTCCTTGAACAAATCAATAAAAAAAAACTCAAGAATGTTTTTTGCTCTAATCTTGAATAGATCTTCCAAACTGCATGATCTCACAAATGCTTTATTGTCACGATTTCATTAGACAATGACTCTTTCTGTATTTCAAAATACGCCATTAACTGCTCCAACACTCCAGCAGCTTCAGAGTGACTTCAGTAAGCACACCTTTTAATATTTAATTGGTGGTACTTAATTCAAAAGTTACAGTAGAGTTTTATTTTAGTTTTAGGTGGCGTGTCAAATTATTTACACTTAATCTGTTCGTTGCAGGGCTAAAAAAATAGTTCTGTTTCTTATCACATGGTCAGCCAGTTAAATGACTATATCATTTAAGAACAGAAAAAGTAAAAGTGTAAAAGACACTTATCAGAGTTATCTCCTCTGAAAGTAATGAATTTCATTATACAGCCAGACCCTGTGGTGAATGAAGTGAAGGTGTCATTTGCACAGTGGAAAATATGTGCTTTTCAGAGGGTCTGGCATGCTGATACTGCAAGCGTACTTTTCCACTCAGTGAGAAAAGCAATGGTAAACCACCTCACTCCTCATTTCACTTAATAAAACCTCTACAGGTTCAAACCAGCCTTTTGGCTGATGACCTAAACAACAACAAGACTTTTATACCAAATTTTTTAAAAAGTACTCTAAAAATTATTTTCCCCCCATGTGTTTTAAAAATGTTCATACAACTGACTCTGACTGTACAGAACATTGGGGTTCAAATTAGTGAGACTTTACTGTATTTCCAATTTTTCATGAACACAGGAATTTCTCAAATTTTTAGATACTTTCCCTTAATACCTTTGGATATATAAATTTGAAATTTTGATAAATTATTAAACATACCTGTTCCATCTGGAAGATCCTGGACATATGTAGCAAAGCATCTAACACTTGATCTAGCGTGTGAAACTTTCCTAAGACCATCATTGATGCTGTTTAATAATTTTGACATACATTCCTTAAACTGGTCATCTGTAAGTACTAGATCCTTGCAGGACTCTCGAATCTGCCAACAGATAAAACAAAAAATTATAGAAATCAAGTTATACATAGGCTATTTCAAAGAACAAACGTTTACAAGCTGTCACTGGAGTCAAATTCCAGATATGTAAGGCCATATCAAAATCATATGGACTTACGAGTTACGACTTTTGTGATCAGCTACAAAATTGAACTATGTCATCATTCATTATAATAAAAAATTGACATGCAATTATTTAAACAATTTTGCTTGCTTTTAAAGTTGATTTTATGACCAATATAAATAATTTCGAACAAATTTTATAACAATGATATATTTCAGTACTTCATTTATTCGAATATAGTTTAGCTGTTGCAATCAGCCTGCATATCAGAGTTATTAATTTTAGATGTGGTCCAAACAGGTAGAATATAAATCCTTTTCCAAATTTCCCGTTGCCCATAACAGACAGGTGGCGTGTTAAATTATTTGCACTCGATCTGCTAGTTTCGGGGTTACAAAAAATAGTTCTGTTTCATATCACATGGTCAGTCAATTATATGAGTGAAAGATTTAAGAACAGAAGGGGTAAAAGACACTAGTCAAGAGTTTTCTCCTCCGAGAGTAATAAATTTCATTATACAACAAGACCGTAAGATGAATAAAGTGAAGGTGTCATTTACAGGGCGGAAGTACATGTTTTTCAAAGGGCCTGCCATGCTGACAATGATAATTATATACTTTTCCACTCAGTGAGGAAGGCATGGTAAAACACCTCACTCCTCATTTTACTAAGTAAAGCCTCTAGAGTTTCAAACCAACCTTTTGGCCGATCACCCACTATTCACCATTATCATCATCCTACAGGCAATTTTTAAATATATACTTTTTACGTCTTATTTTCATCTTTCCTCTGATTTAATGTTTTCAAAAGTTGTAAATAACTCCGTTTTCTTTCGGAAGAAAGTATCATTGGGTATTGTTTAAATACATTCATTATATCTATTCTTAGTTAGGTACTTTGTTTTAAACTGATTCTAAATAAAATAAGATGTTGAAAAGTATTTTAAATACAGTAACTACGGTTGTAGTTTGTCCATGCAAACTAACATTTATTTAGGTTAGCTACGGTATTTTAGATTGATCTAAATCACTAATTATGTGATAAAAACAAATAGAGAATGACGTTATGTTTAATGTTGAATAACTTTTGTGTAACCCTGTAAGTTTATAATACACATTATTACTGCAATTATAGCTTAGTTCCTGGAATACAAAACAATTTGCGCAATGTAGCAGTTTCCAGTAATCAATTAATGCAATGTATAAACCATACATTGCACCACATGATTGTACATAATATTTGGTTATTATCCTGTAATAATGTTGACTTGGATACGTTTTAAATCAGATAGCCTACAGTTTATAAATTAATAATTCTTTTAAAAATTAACATACCTAGCGATTTTACAAATAGAACAGTTAAAAGAAATTGTTGAAAAATTTAATTTAAAAGAATCTTTCAGGAAAAAACACTGTTGTCTGAAAAAAATCATATGGGAGAATTAAATTCACCATTATTTTATTTCGGAAAAATTATCGGAAAAAGAACCAACAAACTATCGTTGAAAGATAAAATAGGAAAAATAGAACAACTTTTCTTAATGCCAAAAAATATATCGGTATAACACAAAAAGAAAAACATTTACTAAAACAGTAAATTAAAACATTAATTTTACAACGAAATTGTTCTCTATAGAACAAAAATGATTCTGACGAAAAGAGGTCTAATTCAAGAACTTGTGAAAATATCGAGAGAAAAATATGTGGACCAAATATGTTAGAATCGGGCAAAATAAAACCTAATTAAATTAGGTCTTAAGGGAACAAAGACAGTGAACGATAACAGATTCTCTGGTCACGTTATTCAAGCGAATGAATAACAGACAATTATATAAACAAGTATTCAACATTATTTACAACGATAAAAACGAAATGAACTTTAATCATAATCAACAAGAAATGGAAAACTAGGGTTAACAGAAAATTAACTGTTACGTTGACACGGGATTTGTTCCTTCAAAATACCTCTGTAAAACGTAAAAATACGGAAATTAAAAATACGTATACCTCTGTAAAAATACGTAAAAATACGACGCTAAACTAGGCTATGTAGAAAAAAATTCTTGAAATAAAAGTTATAGATGTTTTTATTTCCTACAACTTTGATTGTATACACTTTTTTAGTAAAATACATAATTAAGGCTGCAATCTTTAAAAATCTAATTGTTTACCGATTTTGTTGAGCAAAATACAAAAGCTAAAATTGACGCTAAAATAATCGTTGTAGAAAAAAAAGCTTGAAATAAACGTTGTAGGTCTTTTAATTCTACAACTTCGGTTAAATAGGCTACACTTTTATCTAAAAATGCATATTAAGGGTGCGATTTTTAAAAAAAATTACCACAAGAGTACAGCCCCCAAAAATTTCAGCAGACTGGCGCTTACCCTATCGTGTAGTGTAGACCATAAAAAAATGTAGTAATGAGGCAATTTTTGAAAAAATCCGTTTTTGATGAAAATTTTCGTGTCCGGTCCCCTTCAAGCGGGACCTAACTTAAGTTCCAAGTTTTAACTCTACAATATTCCGTTTTTGAGATACATACACACTTCGTTCACATACACGCACATAGATCACTCCTAAAAACATGGTTTTTGGGTTCAGGGGGACTGAAAACGTGTATTTCCGGTGAAAACTCGAATCAAAAATCGACATATACACACAATCAATACTTTCCCCCTATTTCTCCATATAGGGCAAGGGAAAATAAAATAACTAAAGAAATTAAATACAACGTCTTAGAAGAATAAAGAAAATCAATCGCTTTTCTTCCTCATCGGAGAGAATGTGAATTTACTTAAGATTGAATTCTTTAAAGAAACATGTTTAAGTTTTATTTTCCTGTTCACTCTCATTCTGAAAATACAATGTAATCATATGATTGTGTGAAATCATCTATGTGTAAAATACGGAGGGATCCAGAGAAGTGGGCGAATGTTTTTGACATTGGTAGTAGGTAATAACATTCAAAAATAAACTAGATGCGGGAGCGTCTCACTAAATACAAACTTAACTGTTTGTTTACCGCCGCAAAATCAACGTGATCTAAAAATAATACCTCTAAATAAATGCTGGTGTTAAAATCAGATTGAAAAACCGTCATATGTTTTTTATGTACCTACAATTTTCTTTCATTGTACAAATATCAATTGGATAAAATAGTCAGCGTACATTTTTTTACCCCAATAATACCTCACTAGTGTATTACGAGCAACAAAAAATGCAAAAGTAAAGCATAACCCCACGAGGTTTACTTAATTCACAAGTTAAATTCAGCGTCATAGAACAAAAATGTACACAAGAAAATTAGGAAGTAGTTTTGGAGGTGAGCCATGGCAGTTAACAAAAATTAACTCATTACTAATCTACCTGCGCACAAGGAGAAAATATGGCAATGATTATTTGCGAAATTATTTATCAACATCGCAATTAAAAGTCCGGATGGAAAGGAACGTTTTTGAAATGATTACAGAGAAGTTAGTTTATTGTTTTATTCATTCCGATCAGATTGTCTTCATTATAAATTAAAATTACGACTGTGCTTAATTAGAATTTAAAAAATATTAAACTCAAACCCAAAACAGGAAATTTGTTAAATATGGATACAATCAACAAAAATTTATATTACGAAACTGAAGTATATTTTTAGCTAAACTTCGTTATCGAGAACTGTTTTATTTTCGAACAATCATCCAATTCGATAGTTTCTTGTGATGGATATTTTCTTTTAGGATATTTGAACAGCAGGGGCGGCTTAAAGCCCGTGCCACCCGAGTGCTCGCACAGGGCGCAGACGTTGGGGGCGCCAAAATGGGTAATTATTAAAAAAATCTAAAAAAATGTCATTTGTGGTCGTGTTAATCAATAATTATACAAAATCAGAGGTCAGGTTGTGAGTTTTTCGTAAGGGGAATCGGAGCTTTGGTGACCTTTGAAGCTAATATTCTTGGATTGAGGTCGAAATATGGGTTGCGATTTTTGTTTTCGATGGTACATAATATGATTGTGAATATATAGGTATACGACTTAAGGACGGTTGATGGTTAAAATGGATGTATTTGTCCTAAAAGGAGTCGTAATATCAGAAAAGTTAGGCCGATTGATGTCAGATAATATAATTGAGCGATGGGGAACCAGGGGGCGCCAAGTGACTACCTTGCACGGGTGACATTTGCTCTTGAGCCGCCCCTGTTGAACAGGAACAACCGCAGTGCTCATATTGCTCTATATTGGTTATCATACGAAGTTGCATAAGCTTAGTTGTGATATAACTAGAAACTGCAACCGAGCTATGAACTTAGCAAAAAACCAAACATTAGTTGGGGGGAAAATAAAGATACATGTAATCATGCTAATAATTTTCTGAGTTAAAGATTTAAAAAACTTGATATAATCTTACATTAAGCCTATGTAACAAAAAATCCCACATAAACAACTAATTTAATTAACGGTGAATAAAAATTAAGTAGGCCTAGAAAAAATGCAAGGTTAATGAAATATGAATGATATAAATTTAGACATTCATAAATATTTCCAGTTTTTTTCTTTAATAATTGTCAACAATTTTATTTACGATACTCCGAGTTGACAAAAATTAATTTTCATTTTTGAGAATCAAAATGTTGGCCTTTAGGCTAATATAATTAAGGGAACAAAATACAGTTGAACTTCCATAACTCGAAATTTCTATAATTCGAATTAAATTTGGTTTCCCTAGGATTTAGTCGTTAATTAACGTAAAATTAGAGTATCCTATATAACTTGAATGCTGTCCATAACAGGCAGGTGGAGTGTTAAATTATATTTGCACTCTATCTGCTAGTTCTAGGGCTACAAAAAAATAGTTCTGTTTCTTATCGCATGGTCAGCCAATTATACGACTGAATCATTTAAGAACAGAAGAGGTAGAGGCGTAAAAGACGCTAGTCAGAGTTATCTCCTCTGAGAGTAATGAATTTCATCATTATACAGCCAGACCCTGTGATGAATGAAGTGAATGTGTCATTTGCAGTGTGGAAAGTACATGCTTTTCAGAGGGCCTAGCATGCTGATTAGGATACTTTTCCACTCAGTGAGGAAAGCAATGGTAAACCACCTCACTCCTTGTTTTACTTAGTAAAGCCTCAAGAGGTTCAAACCAGCCTTTGGGCTGATGACCTAAACAACTCGAATATTCGTAGCTCGAACTTCTTGTTTGAGATTTTTTAAAAATCCGTTTTTTTATAACGGAAATGAGAACAAAACTGTTTTCGTAGCCTGGAATAGAAGAAGGTGTATTAAATTGGCTGCAAGAAGTACGCGGGAAAAACTTAACCATATCAAATGTATTGGTACGAGAAAAATTAGATTAATTAGCGAAGCAATATGGTCATACTAAATTTAAAGCTAGCAGTAGAAGACTTTAAGAAATCAAAAATCGTCATGGAATCGTTGAAAGGTTATTTGAGATGAAAGTGCCTCAGTTCCTAACGAAGACTGCTAAAATTACAAAGTTGTAATCAAAAGTTACAGGGCAGTTTGTTTAATCCCATTAAAATAGTATTATTTTTAAAATATTTATAATATCTTTAAAAATTGATCAAAATTCTATAATTTTGATGTTCTGTATTTCGAATTTTCTTTAACTCGAATTAGTACCATTATTTCCAACGTGGTCGCGTTACGGAGATTCAACTGAACATAACAACATTTAGGAATGGGCACCTTGTAATTCATACTAAATGTATTGTTCACACTGTCATATAAACATCAAATAATACATGAATACGTTTGTGTGTTGTAAACCAGTGTTGCCAAACCTTGCTAATATCGTCACAACACAGCTTACTCGAGTTCAGTTTACCTGACACACGTACAATACCTCACGTGGTACGCGAAATGATTTTGCAGCGTTTTTATTTAACGATGCAACATGATATGATACGCGCAATGCTCATACATAATTTTTAATTCATGAACAGTTATTTAATATGTTAAATCGGAAATAAACATCTAAAATTTAGTTTGATGAAATTTACATCATTTGTTTAACTCCGTCTTGTTAGGAAATGCAATAACTTTTAAAAGCTGTTAAGATACTTTGATCGTACAATATACCTATTATCGTGCAAAGCCTATTTTTGTTACTTTTATAATAAACGTTTTTTAGGCAATTATAAAACGAACTGCAGTATTTTTCTTTTTTTTTAGTAGGTACTCGAAGTGATAAAATTTAAGATATCAATTAGGGCTACGTATTAATATTTTTTCTTTCTTTATTTAAAGAAATATACTGTTTTGCAAGTTATTGCAAATTCAAGTAGCGAAGGGCACAAATAAAAATTATACCACATTTCTCAACTTACAATGAAATATTAAAAATATTTAACAAAATATAAATATGGTTTTATTTATTCGAAGAAACCGACACAAATAACCTAACGCCTGAATTTATTTGTCAATAAATTCCAAGAAATTTTAATGAGTAAATAAAATAAACTCAATATTTCGTAATACAATGCCTACAGGGAAATTTTTATTTGGCTGCACATAGAACCTTCAAAGCATAATAAAATAACAATAAAAATGAATTTACCTAAAATCGATAATGGTCATAATGTTGTTTACAAAAAGGTACACTGTTATTGTTTACAATAGATCTACTATCTATTGTAAACAATTATGGATCATCGTTTGTGTAAATTTACTTTCTAGACCTAAGTAGAACAAATCGTTGTCTTTTATTCAAATTGAATTTTATGCGATATCAAAATTTTGTAAATAAAACCAGTTGTAAATAAAAGCAAGGGTTATCTAATTTCGTAATTTTATTGAACTTTTATTACTTAATTAATAAATACATTTCAAACTATTTCAGAGAAAGTAAATATAATTCTTTCGTTAAAACGGAAAAGCTAAACGGAAAAGCGGAATATGCGTATTTTATGGAGCTATGAAAATAATATAAAATAACCCATTTACTAAGTACTGTAACAAAATGACAAACCAAATTTCAGAAATATTATTTGGGTCTTATCTGTTATCCCCCCCCCCCAAGCATAATTATCATATTTTGTACGTAGATATTCTTACAGTATTTTTAACAATAAAACAGGAAAAAATATTGAAAAAATCATACATCAATATTTTTTTCAAGTTAACCTTACACTAATTTATTAACAATTATTAAATTATTTAATAATATTTAATTTAATGATAATTTATTTTATGATATCATGTAGGCCTACTCAATGAGTTTATATTTCATTATTACATACAGTAACAATATTGAGAAAAAGCAATGTATTTACCCTACCTATATATTTACCTTAAATTGAAGAATATTGGTGTAGGATTATAAAAATATTTTCCCCGTTTTTATCGTTAAAAATACAGTAAGACTCATACGAAATATTTAAAAAAATTGTGTTGAGGCGAAATAACAGAAAATACCCCAATATTCTGTCCGTTAAAACGATTTTCATAATTTTTTAACAGATCAAGTACATCTTAGTATGTGGTTACCTGAAAAATTGATAAATTCTTAATAGATAATGTGGCATAAGGAAAATCATATGGTGCCCACGTGTAGTATATACTTATCCAAAAGTAATGCCGCATCGAAATCGTTAGTCTGATACATTTTGTTAACGTTAAAAATAATTTACCTTCATTCAAAAGGTTATTTTTAAAATATCAATAGTTAATAATAACTTAGGCTTAAATTTATAA
Source organism: Catonia carolina (assembly GCA_035578175.1). Classification (NCBI taxonomy): domain Eukaryota; kingdom Metazoa; phylum Arthropoda; class Insecta; order Hemiptera; family Achilidae; genus Catonia; species Catonia carolina. Next base: position 52,645,147 of record JAQMRL010000003.1, read on the forward strand.
TTTAATTTTGATGCTTTAATATTAGTAAACAAAGTAAAATCAATAGTTAACCTTATCTAAACAACACGATACATGGTTTGGCCTATTTTCTTAATAATCTTGAATTCAGAAGATATTAAGTTTTCTATGAATGAATATTACAACAGTAAACCTTCGAATGACTGATAACAAAATTTAACTACTCAGTAATAGTAGTAAACAAACGTAACAATCATCAACGAAAAACAGGGTCAGTGACGCAATTTTAATAAAGTTACACGAGATTATTTTTATGAACGTACGCATAATACAGATTTCCCGCCATGTGATGAGACACACCTCCAAAAACGAACTACAAAATATTAAATAAGGTTATTTGAAGAAAACTGACTCACCGTAACAGGATCGAGAATTTTCGGTGCCGAACAGAAGAAATTTCGAAGTCCCATTATAGTAAAGAACATACACCAACTAAATAAATTAAAATTAAATAAAAATAACTACGGTATTTCACAACAGTTTCAACAACCAGAATAGTCTCTACTACTGACACTGAATGAATTTCAAAATGTAAAGAAAGCAGTCCTGTCACACACTATGTGCAACTCGTTCGCAGTGAGGTCGTGTACGTAACAACGTTTACAGTAGAGGGGGAAGGCGAGCCCTTGCGTTACTGCTTGTGATTGGTAGATTCTAGAGGCGCGGCATCGACCCAGACTGTCGCTGTTCCCTTCTCTTTCCAACTAATTCCCTTCTTTTTTATTCACTCACACTAAATAGCGTTGATTTTTTTCCTTTCTATAGAAATAATAAAGTTCAATACGGAATGTTATATATTTTTTACGTATGTATATAAGAATTACCAGAATTTCATTATCAAATACAACACATATCAGTGGTTTTCCTTAATCGATAACTTATTTATCTTTTGACGTAACTTCTAGATTTCATAAGTGGGTTTTCCTTAAATTCTAACTCATACGCAAGTGCAAAATAAAATATAGCCTACATGAAATTGAATTAAAAAATGATCCCGAAGTAAGTGACAAACTAAATTCATGGACAAATGAATTCATGTAGTAATTACGCACGAAAACAAAATTTTGTGAAAAGTGAAATCCAAAATCAAAGAAAAGACTTATTTCTATTCTTGACAAAGTAAATAATATTTTTTTACAAAATGAAAAAATAATGTTGTTTTATAACGCCCATAAAAGAAACAAAAATTATGTTCAAGTTTTGCGGTACAATTAAATTATTAAATAAGAAACCACAGGCTAATATCTGCGTCCTTGTAAGCCGATTACATTTGATATAGCCTACTTATATATTTTACTTTTTCATTTTATACTCAGATATAAAATAAAATGACGAACAACATAGAATTAACGAAAGAAATCCAAGAGATTTCTATCTTACAAGTAAATCTCTTAAGATGAAGCTCATAAATTATTTCAGAAAATATATTAAACCTATAGATATAAAAAGGAATAAATTCGGCGTAGTTGAATACATTTGTAAGTTGAACGATGTGACCGAAAAAAATATTCAAGGATTCTTGACAAAATTTTTGTACTGAATAAATCGTTTAAAATAACATTAAAATTTAATATAACCTCAATTTAATCTAAACTGAACTAAAATTGATTGCGTGAGTTTGAGTTGTTTGATAAAATAGAATTTACCCACACACTGTATCCCCCCACTCCCGTATCAGTACAAGGAACACGATAAAATAACAAGATTATTTGGCTGGCTTCCTCTAACTTTTAAATCGATTTGATAATAACAAAATAATAGTTGTTTTGTCTTTTAAAATGTAAAGTATTACCAAAAATAATATTTTTTTAAACTGTAGTAATAAAATCAATCTGAGATAAAACAAGGAGTACTTATTACAATTTTCAGTTAGTATTTAAAGTTGCATCAATACCTGGGTACTTAGCAAACACAATAGATTACATAAAGTTAAAATTTCGATATCTTAACTAATATAAAACCCGGATCTTTGGGTTACGAGTCAAATATTTTCATATTAAACCACCGAGGATGTTATATTTTAATTATAAAACATAAAACTTCTTTTAATGATACTAGGTTATCTACCTATTAAATACTGCCGTATGTCTAAACTTTTTCAGTTAACTTTAGGTCTAATATTCACGGATGTATCCAGCGAGGGGACAGCTGCCTTCTTAGAAACTCAAAAATGTAAAAATAAAATCTAGAAATTGAATGAATTTACTAAAAAACAACGGTTTTCGAAAATTTTTAATTTCTTTGAACACCATTCCGTTGTTTAGATCGTTGGTTTGCCAGTTATAACTGTCATTGAACTTCAAAAAATAAAAATCTTAAGTTCGAGGCGTACGTTTGGGTTTAATGCATGTTTCTCTAAAAGGCTTCGATTCTTGAACTATTATTATCTTTATTTATTTACTTAACGTCGCATCAACTGCAACGGTCATTAGCGACGACATTGGGGTGTTACTTTGTACAATGGAGGACGAAATGAATTTTTTTAACATATGAAAATATGCTGTGCTTGAGTGGAATTCGAACCCACGACCGCATGAATTATTTTTGTCAGTTTCATTTGGGACTCCGTCGGGTTAGTTTCATGAACATTACATTTAAATCGCATAATCATTTTCTTCTGCCCATAACAGACAGGTGGAGTGTCAAATTATTTACACTCAATCTGCTCGTTGCAGGGCTAAAATAAATAATTCTGTTTCTTATCACATGGTCAGTCAATTAAATGACTGAATCATTTAAGAGCAGAAGAGGTAGAGGTGTAAAAGACACTAATCAGAGTTATCTTCTCTGAAAGTAATGAATTTCATTGTACAGCCAGACCCTGTGGTGAATGAAGTGAAGGTGTCATTTACAGAGTGGAAAATATGTGTTTTTCAGAGGGCCCGGCATGCTGATAAGCGTACTTTTCCACTCAGTGAGGAAGGCAATGGTAAACCACCTCACTCCTCGTTTTACTTAGTGAAACCTCTAGAGGTTCAAACCAGCCTTTCGGCTGTTGACCTAAACAACAACAATCATTTTCTTATAAATTCTCAAAAACTTGAAAAAAACTGAGTGAATAGATATTTTACATATAAATAGGCCTACTATAAAATACTGCTCATTGAAGTGGAAACCAACTGACGAAACGTAACATCGACATTCTAATGATACTCAGTAATATTTGCGCAATAAAATGTAATTTAGTTATTCTTCATTACCAAAATTTAGATGCGTGCAAAATTATTATTACGTTCCAATAAAAGATTCCAAAAGATTGTTTATTTTTGTTTGTACTCTGTGCAACGTGCGCAACGAGATAACCTAAACACGTACATCCTGGATTAATTTAACTGTAATGTATAAATAAACGCTGAGTTAGTATTAAAAACGACTGAAACAAAAATAGTTTCCTCTTACGTTAAGATCCAGTACCTAAAGAAGGTGAAGTTATCCCAACTACATTTCTTGCGTAAACGTGGGTAATATATAAATAAATACAAATTATTTTTAGTATAAAAGTGATCCAAATACAAATAAAAAGTGTCCCCCTGAAAAAATAGCTCACAAAAATCTGAAACGATATTTTGTGGAGGTTTATAAATCATCAAGTTCTCTATTTTGTACGCAAAGACCATTCATTTCACTTACAGAAACGGGCATGCGTGATCATCCGAATAGCAAAGACAGCTGGAGGCAGTTAATAGAACTGTGGGTAAGCATGGAATGACGTCACTGTGACGTAACTACCACACCCCCACCAAAGCTGACCTGCCCTATTTTGAGATATCCCCCTCTCTTGTATAGCGTGCTAACAATGCAAAAGAATGTTTTCTGATAAAATTCCAATCCTAATGCGTAGTGACCACAGCCTATCTTGAAAATGTTTTACTTTGCAAAAATAATGAATTAAACAGAAATGTACTTGTATTCGGTACGTCACAGTCGTGTTATCAAAATATGTACAAACTGTATAACAAACTTCGTATATCATAATAAATATTAAAAAAACCTTAACATCCAATCTGAAAGATCTAATAACTCAAAATACATCACGAAATTTGATAAATGATTTCAGATAAGTTGGTAGTGCTCTAACCTATCAATTCTTTAAAAAAAATAAATTTCACCAACATAAATTCCTGACGCTTGTAATTAGCCTGATTTAGTAATTTTATTTTGGGTAGGCTAATACTGCAAAAGTTTATATTATCTTTATAAACTATAAATTCAGGCACTATCACTTCGTTGTTAAACCTGAAGCGAAACACTTCTCAGATTGAACACCAAATCAACGACATTTAAGCTGCAGTAGGCAAACAGACAGAAGAGTTATAGGACAATTATCGACGAAAAACACCAAGTAGATGGACAATGGCGATTATTGCCTATGGTGGTTTATCATGAATGTGAGTCATAGACAATGCGAAAAAGAAGTCGCCTTTATCGGTCACAATCAAGATTTCCGGAAACCAGGCTCGTGAAACATTTCAACTTTTTGAAAAATAAAACAAAGAATAACTGGTTTAAAGAGATCCTGAATGTTTTGGAGGAGTTATAAATATAACATGGAACAAGTTGAGGGCAGAGAAGAGAAGAAGAGTCTGAGAACCACCAACACGAGACTTACAACATTTGAACGACAATAATACACCATTAGTAACGAACAAAGGGCGCCAGGTCGGAAAGAATAAAAAGTTTTGGGAACAGACGTAGTTTAAAAGCTCGAGCTAATTGATTTCTATTTTGATAATCACAAAACTAAATTGTTTGAACAAAAACCTACTTATGAAGGTTGAAAATACATCAATATAGGTAATACCACAAGCCTTAAAAAGTTTGGTAATTTAAATTTGTTTAAAAAAGAAAACTATACTAGATTGTTAACATATATTAGTGTACACGAATTTCAATAGTTTTTGGTTGATAAATATATAAACTTCTAAGGTAAACGCTGAGGAAAATTGTTTGTTATTGGATACAAATGGTTGGATAACACGCTTATTGAAGTAAGCAAGTAGAGGTAATAAACGAATTAATAATGAATTAATTAATTTAACAATTTATTAAAATTTAGGCTCATCAGTTTTATCTTTATAAGTCCCTTACGGAGTCTCCTGGATGCATTTAAAAAAACTGGTAAGAAAAAATTACAAAAGATCCATTGTAAATAAATTTTTGGCACAACCATTCGTATGGCAGTTAAACGAGTGGGACATCGGGAAATAACACTAACACCGACTGTACAAAGGAATAAAGGGATAGTAAGGATACAATAAAAACTATAGAGGCGAGTTTTGGAAAAAGTAAGGGCAATAAACTGAAACAACCTTACAGTCAGTCATACTCTCAATTCCTTTCGAGTGCCTCATAATCTGCAACATGACGCATACATTGCGTCAGTAATTTAAATGTAGGATAAGTGGTTTTAAAAGATTAAAACTTCCTTTACTTTAAATCGAGTTAATCTATTTATCAAACAATAGGCCCGTTGTTGTGGTCAACGTTTTGACAAACTGGCTTCAACGTCAGATGTTCCGGTTCGATTCCCAATATGGTCTAGTAATTTTATTCCTTATTTTCTTCTTATTATTCTTAATCAGCGTAGCATCCTCCATACAGGTTTCCAATTTTGCCTCCACAATCCTCTGCTCTGGGCCATTGATTGATGTCCTTATAATTAATTGTAGTTCATTAAATGCAATTCCTTATTTTAATAATAATAGTATCATTCATTGTCTTTGAAAAATTCAATTCCTAATAACGTAACAAAATAACAACTACAGTCTAACTTCTATAACTTGAACGTTTATAACTCGAATTTTCTATATCTCGAATTGAGTTTCAGTTCCCTTCAACTTTCCATGCATTTACCATGTAAAAGTCATCTATAACTCGAATTCCCCCATTTCTTTAAGTCGAACTAATTATTTCGTTTCTTTTGACAGAATTATACATAGTTCTCAAAATAGCGGTTTTGGTCTTTTGAAAAATGTAGGTATAATGCTGCTTCTTTCATTATAAGAGGAAATGTTCAACCATAAAAGGGAACAGGCCTTCAAAGTCAGCTGGTTGCCTTTGTATAGGTCTAATAGGCATAAACAGAAACAATGAATTTCTTTAAATCGACCAATCTTTGGTCGACCACAGAGTAATACAACCATAGTCTGTTGGTACAATGTACCGTATTCAGCATGTACGGCGTAATTTTGGAATACTAAATACAATATGTACAGTATTTAACACTAGCCAATAGCAAATGCAACGTACAATACTGTATTACGAAATTACAAATGTACAGTAGGCCTACATATTCCACATCTTATAGGTTACTGTATTAGCCTATGTGGAATGTTCTGTTTTTGTTTTTTTTAATGATTGCTTTGTTTTATTTTTCCATAACTCGAAATTTGTTTCCCAATCCTTTGAAGATTCGAGTTATAGAAGTTCGACTGTGTATGCCTAAAACTAAACTAAGTAAATATCAATGTAAACCACTACAATAAATAGTTCTTTTGATGAATTAAAATTATTTTTAGTTACCCGCACCGCTTATATGTAGCCAAACATGTATTGAGGAATTATAGGATTTTAAACATTTTATAGTTGGTATCACGGTTACTATACTAGAAAAGTACAGTAAAGTAACGTGAAGTATAGTAAAGTAATCTAGTAAAGTAAGCGTGGTTGGTATGGATGTAGCGGTACTTCAAAAGAACAAAATGTTAAATTTCAGCTGTGTCAACAAAATTACTTTTCTTTTCATTTAGTATTTCAAGGTTAACGCTGAACACGAACTACCACTGACTATCGCAAATTCGAAAGAAAGCGGTTGGCAGGATTGTGGATTTTCAATAAAATTTCTTTTAATAGGATTAGGCTACTTTTGAATTTGAAAGTAAAGTATTGCAGACGCACCGTCTATAAATTAAAAAAGAAGCACATGGTTTTAATTGAATTAAAATGTATTTTTACAAAGGTTTTATATTTTATTTTTTAGCATTTCCATAAAGTAATTTTATATTTAAAATTATGATATGAAAATTATTTAACAACACTAAAAGTTTCAATAAATTTTTTTTCAGAATACAGATAATTTTATTTGTTACTTATTTAAGTTAATTCTAAACTGTCTTATTCTGCATATAAATTAAAAATAAAATAAAAAAATTCTTAGAGGTAATATTTTATTTTATAATGAATAGCTGAACCTGAATACGCAATATCCGAAATATTAAATCGTTTCAATGAATGTATGTAGCTACCAATTTTGAATATAAATGGAAAATGTTTACTAGCAAATGCTAAAAGCTGTAAAGGAAATGTTAAATCTTGTTATTGTGAATATTAATTAAAATTTTACAAATAATTTTATGATTTTTTTTAAATTCTTGCTATCTGCGTTTTTGGCGTTAAATACAATTTAAAGGTATAATTATGAAAACAAATTACTCTAATACTATAAATTTTTCTATTTTCGTCCCCTAGAAATATAATTTTCCAGAAGAGTTTTACCAACTCTACGGCCAAATAGAACCTACATAACGTTCAAATTCCTAGGCCTTATAGCACCAGAGATTTCGGGTAGGGCCTGTTTGTTAAGTCAGCCAATGAAAGTATTTTAATTTAACATAGATTGTAATTTATACATACTACTTGACGGTCATTATATTATAAGAAAAACGAGTGGGATTTAATTACAATAAGTATAATTATAATAACAATTATAACTAATGTTATAATACAATTATATAATCCCACATTAAGAAACGTCTTTGCAGGTTAATCAATTGTTATCCACATATGAAAGTTTCAGAGTAATTAACAGTACTTTAAAATCGAAAGGAGGTGTGTTTTTAAAGGGTAATAAGTAGGATAATAAGTATAATGTAAGGCGTGATAAATTCTTGAACGTTAATTAATTCAGAACATGCGCCAAGTGTTACAATCTATTTTAAAATTCAAATTAGTACCATGTATTTTAACAGCAAGTAGAACTCCTAAATGAATAATCTTATCAGGACTATCAATCTTACTGTTGTATTGCATTATGCAACTACTTATTAATTAAGGGCTATATAGTAAAACCCCGATTATCCATAACCCGATTATCCGAAATAGTTTTTTTATTTTTCTGCAAATTGTGTAGGTAGAAGAGGAACTACTACTGTACTCAATCTGGTAGGCAACGCTACGTGTACTACAAGTCGTCAACTTTTAATGAATTTAAAGACATCAGCAAATAAACGCGAATCAGTTTCTCCCGGTCGAAAGATCAGTAAAGATCGCATAACGGCTGTTGTCTGAGCGAATTTAACTGGTTCACATAAAATTCATAAAATACAAATAGTCAAGCACTTGAAGCGTTAGAAACAGCTTTAATTTGGTATGAAATGCAGCCTGCAGCGGATTTATCTACTCTCCTGACTATCAAACGAGTCAGGGGTCTAGCAGCATTAAAGCGAAAGAAAAATGTTAAGCAACTCAAAATAAGCGATTTTTTTAAAAAACAATGAACTGCAATAGGTAAATGATTTTTGTTTCTTATAAAATCATATAATATTTTATTTTAACGTACCTATTTTTATTTATTACGATTCTGTATAGATTCACACTTTTCATTGTTTTTCCACTATTTAAATTGATATTTTTCACTACTAAGTATATTTATCTTTTTATTATTGCCTTTCCCGATTGTGATCGATTATACGAATATATAAGCCGATAATATAAGTACTTTTCTCCCTTTGTTAGGGAGATCTTGAGAAAGCTACATAAAAGTAAATCGAAAATCCAAAATAGATCCCATTAAGTATGACACAAGAAAACTCACATATGTCTACTTCCAGATAACGCGAAAAACGGGCTATATGAGCGACACTTCTCTTACTTGGCCCCCCAAATTTGGTAACCTGCTACCTAAACATATAACTGAACTAATTGAAATGCAAAAATGGATATTAATATCGAAAGGAAGTGATAAATAAAACACTAAGTTAACTCTGAGCTCATTTTACTTTTTTGAGGTAAATAGTTCAAAGATTAGTGAAGTAATTTTTTTTAACATATTCTGGCACATGGTATTTTTGTATCTATAGTTGGATATGTTAATTTCCAATACCTCGGTTATTGAAATGAATGTGTAATAGGATAGGAATGGATGTGTGTAAAATCTACTACAAAATTTTAAGCTGAAAATTGTATTATTTTTTTGGAAATAAGGTATTATTATTAGTAAACGACGATTTAATATAAAACAAACTTGTGCACAACTTAATCATACTGTTAAAGCACAGCAAAACTGAATTTTTTTGCAGTGTGAAATGTGTCAAAAAGGATACAATACAATATTATTCCAACGAGTGTTTCCAAAAACAAGAGTTACATAATTTTAAGATAAGGTAAATCGTGTTAGATTTTATCAGTTGTGCTTTTAATGTTTAGCATTCTGATTTATTAATCAGAACGGTAAACGTTTATTATATAATAGAACTGTGAACAGTAAACATTGTAGTGACCGATTATTTTATACAGGCATATACTATTTACGTATACAAAAGATCGCTCAGAACAAAATCGTTTAATGTAGAAAGAAATTGTAAGGTTGATATACTGAAACAGATTTTTGGTTTGGCATGCAATTCTCTCTAACGTTAACATTTTTATGTTACGCGATTTGTATTTTATTACAAATTACCATATCATCGAATGCCTTAACAGAGAATACTTTTCTAAAAGTGCGTTACAAAATAATATAATAACTTATCGCGAAAGGAAACATTTTCCGATGTAGTGAAGGTTAAGAAAAATAATATGAATTAAATTAAAATATTTACTCTATTTTTAACGAAATTAGGTAGTATAACTGAGTTGTTCGCATTTTAAAGCAGTAAGTTATGTCAGTTTGGCCGCTTATAATTTAAAATAGATGACATACTTTTTGACAGCTAAATATATTTTACAAATCTGGGATTTAATTAAAACAGAAAATTAAGGAATATTATAAAAGCTCCATTTATACGAGGACCATGAATTTGAAGTTGTGAAGGATATTTCCATCAGTAGTACTTAGTAATCGTGAATTGTATAATTATGTTCTAAATTTCATATTGTTTTTTTTTAGGATTATTGTAATGTACTGAGGGATGGATAATCAGATCATTTGGTTGTGTGTAACACCATAACGAAATTTCACGGAATGCAATATTTTAAATGAACCTACATAGAAAATAATAAAATCTAATTTTGGCTCTCTTGTGTTTTCCGATGTTTTGTACTTTTAAAGAATACATATTAATAAAATATTAAATTTAAAATACATCTTTTTTAAAGATAATATATTCATCACTACTTTACTTTAGATATCTTCAGACTGTCAGTCGTTCGGAACTATGGGTAGTGCCAAAAAGAAGAAGTTACCCGCACCACTTAATAGCAATGATTAGAAGTATGTACGAAGAGACCACTGTTGTACTAGGTATAGATGGTAAACTGATATCGGATCCCTACAAACAAAGGATTAAGGCAGGGATGTCCATTATCACCCACACTTTTTAGTATAGGCCTATATATATATTTTTTTTAATTCCTAATATGTGTACGTTGCAATCTGTTCAATTCAGAACAATAAACAACCTCATGACCCAATGAGATGAGAATGATGTGTATGACGTGTAAATGAGGTGTAGTCTTGTACAGACCCAGGTCGACCACTCCTGAGAGAGTATGGTTAATTGAACCCCAACCATCAAAGTACACCGGCAATCACTGTCTAGTATTCAAATCGGTATAAAAGTAACTACCTTTACTAAGATTTGAACCAGGAACCTTCGTCTCCGAAAATCAGCTGTTAAACAGCTGATTTTGGCGACGACTTTACCTCTAGACCAACCCGGTGGGTTAATGCCTATATTGACGACATTTTTCAGTCATGGAAAATGAAAAATAGCTTAGGAATAAGACTGGGTGATGAATAGCTCCTTAGTGCAGTCCTGTATGCTGATGACATGGTTATAATTCAGAAGTGTGAGGGTGATCTACAACAAACACTCTTCACACTAACCAAAAATGTGGAAGAACATAATATGAAGGTATCAGTAAATAAGAAAAAAAGTCTTGGGATTCTTTAAAAGACCCCAGTAAAATCCAAAATAGTCATTAATGGACACATACTAGAGCAAGTGAACCACTATAAATTATAAATACCTTGGAACTGATGTCTAATATGACGATGACGATGATGTGAAAAATAAACTATCTAAATTTAATTAGATATGTAGGACAATTCATAGGATACTGAGGCAAAAGACAAGACTCGAAATAAGTTTAAAGTTTTGTAAGACGGTGGCAGTTCCAGCCTTGACTTACCGCAGTGAAGCATGGGTGATGAGGGAAAAACACATAAACTGCAAAAATTAAATTCTTAAGGCCTGTCAAGGGTTGTAAAGACTAGACAGGATCAGAAATGAAGATATAAGACAAGATTGGGAATTTTTCCACTCAACGAAAAAATAAAATTGTATCGTGCCCAAAGGGTCGATCATTTAAATAGAATGCCAGAAAACCGCTTGCCTAGTGTGGCTAGAAGATACAAACCAGTGGGAAGTAGAGATATTGGCAAGCCGAAGAAAAGTTGGGTACCGGAACAAGTAGAAATGCCTAACCCGTGAAGAGAAGATTAATGACTACAAGAAACACGTTATGCAGCCATAATTATTTTTGGGACAGAAGAACTTTCATCAATACTAAAAAATAACCAAATTGTTTTAATAATATAACCGAAAGTTACATTAATCATTTGACTACAAATAAGAACACTTAAGAAAACGGATATTTTGTTATATTTTAAATGCTTTTGATTTGATCAATACACAAGATGTAGATGCAAGTAAAAATTAAATGATTACGAATTAAAAAGATCATTCTCGCGAATATAAAGAACTGTAAATTATACGAAGTAAATAAATGTCACTTGTACGTTTGCGTCATACAATAGAAGCAAAGAAGTCCTTGACAATCAAAAAGAAGATAAAGGTCGCCAGTGTATTGACATTGTTGATTAAGATATGTCATAGAATTTTAATATCTGATTTATTAAGATACACACTATTTTAAGATACAAAAAAACTAAAATAATGAGATAACATGATAAAGAGAAGGAAAGAAAACCAAAACTGTAACCGCTTCCTCATCGTTTCATCGTGAAATTAAAAAAAAACTATCTTTTCTAAGATTATTAACACATTACCTAGTTTAAATCATTAAATTAATATTTTTAACGTTACGTATTCGAAGTTATATATCAGAAAACACAAGAATGTTAAAAAATTAATTTACTACAGATTTAACAGATTTAAGAACGCTTTACAATTTCAAATATATTTTTGTGCTAAGTATGTTTTAATTGATATAATTGTCTGCGGTAAAAATGTATTGTAATAACTAATTAACTAATAAATCTTTGAAATTCATCCTGTAATTGTAAATTAATATAAAAGTAAAAATACTTTTCACCATCTTTCTTTAGTCTACTTTAAATTTCTTATTACCTAATATTCGGCACTCTTAGACTTCATATTTCGGTGGATCCACCATCATCAGAGTATTGTACATAAAATTAAAAATTCGAAAGTAATACGTTAAAAGCTTTTCAGAAGATGTCAAATCTTCAGTCAGTCATAAAAAATACGTGCTTTTATAGAACAAAAAATGTTTTATACAAGTGACTAAAACATATTATCTCCTTAAAAGGTTTTAAAAATTACTTTCAATTTTCATGTTTAATGTACTCTGATGATGATTGTCCACCGGAACATGAAGTGTTTGGAATAATAGATAAATAGAAAATAGAAGCTACAAAAAATTAGTGAAACGTAGAGTATTTTTGTATTTTAAAAAGAATTTTTATCAGTTATTGAATTATTCTGAAGTCAGTAAAATCTTATGTAGATTAACAGCCTGTCAAAGACGTCCCCTACTAAATACAATAATAATAACGATTAAAATGATCCAATAATTATTTTTCGTTATTCCTGATTTGTGTACATTGCAATCTGTTCAATTCAGAACGATAAGCAACCCCATGACCCAATAAGATGAGAATGATAGGGCCTATGTATGATGTGTTAATGAGATGTAGTCTTGTACAGACCCAGGCCGACCATTCCAGAGAGAGTATGGTTAATTGAACCCCAACCATCAAAGTACACCAGTAACCACTGTTTAGTATCCCTATTCAAATCCGTATAAAAGTAACAACCTTTACTAGGATTTGAACCAGGAACCTTCGTTTCCGAAAATCAGCTGTTGAACAGCTGACTCGCGGCGACGACTTTACCTCTAGACCAACCCGGTGGATCCAATAATTTAAAGCATCAGTAACAAAGAACTTGAAATAATTTTTAAAGGTGTAGAAAATATATTTTAGGACATGAATCTGTTCATTAATAAATAAAAAATGATGTTAACCAAGGTATTGAATAATATACTTACGTTGTTTAGAAGGGGGTACTGAAAAAATACAATATAAGCAACCAGAATTAAAATTTGAAAGCAGAGGGTTAATATTTAAGGAAAAGTTTTTGTAGTTGGGTCAAGTTATTTAACCGATTGTGCAATATTTAAAATGTTTAACTTATTGATGATAGACTTCGATTGCGAAAGTATTCTTTAAGAGTTTGTTAATGAGGGAACTCATCAACAATATTATATCTTGCGCGTGGCAGTTATAACAACCGATATAAAAAGTTAACTATTTTATACTGCGTATCAAGAACAGATTTCATCATTGCGTACAACCCGTGAATATTAGTACAACGGTGAACTGGTAAACAAATCATAAGTGGCAAAATGCTTTTAACATGAAGATATATTTTTCTTCTTATCATCAAGAATTAGGCACACGGCCTGTTACGGCATCCAGTTCCAAAAATGATTGAACCTTCAATCTTTTTTTTGGCCTTCCCAGGTTTCGTCTTCCCCTCGAATTGTAACCTATAATCGCTTTGAGAATTCGATTCGCACTTGTCCTTCCAATGAGTGCAAACCACTGCCCTTTGTAGTCATCGATTCTTTCCACCATTGAAAACACCAACCAATCTGCAATCCGCAGTCAATTCAGTCTGGAAAATAATCCGCCACAAATCTCAGAAACCTCATCTCTGTCATCTGCAGTCTCAGCCTCTGGGCAGTCGTCATTGTCCATATCTCATATCCAAACAGCCAACTAAGAACAGTCATCACTCTATAATATTTCAGGAGTGTATCTTGAAAGTTCTTTTGAGTGCCCATTTATTTTTTTAAAACGCTCGGTCTTACAGTTGAAATCAAATTCTTCAAGAAACGAACCATTATATCCTAGAAAATCAAAGCCGCTGGTCTACTGGTTGGTTATCGATGAAAATTGTTTTCTCATTCTAGCACTTACCAACTGAAAGGCTGCTCATTGTAGAGTATCTTCATAATTAGATATATTATAACTTGATCGTCAGAAAATAAGAGTGTCAGGATGTTTTTCCTCTCTCTAAAGTCATGACCGTAAACAGGTAAACAATTTCAATTCCTGAATAATTTTTTCTGTATTTAAATTAAATAAGTACCCTTATTATTATTATTTCAAAGAATTTTTTTTTTCAGTAAAAGCAATCTCGTCAGTCAATGTATTGTTGTATAATTTTTAAACTTTAACTTCGAGAATTTACAATGAACTTTTAAAATAGTATTTTATTTTGTGGAAAGTAGTAATTTGTTTAAAAATAGGAGCCAAAAATCCAGTAAAATTTAAAAGTTGCAGTTTGCGAACAAGATTAAAAAAGAGATGTAAGTTTTGGGTTTGGAAAATACCTGGTAGGCATGTAAAAAAGTACATTAGTCTAAGTCAGTCCATGTTAGATAAAGTTCTCTTTAAACAATTAAATCTCAATTAAATAAAACTACAATAGATATAATATGTAATTAAATTACTACGTTCTAAAATAAAGTAGACAATAATTTTATGTATAGGTTCTGAATTGAACAATTTACGTATGTATTGGCCTTGAAACTGCATAAAACTAGGTCGAAATGATTGATGCAAATTCATTGTGGTTTATATAGAACGTAATTATAGTTATTACACTCAAAATACAAGGGAACTACATAAAAGGTAATTAAGGAGTGTAAATAAATAAATTGTTTTTAACGAATCTCAGAGATGTTTTTGTTGAGAGAGGACGGATGTAATGATCTGACGCAAACCAAGAAAAGTGCGATTATTGAATTGCATACAATAAAGGAAGTATCAGATAATAACCTGTATTAAAAGAACGACTCATAACTTTCATTGAAGTGTTGTACAAGGGCCTGCAATTTCGTGATCATGATAATTTTTATTTTCCGTGCCAATGCAACAACTATTACGTTTAATCAAATGCAAGTATGATACGACGCAAAATCAAATATACACTGATATACATTTTTCATAACGTAATAAAACCTTTACAAAGTGAAAAAAATAATGAATTTTTCTGTAGTGTAAAAAAAATTAGAAAAGTAAAAGCTTCTAGTATAATAAATGAAAGTGAATATACAATAGTTTCGCCTTCGCTGTAGATAAAATTAATGGGAGGGGTTTATAATTGTTAAAATATTTAATAGTCCAATCAGATGGCAGTACTAGAATGACGTCGTTGTTTCCCTCCCACAGAATGCACTACTCTAACTAGAGACCACGCCCATGTAATTATTTCTATTAATTTACACAATCTTCTCGATATTTTTTCCTGACTGATAATTATATTACAGTACAACCTGTCACATTCGGACTATATGGCGACCAGCCAATCCAGATTTGGAAAAATCGGGATATCACGAGTCATTTTTATAAATCGCTAGAGGGCCAGAAGTAATGAACACGTTTGTTGTTGAATATTATTTTAGATGTTTCAATTGGCTTATAATTTGTATTTGTACACTTTAGCCTACTCTTTAAAATAAAAAAAAGTAAAATTGGTTAAAAACTTTTACTTACAGAACGTAGTACTTACATCAGTATAAAACCTACTTGAAAAGTTTGTGATTTTCGTTTGCTTCACACACAGTTCACGTTTTTCTTGGAAACCATGTCTCTCAACCTTCTTAAAAGTATCACTTCAATTTCATTTGTTTCATTTGATGTTGAACATAACTGATCAAAGATTCCATGGTCTTGTATGCCTCAGAGTAACTCACGCTTGTTGTATCATCCTCTTTTGGTTCAGAGACTTTCTCATCGCTATTTCACACCATTTCTATGATGTAACTGTCTGTAATTTCGTTGACTTCATCTTCACTTAACCACTTCTTGTCATCGTCATTTATTTCTTCACATCTAGGCATGTTTTTTACAAGCTCTGTAATCTGGGTCTCTTTCTTTAAGGCGCGCGAAAACAGTATTCCAGGTCAACTTTCACTTTTCTATCCCTAACCATTTCGTTGCCTAAAATTGAAAAATTAGTTTGTAGATACGTCCGGGTATGGGAGAGTCCGGATATCACAGATACAGATGTGACAGGTTGTATTGTAATTAATTATTTACAAAATTAACACAGCTTAAAAATTATTATTACAATATGTCAGTGTTGTCTACAAAAAGATTATGATAGATTTGCGTTAAAATGAAGATTACCATTAATAATGCAAGATTGTGATATTTTGGAAAAATCTGATTTACTACTATTTTTTAAGGTTTTTAAGAGATAAAATTAATAGTTCTTAATTTTAAGTTAAGTGTTTAATTAAATAACTATAAAATACTTAAAATTCATATTAGAAAACTTTTGTAACACTCTTGCTGGCTCAGCATGCTTAGATAATGTAAATTATTTGAACGACGACAGCCTAATTAACACTTGAATCTTCAAAACGACTAATTTACAGTCAACTCCGGTTATAGTGAAACTTGCGGGCCGGCGTATTTGGTTCACTATTACAGACGTTGACGATAACTGAAAAGTACTTTTGTAACAATGATGGAACTACAAGACAGAGTGCAAACCTTAGTTTCAAATGATCGTTTAAAAATCAAGTGTTTAATAATGACCCGCAAATTACATTCATTAAAAATAATTTTTTTGAAAAAAATTTCTATATGAATTCTTCAGTATTTTGTTTTGAAGTAGTCAGTTATTTTATTGTTTTCAACGAATTTCTGTGACGAGCATTTTCACTAAATTCTATTCGAGGTCCTGTGCTTTTTTAACAGTACGTTGGTAACTCCTTCGATAAACCTCAGCACAGTCCCGACACTTTAAATGGTCTCTCTAATTGCTGAATTGCTTTCCTCATTCAGGGATTGCATTGGATCTTGTTGTTTAGGTCAACAGCCAAAATGCTGGTTTGAACCTCTGGAGGTTTTACTAAGTAAAAACGAGGAGTGAGATGGTTTACTATTGCCTTCCTCCCCGAGTTGAAAGAGTATGGTTATCAGCATGGCAGGCCTTCCGAAAAGCACCCACTTTCCACCCTGCAAATGACAGCTTCACTTCATTCAACACAGGGTCTGGCTTTATAGTGAAATTCATTACTCTTAGAGTAGGTAACTCTGAGTACTGTCTTTTACACAGTACCTCTTCTGTTCTTAAATTGTTCAGTTATATAATTGGCTGACTATGTGATAAGAAACAGAACATTTTCCTCCATCCTTATAGTTTACCAAAATAGTAAGTAGTCTACGTGCAGTTTTACCTCTATCTTCAAAAATACAACAAAATCAGGTAGTGAAGTTCTTACTTTCGTTTTCAGAAGTAATTTCAATGTATTTCATTTGCATACGGGTCGGGACTTACGGATTCCGTTCATTATTGCCAAATGTTTACTATAACCGGAGTCGATTGACATATTTTTCCATCTTAATTCAGTATTGATTTTGAAAAGAAAGGAAATATCGTTTTTTGCCACAAACTGAAAATTACTTCCTCGAATCGGATTTAATATAGATGCAACAATTGACCTTCATTTACAAAATTGTATTAATTTACACAAAATACATAAGAAATATAATTATGAATCAGGTAAACTATTATTAAAAAACCATTAGGCCTACACGAATAATTATAACTCAATATGCTTATGAAGAATTTAAATTTTATGAAGAATTTAAAGAATTAAATTTTTGGCAATTTTATAACAATAGTCTAAACCGTAATTTTTTCTCCATTTGAACAACATACCAACGGGTTTTTAGTTTCAGAGTACTCAACGTGTTAGTAGCTGACTTGAAAGGAAATAAGATTTATAATTAATAATTTTTGCTACAAACACACATCTAAGAATAGTAGGTCAAATTTACATCTATTTAGACCTAATTTACAAGAAATATAGTTTGTCTAGGCCTTATATTCACAGAAATTAAGAACAAGGACTTTTCAAAATTCAAGTTCAAGGTTAGATTAACGACAAAGTTAATATAGTAAGTTTCCAATGTCACATTAATTTCTTTATTCATCCTTTTGACAGTACTTTTTAAGAGTATATCTTTTACAACCAATAATTAAAATAATAGGCACAATAAAGAATGCACATTCATTAATATAACAGTTAAAAAAAAAGATCACCAGACACCAAAAGAATACTATAGTAACAATTCATTTTAACAAGTGTTCAGAGAAGTAAGGTCAAAACTTAATACTTCACGGTCAATGTTACACGACATCTGTGTACGTCCAATATTTGTCTTTGTATTATGCAACTACAGCAAAAATTTCCAATTTTAAAAGGCTCAATTTAAAAGGCCACCAAAATTTTCGTTAGATAATTACAATTTTAAGAAGGTTGTTATGAAAATATTTTGTAAATTTCCACCATAGAAATCTGTTGGTACACAGTTTTTAAAACATCAATAAATTATTTTAACATCATATTTTTTGACTGATGCCATCCTTAAAAAAATCCCAGCGTTATCGATTCAGTTAGAATAAATTTGTGTTTTAACCATGCTATTTTAATGTGTCATCTAACTCACCGGGTTGGTCTAGAGGTAAAGTCGTCGCCAAAATCAGCTGTTTAACAGCTGATTTTCGAAGATGAAGGTTCCTGGTTCAAATCCTAGTAAAGGTAGTTATTTTTATACGGATTTGAATGCTAGACAGTGGTTACCGGTGTACTTTGATGGTTATGGGTTCAATTAACCATACCTCTCAGGAATGGTCGACCTGAGTCTGTACAAGACTACACCTCATTTACACGTCATACACATCATCCTCATCTCATTGGGTCATGGGGTTGCTTATTGTTCTGAATTGAACAGATTGCAACGTACACAAATTAGGGATTACAAAAAAAAATTACGGTATCTACACTAATATTAAAAAGACAAAGCGTGTTTTTTCTGTGCAGGCTAATTTCCAAAACTACTGAACGGATTTTCGTGTAATTTTGACAGAATATTCGTATTTATATTCATAGCAATATTTTACTTTTAAATTTTCCAAAATGATAACCCTAAGAGCCCTAATGAAGATTTTCATAAATATGTATGTGTGTGTGTGTGTGTGTGTGTGTGTGTGTGTGTGTGTGTGTGTGTGTGTGTGTGTGTGTGTGTGTGTGTGTGTGTGTGTGTGTGTGTGTGTGTGTGTGTGTGTGTACATGTGAGTACGTATTGCTGTTGAAGTAGAAGAAGAGGTTTGATGATGGTGAGAGACGTATGGGGGGGGGGAAATTTCAAAACGTCGTGTGGTGTGTGCGTGTGTGAACTATTATTGAAAACAGTGAAACTGAAACTGATAGAAGGTTAGTAGACGATGTCGTGGGGGATACCACCTGATCGTTCGAGGAAATGTGACAGGGCTGGGTTTCTTCTAAGAAATCATACTGAGGGGTAGTTATGGAGAGACAAATTTAGTTTCAGAATCAGAAGTAAGTTTAGCTTGGGTGTAGAGTCAAATATATATATCAATTATAAAATTAATATATATATTACGAAGGAGTTGCCGTGTTTTTCATAATATTAAATGAATAATATCATAAAAAATTGGCTGGGCGTTGAAGACAGTAGTACATACTATAAGACTATCGAGAGTTGAGAGCCGTACGCGGGGGAATTTATAAAAACGTTGCGTGTGTTTGTGTGTGTGTGTACGTTGGAATATACAGCAGTATAGCAGCTACATAATTTCTGTTACTTATTTTTTAAAAAAATTGATTGCACATGTTTCGCGTGCTAAGCCGCACGGGGCACGCTAGTTACTTATAAAAGTGAGATTTAGAAAAAGCATTCGCATACTTCAGCAAGTTTGTAAATTTGCATTCAGACGTTCTTCTAGATTTTATAAAACTATGAATTAAAATTTGGAAAATTAAGTTAATATTTTACTGAATATATAGAAAATAGAAACATAAATATGCTAAAATAATCTAGATCCTGGGTAATGTAACAAAACCAGCTATCAATTACGCCATCATGGGGTTTGAAACACTATTAATTTTTGGACAAATAAATCAAACGTATTCATAACAAACATAAATTATTTGTTCAGTTGCCTGATGACAGTACAATTATTTTTTATCTTCTAAATTTTTATCTAAACAGTAAATTGTTAAGTTGATAGAAATATTGACTGCTTAAAAAAACTGTTATAATGATGCCAATAAAAACAGTATTCTTCTACTGAAAACAAAATGACGTGAATTTTAAAAATTACAAACTTCATCCTTAAAAAATTAAATTTATAAGTGATTAATGATCATAAACTTTTATCTATAAATTAATAATAAAACCACCATACTTAAATATTCTGAGTACTTTTAAGTTGTGGGTAATATTTTAAATTAATATTTTGAGATAATAATGTTGAATTTTAGGGGGTAAACATTTTTAAAGAATATAAGAACCTTGCATTAGTGATTTCTTTTAAGGATTACACGATCTGAAATTTCAAATTCAATGTGTTGTCTTTGGAGAACAAAAAGGTAAATTTTACACCAAATGATTTCAGTACGAAATTTTATAATTATGTAGAAGCTGTCCAACAAAGGTAAGTTGTAATGTGCGACACAAAAATCTAATGAAACAACAGTAATATTATATGAGGTGCTTACTAATTAATTTCACTACAATTTCTAAAAATCTGACACGAAATTGATCGGATCATAGATAAAATAAATAAATATTTACATTTTTAAAACACTAATGAAACGTGGTAAACATTTACGGCTCATCAAATATTTTTATGTGACTTACATTTAAAAACCATTGAAGCAATATTAACCATAAAATAAATGTAAACAAACATACCGAAGGCGGTAGACTGGAAATGTATTTATCTGCACTAATTATAACTTGGATACTTGGCTGCATATCCATAGCAGGCAAACTTGCCGATGGGTATGCCATTTTGAGTGTTTAAATGTTCATAAATACAATAATAATTTTAAGGATACATAATTACAAAAATTTGCGAAGTGTTCAAATTGTGTGTATTGTGTGTAATCATTTTCATGTGGGAGGAAAAGAAGTAAAACAAAAATAAAAACATCTGATTCCTGAATTGTATTTTCGGAACCGCGAAAGCTCTTAACGCTGTCTTTAAAATTAGTTGTAGTTAGACTTCAATTTAGTTTTTCACTTTGACAGATTTACAATTATTTTAAACTTATTTGACATTAATATATTACTAATATTTAGGGTTTAATAATAATAATAATATAATATAATATTTAGGGTTTAAAATATATGTAGTTTTCCTTTAAAAACTTATTTAAAACCAAAAAAATAATAAACAAATCGATTAATAATTGAATCAACTTTAGCAGAGCTTAACGAATATGCTCGTAGCTACAGGAATTGTGGTGTATAAGTTAAAGGAATCCCAAGATATCGATAATTAAAAAGTTTGACTTGAAATCGATTAACACAATTTTTTGCCTCTTCTTTCTAACTTAGCCCTAAGTGGAATACAAACTAAAAGCTTTTCGTGTTGGGTAAAAGCAGCCCGGAATATCCAGGCCTCTTAAAGTCATTCTAGCTGTTGCGACTGATGTTTCGATAATCGTCATTAAATTCAGTGCTGACTCGACAGCCTTAATCGACCCTTATCAAGTTTTGTTTTGGTACCTAGTATAAAGAAGAGATGACTTGAATTCTAGTGTGAGATGAAGTGGGTATATGTAGTAGGCCTATACTGTTAAAAATTTAAAATAAATTGAAAAAAAATGACTAAGTTCTGCTGCCATAATAAGAAGATCTTAATTAGTCTACCTGGGGCCTCATCTCTGTCGCCGACTGACGCGGAAGAAACACATTTTGACTGAACGAAACAGTTGGTCGTATGCGGAGTATTTCTTGGTTAACTAGATATTAGAAGACGCTCGCAACCAACAATTGAATCAAACTGATATTATACGCGCTAACTGTGAAGCCTATGTGGACATACAAGAATCAACTCTGGGGGACAGTAAAAAAAAATACAATACTGATATTATGGAACGTTTTCAAACAAAATGTTTACGAACAGCTCTTGTGATACCATGGTACCAACAAAACAGATTATCCATAACGACATAGGTATTACCCGAGTGAGATACGAAATTACACATGCGAACAAAGACTTAACGGATATCCAAATTATTTCGCGATAAACTTGTTAGAGAAACTGCGACTATACGTTTACAAAACTTAACAGATAGGCCTACGATGTGTTAGACTTAAGTACCGGATCTTATTATAAATCCTTTAACATCACTTTTACAGAAAGTTTAAAATTATTTTCGGTTCAATGAAAAGACTAAAAATTATAATACTAATTATTCATAAATATTTTGTAACATTAATAGTAATGGACAATAATGTATTTTGTGTATTCTGTGTTAACTTCGTTGCTTATTTTTTTTGTATAAAAGAGCAAATTGTAATCTTGCTGATTAAATAATTAAAAAAAACTTAGTTGCCGTCTTGAAGGTACTAGTTAGTATCTACTTGTAGTTCGGTTATACTCTGAAGTAAAGTCTGGAAATTTGTCACGAAGTTCTATCACACACATGCAGACCGATCGGTTAAAACATGTTTTTGAGCTGAAAACGTGCAAATCCAAAGAAAACTCGATTTCGAAAATTTGATACAATACCAAAACTTGCCTGGCCTAAATCTGATAAAGAGAAGTAATAATGGGGATTCGATTTTTGTCAATGTCGGTCAAGTTTCAGTTGATTACTTTTCTCCCAACCCAAGAAAAATCAAACAGGTAATCTTAACAGCCTCAGTCAATATACAATACAGGCCTACAATAAAGAGGAGAACCAAAATTTTACAGAAAAGTGTATACTAATCAGTAAACAATAAACTTAATGGTCGCAGCATTTTGGTTTTATCAATACATTAATACAGTTATTGTTTTTATTAACATAAGATAAAATCAATAAATCATACCTTTGTGGGTACAATATTGTCAAAAATATTAAGAGACAACATTCCAGAACTTCAGCGGTTTCAATGATCCCAAAACACATAAAATAAATAATGATGTTTGCGAATTTTCAATTCTGAAAAAGAAGATACCAGAACCAGTTGGGGACAAGATCTTCATTAGATATACCTGTCTTCTTCAAGGACATCTACACATTTTTTTTAAAATACCTAATAATGGGAAAAACGAGATCTCGTGTTAAAAACGTCAGAAGAAAGAGATATGTGAATTGAATTCGTAACAAGGTCAAATTTGAGTACAATTAGCAAGTTCTATTCAAGTATGATGCGCAAATTCTGTTTGACGTTGATGCTAATAGGCTAAACATTTTTTAGTGCGGCTAATGAATGTACTTCGAGTATGTTAGAAAAAAAAATTGAACAATTGTTTACAGAAAATTAAAATAAAACGTTCTGAAAATTCAGAAATTTATAATTTAAAAAAAATTCGAAGTGGGAGTGGCGTAAGGCAGTTTAATCAATTTATTTCAAACAGAAAAAGAAAGATTTTTCTACGAAAATCTTTCTATTAGAAAACCAATAGATTTCAATTTTATGAAATTTAATTTTATAAGTGTGGCAATAAACAGGAAAATCGTCTTCACGACACTTCAACATTGAAGCAGTTGAACCGTTGGAGATCAGTGTAATAGTTAGTCTACTGCAAACGACTAAGCCTGTAAATTTAGTTTGTTAAGAGAAAGACTGAAATAAAAAAAGCTACAGATATAAGTTATAATAGATAATATTTAAGTCGGATTCCTGAAATTGTCATGACATAATGAGGAGGTTTACAATTACAGTTCTGTTGCAATAAATGTTATATTGTGTAATTTTAAGTATTGTGATGAGCTGGCGATGTGGTAAAGCCACGAAAGTACTTCTCAATTGTTAAGTCTTCTTTCTCATTCTTTGAAAGTTTCTGGTGTTTTTTAATAATTATTATTTCAGCTATAAATAATACTAAATTACTTTTATGTCATATGTAAGTTACATAGTACACAAGTTACTAAAATACTGTTAAAGTTAAAAATAGGATTAAGTTAGATTTAAGTTATTAACTGTTTCTAAAACAGTGGCGTAGATTCCAGATACCGCCTAAATGCAAAAGAAATTAAAAAAATATTATAAAGATAAGTAAATTTTACTAATAACAGGATACCTACTAAGTTAAATGAAATAACTAAATAAAATAATTTAAATGTTAGTTATTTATTCAGATCATTGTAAAATCAACCCCTGGTTTAAGGTCGTTTGGGCTCGGCTGCGGTCGGCTCTTTAGATCATACATAAAAACCCTCACCACAATATATATACTACTGGATGGAAAGGGCTCGTTCTCCTGCTCCGAAAAGAGTTTGGAGCGATCATAACTGGTAAATGCTTCTGCCAGGGCTGGTCGATAAGGTCCGACAGGTAATGAATGACAACCGGTTCACAAAAAAAAATTTAAGACACTAAACGGTAGACTTAAGGTGTCGGATAAATGGTTTAAAGAAGTCAGTAAGGATACTGAAAAAACCGGAATAAACCGAAAAAACTAATGAAACAAAACAAATTCAGGCAACTAATTACGGACTTTAAGGGCTTCCATGAAGATGAAAAACAGAACACCGGGTGGACAGAAGAAAGGAGAAAAGCCTACAGTGAGCAAATGCTGAGAATGTGAGCTGCAAAAAGAGCTTCCAGAACCATCTAGTTACCTCACGTCGTCTAAAATTGACCCTAAACAAGGAGAAAAATACTGGGTGGAAATTATATGTTGAAATTCCCTTGAAAAACGAAGGATTTTAATTTTCTAAGTACTGAGAGGACATAGAGTTATTAGATGTACATTACGTCAAAACCGACGCCCCGAACAAAATTTTTATTTACGCCACTGTTCTAAAACATTATAGGACGGAGGTTGATGGTGGTGGAATAAAATCGCTAAAGAAAATTGTTTATTAGTTTTAAGTAACTAGTTGTAGTAAATTTGAAAAAGTCTGACTAGTTATAATAAAATTTAAAAAATGTTTGGCATATTTAGTATACTATAAAAATATTTTATTAAATAGTTGTTGTGTATCGTAACTGACTCTATTAATCGATAGTGTAAAACTTGGGTTAGGCTACACATTTTTTAAGAACGATGTTTTATCTGTGCATTCTACTTTCCATTTTAGGCGCCTGTTAATATTTACGTACATTCACATTAATAATCCCCACCACCCAAACCAATTTATACAATCCCATACTACACTCAAACTAGGCGCCAGAAATGTATGACGTCAAAGTGGTGTGATCGGTCTGTCCTACGCAACCAGCCAACAGAAAAGCAGACACGGGCAGGCAAGCGTTATGACCTCGAAAACTGGAATCAACTACGCTTTAACTTGGAGGTGTGGCCAAGGTCATCCGTTATAGTACTGGTATATAAAAAAACGGTCCGAAGAATTTAACGGGAAGTTGCTTCCCTTCTCGTTCGCCTATTCCTTCCCTTCCGCTTTCAACCCTCGTATAATTCGCACAGATATCAATCCTTTTATATAATTCGTTAAGTAAATTAACTCTGACAAATCCATCATCCCGGTAAACGTTCTGCTTTATCATTGGATGTTGCCAGAGTGATGAAGAAAATTGAATAGCGAACAAGGGATGTTTGTAGAAAATTAAATACAGTATTACTATTCCGACATGGAAAATTTATTCAAAAAGTCATTTACAATTTACAATTTTTTTTTACTTCCGACTATTTTGCTTGTTAATGCTAAAGCAGACGATGAAGGATATATAATATAAAAAAAGTGATTAAAAATATTCCTGATCGGGAATCGAACCCGGAACCCTTGGTGTAGAAGCCAGATACGCTTACCTCTACACCACGGGCCAAATCAAAAACATGTGATATATATAAATTTGTTTATAAATTGTTTCCCAATTTTTCTCCCATTATCCTCCTTTCTATTCTATTTCTGTTTTTCTAACTCTATTTTAAACATTTATGTTATATTTTTATTTATTTCTATTGCTTATTAAAATTTATCATATGATCTGTTAGTTCCAGGGCTACAAAAATGAGTTCTTTTTCCTGTCACATGGTTAACCAATTATACGACTGAAGCATTAAAGTACAGAAGAGGTAGAGGTGTAAAAGATACTAGTCAGGGTTATCTCCTCTGAGAATAATGATTTTCATTATACAGCCAGACTCTGTGGTGAATGAAGTGAAGGTGTCATTTGCAGGGTGGAAAGTATATGCTTTTCAGAGAGCCTGGCATGCTGATAAGCATACTTTTAAACTCAGTGATGAAGGCAATTGTAAAGCATCTCACTCCTCGGTTTACTTAGTAAAGCCTTTAGAGGTTCAAACCAGCCTTCCGGCTGAAGACCTAAAAAACGATGTATAATAAATATAGAAACTTCATTGGCCCGCTGAATCCACTCACACAACTCTCACTCACTAGCTGAATTATGCAAATTTGTTCCTTTTTTAATTTTCTTAAATTTTTTTAAATTTTTCTCAGGGAGTGACTACCTGATTGAAATAAATAGTCTTTTGTTTGTGTAACTTCCCAAAAAAGAAAAATAATTCTAAAAATCGGATTTTTTGTTCTGAAAAAATCAAATGATATCTAGAAAAATAAAAGTGGAATGAAACCGGGGAAAACAATGAACTAGTTTATTTAATACTTCCCTGTGAAAATTAATAGTAAATAATATGCACTAAAAGCTTAAACATTTTGTCCAAAATATTAAAAAAATAATATTAGGGGCCTATTAGTAGACACCCACTGATGTTTGTCTGGGGAAAATAATCTTTAAAGAGTATGTTATTAATAGAACTGTAAATAAAAAGGTAGATATTTTTATTTAGAGACCTTGATAATGCTGTGAACTTTACACTTTAATATCCATTACAAAAAAGACAATAAATTTGCATTAAAAATAACCTGCATAATGGAATTTTAAGAAAAAAAAGAATAAATTTAATTAACACAGCTTAACGCTTTCTAAAGTAAGCATTTGCATTGAAAATGGTTGAAGCTACACTTAAAGTTAATTTATAATTTAAATTAAATAATGTATAATTTATTATTAAATTATAATAATTTAAATTAAGGGTTGTAAGTGCTTGATTACACATAAATCCATCACCTTTTTTTGTAATAGATTACTAAAATATATTTTTTTATCTCTAACGTGTGTACGTTGCAATCTGTTCAATTCAGGAACAATAAGCAATCCCATGACCTAACGAGATGAGAATATGTATGACGTGTAGTTTTGTACAGACTCAGGCCGACTATTCCTAGGAAAGTATTGTTAATTTAACCTCCAACTATCAAAATACACTGGTAACCACTGTCTAATATTCAAATCCGTATAAAAGAAACTACTTTTACTAGGATTTGAACCACGAACCTTTGTCTCCGAAAATCACCTGTTAAACAGTTGACTTGCAGCGACAACTTTACCCCTAGACAAACCCGGTGGGTTAATAAAATATCTAAAAAGTAATCTGAATGGATAAATTCACAAATATGAATAATTTTATAAATTTGAACTGTTTACTTCTGTCTTAGAAGCTAACATATCATTATTATACCTATTTTAAAACTTTGGAAATTACTCCAACAATACATTCGTATCTTATTTTTAATAATAATTTGACACAAATTTTATGTATATAAAAACTGAAAATAGCATAAATAAATGAGACATTAAATTTTCAAGTAATTTTAATCTGCTTCCAATCAGAATTCTTAAGGAATTATAGAAGAGGTTAATTTTCAAAAAAATCTTCAAGCAGTTATTAAAATATTTTTGCTTGCTTTTAAAGTTGATTTTATGCCCAATAAATAAATAATTTCGAACGAATTTTATAACAATCAAATATTTCAGTAGTTAATTTATTCAAATATACTTTAACTGTTTTCAATCAGCCTGTGTATCTGAGTTATTTAGTTCAGGTGTTTTGTGATGTTACACGCAGTGTTTTCTTTTTACATTTGAAGTTCACAACAGCTGATAAATCACGTGCTAAGCCTACTTATAGAGTATTTATGACACACGTGTGAAAAACTGTCTACTGTCCTCTAATGTGTTTTATGTGTTTGTGTGTACAATGTAATAATAGCTTGTGGCAGCTGCATTATTTTCAACCGTGTTTAAGTTATTGATTTCCTTCATTATTTTTAACAATGCATTGTATGTATTGTGTATAAGTACAATAAGTTAGGCCTACAATGGTTTATTATTTATTCAGCAAACTTATAAGGGTCTTTAACGTTTTCAAAGTGAAGTATTCGGTTAAATGAAAAGAAATTACAAAATTAATTAATTTTATAAATCTAGGTTGTATTCTGATCGAATCTCTAGAGGCCTTACTAAGCAAAATAAGGAGTGTGGTAGTTTACCACAACCTTCCTCACTGAGTAGAAAAGTATGGTTATGGGCATGCCAGGCCCTCCGAAAAGCATATACTTTCCACCCTGCAAATGACACCTTCACTTCATTCACCACAGGGTCGGGGTGTATAGTGAAATTCATTATTTTCAGAGGAGATAACTGTGACTAGTGTCTTTTACACCTCGACCTCTTTTGTTTTTAAATGCTTCGGTCATATAATTGGCTGACCATGTGATAAGAAACAAAACTATTTTTTTGTAGCCCTGAAACAAGCAGATCGAGTGCAAATAATTTAACACTCCACCTGCCTTTTACAGGTATCAAATATTTATTACATTGTATATATTTTTATCTCATTCAAGACCAATTTTAGACCACGTGAGGTGACTTCAGACATTTCTGGAAGCTCTTTTTCCAGTTAACATTCTCACCATTCTACAGTACGATTTTCTTATCCTACTAAAGGAGTGGTTGGTTGAATCGCAACCTACATGTTTTCATATAAAATGTCATGTGAACGTAATGTATTAAAGCAACATAATAATCACACGATCAAGGTTTAAAACGTCGAAGTTAGTAGAGTAATAACGTCAAGATAGGGGCGAGAAATGTTTTTCTTGGCTTGTTATATGGGTTGTGAACGCAAGGAGTAATGTGACTGGTGTAGGAGGGATAATGACCCATTGCCAAAATTTCTGAATTTACCCGTACGCTAATAAATTCTGAGCCTTAGTGTTATCATTGACAGTGGTTTAAGATCGTTGCCATCTAATTTCAGGTGATGTTAAAATGTAGTTGAAAAAAAAAATCTGGTGTGAAACACTCAAACGACTTTCTCTTGCCAATGCAAATAATCATATAACCTAATAACCTTAATAATACGGAAAATCACTCTTTCACGCTAAACTAGGCTCTCTAGAGAAAAATACTCTGAATAAAAGTTGTTGATCTGTTAATTTCCTATAAATTTGATTATATGAATTTTGTCGTAAAATACTACGGCCGAATCTTTAAAAAATCGATTTATTTTACATATTTTCATGAAAAAAAAACAGAAAATCACTAATTACCTCCAAACTAAACGTTATACAGGCTCTCCAAGAATTTCACCAGACATGGCGCCTACCCTATCTTGTAGAGTATAAAGAATATAGGTAGCAAACGAAGTAATTATTAAAAAAATCGTAGGGACCGTTTTTGAGAAAATTGCAAAAAAGTGAAAAATGACATGAATAAACTACTACTTCCGGTTGACCGATTTTGATGAAAATATTTGTGTCGGGTCCTCTAGTAGCCTAGTACATAACATAAGTTTCAAGATTCAACTTCGTACAATGCTCCGTTCTTGAGATATTTTGTTCACACACACACACACACACACACACACACACACACACACACACACACACACACACACACACACACACACACACACACACACACACACACACACACACAACACACAACAATCGCTAAAAACCATGTTTTTTGGGTTCAGGGGGTCTGAAAACGTGTAGATCCGTGAAATCCGATTTCAAAAAATCGACATGAAAACAATAGGCCTACTTTCCTTCCTATAAATTCATAGAGGCAAGAGAAAGTAAAACATGCTGACGGACAACAAAACCAATAATTATTGGTTTTGTTATTACAACATAAAGATAGACAATGAAAATTGTACAATTGAGTATGTTAAGAGGTGCTCGTTGAACAGGGTAAATTTTTTCACACATAGGCATATAAGTTTTGTTAAATGAAGTACGATGGGAAGGGGTCGGTGACGCAAACATTTTAATTGCAATCCTTTCTGTTCTTTACTAGACAATGGCAGATACAACTAGATGAATCCTACTGTGAAATATAATTACGAGCTTATTTAAAATAATAAAAAACACCAGTTCCAAAAAAAAACTACAGAAGAGTTTAATTAGAATGTTGGTATAACACCTTTGAATTAATTTAGAAAACAATGAACTAATTTTAATAGACGAATTGTTGAAGTTACTTTGGCAGTTACATCAATGTATTAATGAACGAAGTTAAGAACATTTAAGGAACTATGACGCGTTGTTTAGCTGGAGTAGTCTACTTGCAGTAAAATGCAAATTTGAAATTTGTGAAATCGATATATCAAAGACAAAGCCAATATTCATTATTTTACTTCTGCTACAATTCTTATTATTAAGGTAAACCTAATGCCTGCGAGTTGATAATGAGATGAAGTGTTATATATGTTATATACTCGAGGTATAGGTTATTTATTAGAGGCAATTTTTAACTGACATAATCATTTTCCTATGTCCGTCCGTCCGACACATCAAGTTTCTAGAATCTACCACAGATATCAACAAACGGTTTCCTGATTCCAAATCTGCACATAAAGTTAGTTGGCCTAAATGGGTTTGAAGTTCCGGTTTCGGGCAGAAGTGGCCCAAAACTGTAAGTCAAGAAATCAAAGTCGGAATTTAGAAACATAGTGTCATTCGATTCCTCTTAAAGAGTAGATACAGAAATCATTAATGGTTTTTGCCATAGGTCAAAGGTAAGCCTTTTAAAAAATTGCCACCAGCCATGACGCGTCATCTCGTGAAAGGGATTTTTAAATACTAACTTAAGTTGAACAGTCTTGAGAAATTTAAAAAAATCGATCATAATAAGCGAAAACCTTTTAATGTAATTTTGTGAAAGGAATCCGTTATTTCAAATTTGATCACAATAAACAGCTGATCATATTAACCAACGAGCGTAATGAACGGGGACTACTATATTACAAACTCTACAACATCGTTAATGAGCTTAGCTGTCAGTGCGTTTATAAACTCATATAAAAGACCCGAAGAATAATATTAATTAACAAAAAAATTGCTTAATCCCTGATGTGTCTACGTTGCATTGGGTGTTCATTTTAAGAAAAATATACCACCCCCATGATCCAATGAGTTGAGGATGATATGTATGACTTGTAAATGAGGTAGGCTGTAGTATTTTACAGACTCAGGCCGACAATTCCTGAGAGAGTATAGTTAATTGAATCCAAACCATCAAAGTACATCTAGTCTAGTATTCAAATCCGTATGAAAGTAAATAACAACCTCTACTAGGATTTGAACCACGGACCGAAAACCAAGTGTAAAACAGCTGACGTGTGGTGATGACTTTAGCACTAATGGTGGTTAAATAACAGAAATAAATTTTAATTTAAGGTGTTAAAGTTAACCCTTACAGTGCCAGCGTTCGAATATTAGGACGTCAGCAATTCAACCAAAAAATTCCAGCGTCTTTTTATTAGTACGTTGATTAAAATATTTCCCCAATTTTTATTTCCGCTTGATTTTTTATACATTATTGCTGCTTTTATATTTCATTGCTGATTATTTCTTGAGTTAGATTTATAGATATATACGATGTTATAGAGTTTGTAATATAGTAGTCGCCGTTCATTACGCTCGTTGGTTAATATGATTTATAGATTTATAGAGCTAGACATAAATTTTAAAGTTACAAACTTTTATTGTGATTATTACTCACTAAAATGTTCTACAGTAGATTAGTAAGTACTATAAAAAGTTTAAAAAAAAAATCTAAAAATTGAATTTTCAAAATTTTTATCGCAGTATATATTAATTTTTCATAATACACAAATGATTTTTGGTAACTTATTGCATTATAAAATTGTCTTTAAAGAGATATAAGTGAAGTTGGATAACACATTTTTTTAGTGTGATTTTTCAAATTAAAAAGGAAATTTCCACAAGAAAATGTTCAAGTAGACCTTTTTTTTGTATTTTTTTTGAATTGTAAGAAATATGTTTTAAGTTAAAATAATGTCATATAAGATTAAAATTCATTATGTTTAAAACAAAAAATGTCTTTAAAGTATCCTGAGAAATAGCCAAGTATGGCTAGATAAAATGCTACAAATCGCACATAAATAGGGTGGGATTTATAAGCAGTACCTAGAGGAAAATAATTGGCATTTTTCGGTAGGAACTTTGGAATATTCTTGCGCTGTAAGGCTTAATCAACCAAACGGTTTGGTCTAGTGTTAAAATCGTCACCATGAGTAACAGCTGATGTATGGAGACGAAGGTTCCGTGGTTCAAATCCTAGTAAAGATAGTTATTTTTATACGGATTTGAATACTAGATACTAACTACCGGTGTACTTTGATGGTTGATAGTTGGGGTTCAATTAACCATACAGTTCAGGCCTGAGTCTGTACAAGACTCATACAACAAATTTACACATCATACCATCTCATTGGGTTATGGTGTTGCTTATTGTTACAAATTTAAAAAATTGCAACGTACACACATTTGGGTTAAAAAAAGTTAATACTTCTTTATTTTTTAAGTTGTAAACGTAGGCTGTCAAATGAAATCATGAGTAGATATATCTAAAAGAAGATGAAAAACTAATAAGAAATTATAGATAACTATTAAATATTTCTACACAAAGCTATTTAATGTTGCCTTTAGTAATTGATACACGTAGGCTACTATAGTGAAGCAATAAATTATTTTCTAGAAAGAAAATTAGAAAAACCGCAGAGAACTACAGTAACTGAAAGGGATGATTAAAGTAATTTCACTATATCGTAAGACTTCATCTAAATAAATAACGCGAGATTGTTTACCTTTTAATTAACTTTATTGCGTTTTTGAGTTTTCATTCAAATTATCTGTTGAACTTAATTTAGTTTCCAGTTCTGGGAAAATGACGTAATAAATTACGGAGTAACTTTGATGTGTGCATGCTTATTACTGTAGTAATTATGATTTTGCAAACTGCTTAAAAATAAATAATAGTAATAATATATTGTTGTACTACAGAGCTAGCGAAACAAATAACTAAAATTAAATTACTCACTAAATTTCAGCAGAAACAGTTCAATTTTATTCTTACCTGCAACAAAAGAGAATTTAATTAGTATTAATTATATTAATAAAAAAAAAACAAAAACGTGCATGTCAATTACTTCAACGTTTTCAATTGTGTAATAAATGCCTGAATGATATCAATGTAACTAAATGTACTGCAAAAACCATAAAACTTTAACTCCAAAAAACAGTTCCGGATGTAAATGAACTAATTAAAATTTAATTGGTTGATTAAATGAAATATCTTGCGCGGCTAAAAGTAAAATAAAAAATAATAAGCAGGGTGTTGTTGATATCTACATAAGATTGAATGCAATGTAAGTTCACTACACGGTCTGGCTGAATAAAGAAATTCACTACTCTCAGAGTAGATAACTCTGATTAGTGTCTCTTAAATCTCTACCTCTTCTCTTCTTAAATGCTTCAGTCATATAATTGGCTGATCATCTAATAAGAAACAGAACTATTTTTTTGTTTAATTTAATATTTTTAAATTATATTTTATATTTAGGTATAATTATAATTTTAATATATAATTATTTATAATACCTAGTAATAATTATTATGATTTATAATTATATTTTAAATTAATATTTTTTGTTTAATTTAATACTCAACCTGCCTGTTATGGGCAACTCGAAGCTCTAATTTCTTGAAATCCTGATTTCTGGCTTTATTTTTTGTTCATTATTTGGACCATTGGATTGATTCCTTTACTTTCGTATTTGCTCGTAGAAAATTAAATAAGTTAAACCATATTTATTTTATCATACAACAAAGTAACTTCGAAAAGAAAGTTCAATTCATATAAACTCATTAAACATGTACTTAGTTTTTTTATTATTAATGATGAAATATCGGAAGTATAATTTAAACGTAAGTCCTGATCGTTCTCTACGTAATTTTTCATTAATGATGAAATATCTGAAGTATAATTGAAACGTGAGTCCTGATCGTTTTCTTTATATGATGGTCACAGATTGGAGGTGTGGCAACCAGCACGTAAGCATAAGAGTAGATACGACACGTAGAATGACAGTAATAAAATAAAAAAGGTCATCTTATGCAATACAACCACATAAATAAACATAAACGCCTCCTCATTATTTCTCCTTACTTTACTTTCTCTCTCTCTTTCCTACCTTCAGTCTAGACTACTCATCAAAATATAAATAATTATACCTTACTCTTCCTATTTTCTCTAATTTATTCAAAACAATTACTCTGCATATAATTATAACGCGTAATCGAATAATCCTTGACAAATAGGAACAATAAATCTTATTATGATGTAGCTTAAATGATTACATATTTTAGGCTAGTGAAGCGGTTAAAATATGTCAGTTCTTGAAATACATTTAAATAATTAATTTAGAATATGTTTTTGTACGATCGTGATGTAGGCAAGCGTTAATTGATTTATTTACATTTTTAGAGGACCTTCCTATAGTATTTTATTTTGGTTTACAAGGTGGTTTTACCGTTGAAGCTAATTTACTGAATGATGTTGATGTTTTGAATATTGATATTTTTCTTTTTATACGAGAGGAAACCGAATTTACCGGTACCCAAGTAGGTCTTCACCTGGGGTATGCGGAGCTCTGCCAACTATCCGCCAAAACCTTTCAGTTCCATTCTATCCCATCCCGACTTGCCGCGGGATCACCGTTAGGTATAACTTCACAACAAGCCGGAGGTTCTTTATTAGCTGGATAACGTTATCTCAGTGATTTCTCTTCTTATCACTCATTTTGAGATAAACACAGCTGGGCTTCTCTGCTCTTCATTACCTTCTGGATGAACTCCTCAATGGTCTGTCAGCTTTCTTCTTCTGTAATCATAAAATCACCGAGATTTTCTGGAGAAATCGGGGCCCCAAGCTTTGTCCCTCGAACCTCTCTCCCTGGTATCCATCTTTTGCAGCCAAAAATCGCATGTACCGCGTTGTCCTCCTCCGCCTCACAATCCAGACAGCTTGCTTCATCTGATCGTCTGAACCGGTGGCGATACGTCCAAAAGCAACCATACCCCGTCAATGCCTGCGTAAGGTAATGACCAACCTACTCAGCCATTTTTTTAGATCTGGAATCAATCTATGAGTCCATCAACCGGACACCTCTTCATTCCATCTCTCCTGCTACCTCCTGAGAAGTCTAACCTTGGCCTCTCTCTTTATCTGAGCCATCGTAGCCTCTCCAGCTTTCAGTACCTCAGATATCTCACTTCTTTCCCAGGCTAGCAAATTTATAGGGGGTATGCCTGCCACCACCATTACTGCACCCGCTAAAACTTTGAAACTTGATTATGATTGCTTTTACGATGTTGTTAAAACTTAATGAAACATAATTTTTAATGTTTTAAATTATTTTTAATTCAATTTATGGTACGAAAACTTTAATTACTTCACTACACTTTCATAAGATGTTTGTGCTTTTATTGAACTTTCTTTATTCGAAGCCATCTCTTTAAATTTATAATAATCGAAATATGTCATGTAATAAGTGATGTTCCCTGTTTTTTTAAAAATGTTATTTACCACTGTATAGTAAGAACTAGTGACAGAAATAAAGACAATGAGTTATAATAACATTATGGTTTGAAGAATATCGTTCAATAGTAGGATTCCGCAGGGACGTTACGAAAATAAATTATTAATTAAATTGATGACAATAAAAATATAAATTTTATATTTACCAAAGCGAATTGCCTATTGGCTGATATTTGGAGATTATAATAAGTGAAAATAATGATCTAACACCAGAAATAAGAGCACTGGATAGGAATGGCGAAGACGGTCTTTGTAAAGACGAAGCATTCATTTGTTATGTAAAGTCTTCTAAATGTAGTTATAGACGTTTGAATCAGATTCTGTTGTACAGAAAGGAGACCTGGTTTTTAAGAAACGATAAATAGATAAGAATCAAGCCTTTGAATTTTGGACATATCGCTGTGTATTAAGGATAACGTGAACAGGGAAAAAGAGGAATAAGGAAGTCTTACATTAGATATATCTTTAGGAACAAATTTGCCGAATTGTAGTTCTCAACATGACTGGGAAGTCAGAGGATTATAGATGAGTAAGTGAGGAACTTTGCAATTTTTTTACGTGTTTTTGGCCTTATTTCGTAAAAATAATAATTTATTCTGCCCATAACAGACAGGTGGAGTGTCTAACTATTTACACTCAATCTGTTAGTTGCAAGGCTAAAATAAATATTTCTGTTTCTCATCAAATGGTCAGCCAATTAAATGACTGAATCATTTAAGAACAGAAGAGGCAGAGGTGTAAAAGACACTAATCAGAGTTATCTCCTCTGTAATGAATCTCTGTAAGAAATGAATTTCATTATACAGCCAGACCCTGTGGTGAATGAATTGAAGGTGTCATTTGGAGAGTGGAAAATATGTGCTTTTCAGAGGGCCCGACATGCTGATAAGCGTACTTTTCCACTTAGTGAGGAAGGACATTGTAAAACACCTCACTCCTCGTTTTACTTAGTAAAACCTCGACAGGTTCAAACAATTCATATCATTTTAATTTGATCTAAAAGGATTTAAAATTAACTTTAACACGATAAAGATACGAAAACTGAAGTATTCCGGACAAGTTATGCGTGGAGAGAAGCACAATTTGTTGCAGTTGAATATACAGAGGAAAATAACAGGAAGACAAAGAACATCTTAATTACTATCATGTATTTTCTTTTAAAGAATCTACACAATTTACTTCACGACTTTTAAACTTGTGATCAATCTACAATCTATTAATTCTACGAAAGACGGAATTATATTTAAGTTCTTAGAATTCTTATTTAAAAGTAATAATTCTGGACATTATTGATAATCCCACATTGAATGACAGCACTCGCAGGCATTTGATTTCTAACTGTTCTACTTCCGCGGATAAGATCATTTCCTTGTCGGTGACGACGGCAAGGACTCTTCGAGGCCAACTTCCCTCCCATTTCTTCCTGTAAAGTTGCGTTCACACATCAGACCCCACCCTCAAATTATTCTTTCAAATTAGTTTTATAACAAATTATACCTTCCTATATAATAACAAATGATATTCTTATCATGAAATATATCATGAATGGTTATTATAATATATTTTGAAGTTCTATTCCGATTTACTTCTTGTATTACTAACTTATTAGATATTATTTACTGTAAATTTTTCAATACATCAACAAGGATTTCCTTTCTATTTTTTGTTAATAACTTTCAATTCAAGGTTTTTCAGTTCAAAGGCTTATTTCAAGAAATCTTATAATTATTTACATATTTTAATTTTTTTAAATAGATATTGGAATTGATTGTAATTTTATAGATGTTCTAGCAGTGATATTAGCTTTAAGTTTGTATTTTTATGTTTGTATGTTTTTTATGTTTATCGCCCCATTACAGACTTTTTAATTCTTTGTGCTTGTAATATTACTTCTATTTCTTTTATGTAAATTTTGGTTTCTTGTTTATGGTATTTGATTTTAAGATTTTAGTGTTATAAGAAAACTGCGCTCCACACTTGCGCCGTCTACACACTTATGTGGATTAACAGGCGATGATAACCATCTTGGTTTTTTATCTTCAAAAAAATTCTCTAACTGTTAAAAATAATCATTAATTTATAATTTTTATTTTTGAATTTATTTATTTAAAGTCGCATCAACTGCTTGGTTATAAGCGATTACGGTAGAGTATATAACAATAACTGTGGGATTTGATACGTGAATATTTTCAAACCCTGACCGGGAATCGAACCCGGCACCTCCGCGTGGCAGGCCAATGCGCTAACCATTACGCTACGGAGGCGGCCAATTTATCATTGTAATTTGTTCAAAAATGTATTAAAATGATATTAATCTACCTAATTAATAAAACTTATCTATCGCGGTTAAATTATCCATTAAATAATGATTCTGAGGGACTTGGAAAGTTCAACTCCAACTTAAATGTAATCAGAAGAAAGCGTTTCACAATTATTGACCCAACAATTAAATCATGACCTCTCAAATAAAAAGTGTTCAGACCAATCTGAGAAAGACACTAGTTATACAGCTGCAAAAAATAATTGGTATAGAAGGAACTAAAGATAAGTTGCTGCCAAATTGACCATTTAAAAATTTCCAACCCATTAAATTAAAACAAAGTTGTGTTAGCAATACGTCTAACAAAGTGTTATTAGTGTAATAAGATCTTTATTGGAACTTGATATTCCTGTTTGCGTACAATCACTGTACAGAGGATTCCTTGATCCATCACTACCAAGAACACAAAGATTTTTTGTAGAAAGTGTGGATTAACAGGCGATGATAACCATCTTGGTTTTTCACCTTCAAAATATTCTCTAATTATTAAAAATAATCATTAATTTATTATTTTTATTTTTAAATTTATTTATTTATAGTCGCATCAACTGCTTGGTCGTATATTTTTTCAGTCATTGATACTACAGAAATTCTGTGTAAAAATTCAGCTCAAGTTATCTTAGGAACTTCATACTTATAACCTATATTTAAACTGAAATAATATGTAATTCAGAATGAACATTTATTTAGGTATATGAAAAATATTACTCTAGCCTAGTGTACCAGAATTAAGCCTACAGGATTTCCTAAGATAACATAAGCTGAATTTTTACACAAAATTTCTATAGCATCAGTGATATATTATCTTGATTGAAAAAATATATAGGTAATAATTATACTACCTATTTTTCTAAAAAATTTTGTGTTCTTGGTAATGATGGATCAAGGAATATCAAGTTCCAATGAAGATCTTATTACACTAATAGCACTTCGTTAGACTTTAAATAAACTAACAAATAAATTTACTCGACTGTATAAATGCTGTGTCAGAAAGTAATTATTTTTC
Source organism: Catonia carolina (assembly GCA_035578175.1). Taxonomy (NCBI): domain Eukaryota; kingdom Metazoa; phylum Arthropoda; class Insecta; order Hemiptera; family Achilidae; genus Catonia; species Catonia carolina. The sequence continues at coordinate 52,684,702 of JAQMRL010000003.1, forward strand.
ATCTGTTTTTTTTTTAATGAAATGTAAACTGTTAAATGGACAATAAGTTGACTTGTGACTATGAACACAATAAAAATATTACGAATTAATCAATTAAATTTTGTTATATTGGTCAACATTTTTGCACAGATTTTCTTGGCTACTTCAAGTGAATGCTTGATCAGTCTCGTTTATGCATTTTCTGCAGTAGTAGCCTATATATAACCTTTTCATTCCGTATCCAAACTTCTTGACTTGTCAGTTTATATAATATACATTATTTTACATGACAATGAATTTTATCTAGTTATTTATTTTACTATTCATTTAAATGCACTACAAGGAAAACTCGGTCGTTTAGAGCTGTTCTAAAATAAAAGTTCGCATTTCCAATAAAATAATTTATATACGCTAGTTATATTAAAAACAACATGTTGTTTAGTTCATCAGCTAAAAGGCTGGTTTGAACCTCTAGAAGCTTTACTAAGTAAAACGAGGAGTGAGGTGGTTTACGATTGCCTTCCTTACCGAGTTCAAAGTATGCTTATCAGCATGCCAGACCCTCTGAAAAGCACATATTTTCCACTCTGCAAATGATACTTTCACTTCATTGACCACTGGGTCTGGCTGTATAATGAAATTCATTACTCTCCGAGAAGATAACTCTAACTAGTATCTTTTACATCTCTACCTCTTCTGTTCTTAAATGCTTCGGTTATATACGAGGGTAGGCTGATAAGTAATGCACACATGCTTGTAGAAGACAACTAAATAAACTTCAGTAGCGCGCCTGGTGGCATGTGGAAGTACTATTTCTCCTCTACAAGCCTGCGCAGTTTGAAGGCGTTGCTTTCATTCAGTTTGTTTTGAGTAGTGGAAGTATGGCGTCGTGTTCTGGTGCTATGTCAACGAGAATTAAACAACGCGCTGTTATCGAATTTTTAACTGCTGAGAAAGTGAATCCTAGTGAGATTTATCGTCGTTTAAAGGCTGTTTATTGTGACGATACTGTTGATAGGTCTACTGTGAATCGTTGGGTAATAAAATTTCGTGATTGCCAACCTGGAAAAGCCTTAATTGTTGACAAAACACGCAGTGGACGACCAATCACTGCCTCAGACGATAATCGTCGCAAACTCATCGATGATTTGATTCAAAATGACCGGCGAATCACTCAACAGCGTATCGCAAACCAAATTGGAATATCTAAGGAACGTGTTGGCTTCATTATTGAACAATTGGGATACCGTAAAATCTGTGCACGATGGGTACCACGCCGTCTGACAGACGAGAATAAACAGCGTCGATTGGAATGCTGTGAACAACTTTTGAAGCGCTACCGTGACGAAGGAGACGACTTTCTTTTGAATATTGTGACGGGGGACGAGTCATGGGTTCATCATTACGATCCCGAAGAAAAAAGGCAGAGCGCTGAATATCGTCATCCACATTCTCCTGTTGTGAAAAAGTTCAAAACACAACCGTCCGCAAAAAAAATTCTTTTGACTGTGTTTTGGGATGCTCGCCGAGTTTATGTGACTGATTATCTGGAACGAGGGGCAACGGTAAATTCTGCTCAGTATATACAGACTCTGAAACACCTCCGACGTCGAGTTTGTCGTGTTAGAGGCAACCTGGCGCCAATAATTTTGCAACACGACAATGCTCGTCCACACACTTCGCGTGCAACTGGAGAGGCTCTGAGAAACCTGAAGTTTCAACCAATTTTACACCCTCCGTATTCTCCCGACCTTGCGCCTTGCGATTTTTATTTTTTTCCTCTACTGAAGAGAGACCTTAAGGGTAATCATTACAGCTCGGACAATGAGGTGAAGGCAGCTATTGCGTCCTGGGTTCGAGGAAAGTCGGAAGAATTTTTCAGTGACGGAATGAAAAAACTTGTTAAACGTTGGGAGAAATGTGTAATGCTTAACGGTGACTATATTGAAAAATAAATAGATAATTTGGTAGGTTAAGATTTGTACTTTAATTTGTTATTTACCCCATCTTGCTATTTCTTTTTGTTCGTCTTCTACAAGCATGTGTGCATTACTTATCAGCCTACCCTCGTAATTGGCTGACCATGTGATAAGAAACCGAACTATTTTTTGTAGCCCTGGAACTAACAGATCGAGTGCAAACAATAACTTACCGAACATAATTACACTGATTACTAAAAATTTATGTATAATCTAATATGTTTGAATCTATAAAAAATTAACCTAGACATAATTAATCAAACAGATTGAATTTCCCTCAATAGCTTTTTCGCAATCCACTTAACTATAATATTTTCTAACAATACAATTTTTTGTACCGTTTCTGTGCTAAGAACTTATTGTAACGTGACCTGGCACATTATAGTACATGTCAGAAATGGTCGATATTTCGTATACTATGTAATAGCAGCATTGTTGTTTGATAAATTTAATAAGTAGTAGAAGGGGTGCGCTTTACAACTATCTGATAAATTAACTATAAGGTAATAGGTTACTAGAAAAATTTATCTTTTATCTACATCAAGGTCATTTTTATCAATGAACTCATTCAATTTTATGAACTTTTCAAAGTTACAAATGAGTGAATATTAATTTAAATTCTTTGAAATTATAAATTTAATAACGATACCAACTCGGACTGTTTGTTGAAATTCCCACACGTTTTTAAAATAAAATTCCTGAATGATAACCATAGAATGGTTAGAGATTGTCACGGGCGAATAGAATTTTGAAGTAAAATAAGATGGAAAGATACTTATGTAAAATTTTGATGTTTGATTAAATAAAACTATTGGTTCTAGAATTACAAAATCTCTAAAACAATTTTGAATAACTACCTACTTATGAATTATCACTTTTTTCTTTTTTTTTACTAAATAATTACTGGGCCTATAAACAATCAGTAAGACGTTACTATAGGTAAGTGAATGAAATAATACAAAATAACGTGAAGGAGAGGGCTTCCATTAACGCCTTTCCGTATAAAAAGCAACTAAAAATACATTTTATGCAATTTAACTATTTTTTTTCATTCTAAATTGTTGTTACCCTTTCAGTGCCCAAACAATATTTAAAACTTTGATCCTAAAGTGCCATTTAATCTGTATAAGATTGTACACTAAGTGCCAGCCCTTATTTCGACAACTTGCTGGCGTAAGCCTGCCATTGGCAAGAAAAATGTCAGCGTTGCAAAAAAAATAAAATTTCCCCTTAAAATTTAATTTTTATTGTGTTCATAAAAAAATAAATCATTCTGTTATCACTAAAATACTCTAAATACATTTTTTTAATATATTGAAAGTCGCATCGATAGCTCCGCCATTAGCGACTACTGTAGGTTTTGGTACTGCAACGGTGGGTAACATAACATATTCAAATTTTCAGATCCTAGCCGGGAATTGAACCCAGGACCTTTCACTTTATCAGCTAGCACGCTAGTCACTAAAATAATAAATAAATCGTGGCGCCAGCCACGTGGCGGTCTGAAAGTAGATTATTCCATTAATTTTTGTTTAAAAAATTGGCACTTTACGTAAAAGATATGGACATCCTGTTTTCCGGACGTTGGCACTGAAAGGGTTAAAAATCATTTGTATTAATAAAATATTTAGCCTGTTAGATATTTATGTTAATAATTTTTTAGTTTTTTGTTTTATTATTTTAGTGTGTTAATTTTTCTTATTATAGTAAATTATCACTTATGTTTTCATATTTTATGAATTTCTTTTTTATTAAATTATAACAAAGCAAATATAAAATATCTTGTAATATTTGGATCATTGATATGAAGGTCCTAGAAAAGTTTAAAAAAAAGTTAAATTTATCCTGGGTTATTTTTTAAAAATATTTTTCATATAAATGTACTATTATTGAAAATGATTTTTTTGTATGTATTCCTACATACTTATCGAACAATTGGGGATGGGAAGATTGATAAGAAGTGTTGGGGAGACAAAGCTACGGTTGTTTAGACATGTGAGCAGGATGGAAGAGGGTGAGCTAATAAAAAGGATGCTATACTTGGAACTGAAAAGAAAAAGATCATGGGGTACACCACGGGTGAAGTAGATGGGTTGAGTCATGGATGAATGGGAAAAAGGATGTGATGTCGATAGAACATTGGAAGAGATTTAGAAGGAGTCATATTGGGCCCAACCCGAAACCTGAATAAGGAGAATTATAATGTCTACATAAGTGGATGAGATTTCAAAACTCATATAAAAATTCAATATTATCCTAATTTCTATTTCATACGGAAGACAAGTATACAATTGAAAAAACACCGGATACTCAAAATTACCCAAATTAAGGATTTTTTCTTATTGAATTTTTTAAAGTATGATTAAATGTGTAAAGATGAGAATAAAAATAACTGATAACTATCATTTAATCATAACATAGTGTTACCATTATTTTTCAAAAAAAGTTATGTTGTCTTAATGCCGAGAGATATTTTCATATAAAATTATTATCTTGAATCGAATAATGCAGTTCAGAGAGGGAAGTGTTTTTAGGAGGCAATCCAATGATCAACATTTATCACTGGTTTTCATTAATGTGAAATTAATTAGGCATGCAAATTTGAGTGGTCGGGGTTTTTGTGTACAACCCTATACAAAATATTTTGATAGGAACCGAATACGTGTTTTTAATAAATACTTCAGTTACTTATAAAACGATTCCATAAAACACCTCAATTTTTTTAGTACGCAGTTTTTAATTCTGGAGAAGTTATTTTGCTTTACCAATAAAATGTTAAAGAATTGAAATTTGGTCCGTAGTAAAATTTTTGTTTGTTTTATTGAATCCCAAAAAAGATTTTACAGTTAAATATAAGACCAAGTACAATAACCTTTTCATGTTATTATATTATTCTGTCACAGCTCAAATAATGATCAACAATAACAATTAGACACAGTTAAGTAAGAGTTTGCGTGCATAACAAACTTATGAACATAACAGAAAAGATATAATGGAATTTCTCAATACATCAAAAGGAACTAGAGAAAACTAAGAATTTATGTACATATATAGCACTGTAAAGATTTTCTGAACGATAAACGGTAAATTGTTATTAAAAAGGCTATTTTTTATTATGACAGCCTTGCTTAAAATTTATGAGATGTTTTCTGATAAAATAGTAAAACTGAAGTAACTATTTTTGAAAATCAATTGCGTAGCATTAAAAGAAAATCGTTCTGTAATAAAAAAAAACATTATTAAAAGTTGAATTAACAGCTTGGTCATTATCGATTACTGTAAAGAAGTACGTGGAGGGATGGGTTTTAACTTGTTAAAACGTTTAAACCCTAGCTAGGAATCAAACTCAAACCTTCCAATTTGTTGTACAGCATGGTAACCACTGCGCCTCGAAGGCAAAATGTAAACTTTAAAAATTAGCAAAACTTACTTTGAGAATAGTTCTTATTTCTTTGATATTCTTTCAAAAAATATCAATACGAAGAAAAACATAATGAAGTGTTTACAGTGAGATACAAGAATTGAGTTATATTAAAAGAAAAATTCCAGAAACACAATTGACCCGACCAAATGAAAAATGAATTAAAATTAAATTCTTAAGAGTCCGAATATTCGTAAGGAATTTAAAATTGCTTAAAAATGTGTTTTCACTGTTACTTCAAAGTGAAATAAGTCGGCTTCGGTGGGCCTGTGGTTAGAGCTCTTGACTACACTGCAAAGCTGAAGGTCCCGGTTTTGATTTATGTTAGGGTTTGAAAATTATTATACGTGTTATAACCCACCGATACCGTACGATAAGAAACTACTCTAATTGTGAAACCTACTGAAACTGGATAGTCACATTCATTAAAACTGTGTAGTCACTATTTCAGTGACTACACTTAAAAAATTAAAAGAAGAAGAGGAAAGTTATTAATGTGAAAAGTTCCAGAGAAAAGGTTTATTTATTAAAATATACGTTATTAGTAAACGCTTAACGTTACGAAAAATTAAGTAGACATGAAAAATTGTTATCAAGTAGACAACTATCTTAAAAACACTTAACACAATTTTTAATGTTTTGAAGACGATAAAACTTAAATATAATTACGAAGAAACACAATTTGCACTTACATCAAGTGTTGGCCAAAAAATATACTTTATTTCAGTATTTGTTTTATCTTGCAAATTCCACCTTACGATAGTTTACTGTATAAAAATGCTTTCACTGTCGATTATTTTTTATCTCAATGAATCATAATCTAAGTTTTAAATAATGTGGAAAAGTGCAAAATCATTTGACAAGGAAATACCATCTTTTGATTTTTCAAGAGCTAAGTCTACAATTTGTAGTCAACAACTAACATATGTCAAAACATCAAAACAAAATTATTTATACAGTTTTGGTAAAATTAATAAGTTCACACAAGACGTCTATTCAAAAAATAAATATCTGCATATCAAAAGAATTTTAATTTGTCAGCTGGTAAAGAATTGCTATGAAGTTACACTGAATGGACAAGCGCCTTTGTAGGAACAAGGATGACCACTGATGAGATGGGAAGATGACATCAAAAGAGTGGTGGTATTAAACTGGACACAGCAAGCAAGAAATGTGGAGAAATTTAAAGGAGCTTATGTTTAATATCGAAAAAATGAGCTATAAAAGAAACTTAATTGCTAAAGCTTATTTGTGTGCTATTAACCTGCATTTGTTAATAATTGAAATCATAAATAACACAACACAAGGTTTTCTTTCAAAAAGATCACCAACAAACATTTTAGAATAAAAATTTCATTATAATTATTGGCAGGGCTATATTGCAGTACTACTTAACTATCTGGAAAAGAGAGAAGTTACAAATAATAAGAATGAAGCTCTCCAAAAGAAATTTCTGACAGATTTGCATCTGGGGGTCAGTGTACCAGAGGGTCATAATACGAAGATTAATTAGGTATTCGGACTCCTGAGAAACGAAAGACAATGTACGATGCCGCATCTATAAGTCTGAACGATCATACAAGTGTGAACATTTCTGATATTGGACTCCGTGTTTTACATATGAATAGTGGAAGAAGCTCTCTAAAAGAAATTTCTGACAGATTTGCATCTGGGGGTCAGTGTACTAGAGGGTCATAATACGAAGATTAATTAGGTATTCGGACTCCAGAGAAACGAAAGACAATGTACGATGCCGCATCTATAAGTCTGAACGATCATACAAGTGTGAACATTTCTGATATTGGACTACGTGTTTTACATGTGAATAGTGGAAGAAGCGAATATTTTGAGATTGTAAAATAATACCGGGGATTTAGTCCTAATGGAAAAGTGCGTTCGAGTAATAAACGATTTATGTCGTGGTGGTGAAATAAATTTTTAATGAAAATGTAATTGCATTCACGAGAATGATTGTTACACCAAAAATTTAGAAATTTAACGCGTGAGTTTAATTTATGGAGGTTGAAATTTGTTAAAGATAGAATTTGTTCAACAATTTTCATGAGTGCACTTGCTTGCCCGGATAACCTCATGGTATTAGCTGAAATTAGATGTAGTGACAAACTTTGACGCTTTGTTGATGTACCGTTGAGTTTTTTTTATATATATTTTTCTCTTCGATAGATCAAGTGGCTACTCATAACAGAAAGGTGGAGTGTCAAATTATTTACACTCAATCTGTTCGTTGCAGGGCTAAAATAAATAGTTCTGTTTCTTGTCACATGGTAAGCCAATCAAATGATTGAATAATTTAAGAACAGAAGAGGTACAGGTGCAAAAGACACTAATCAGAGTTATGTCCTCTGAAAGTAATGAATTTCATTATACAGCCAGACCCTGCGGTGAATGACGTGAAGGTGTCATTTGCAGAGTGGAAAATATGTGTTTTTCAAAGAGCCCGACATGCTGATAAACGTACTTTTCCACTTAGTGAGGAAGGCATAGGGAAACCACCTCACTCCTCGTTTTACTTAGTAAAACCTCTACGGGTTCAAACCAGCCTTTCAGCTGATGACCTAAACAACAACAGATCAAGTGCAGTAAATTAAGGTGCAGTAAATTCCTGTGAGGGGTTGCTAGTCCTCCATCGGGCGCCTCCCCAGGTGGCGGATAGGGGAATGCCTCCCAGATATGGGTGGTACCGGAGAAATCAAATAGTCGGGGCGGACCAAAACTAGCAACTCTGGCGACCAACGGTTTCGGGCGGATGAGCTACCAGAGAGGGCACCCCTTTGCCCTGGAGTTTGGAAACGGGCTCCAAAGGCGGATGAACTGCGAAAGGCGGTCAACGGCATAGAGATGAGGAAGAGAAGAAGGACGAGCACCTCATTAAAGATCTAGGTTGGATAAGTCCTAGTAAAATCTTATGGCTATGCTTGCAACGAAACTAAATTCCGGAGGTTTAAATAGCTCCTCACTCGGGTCTCCGGGAGGAGCAGTTACAAGTTTGACAGAAAGATTACAGTGTCAAGAAGAGATCAGGATTGGTACGTGGAACGTGAAGACGATGAGTCAGGGTGGTAAGGTCCACAATGCAATACAGGAGATGACACGGATGAAATTGAGTATCATGGGAGTATGTGAAATGCGATGGCCAGGCTCAGGTTCCCTCAACATACAAGACCACCAAGTTTACTACTCTGGAACAGATGATGGCAGGCATGAACTTGGAGTGGGGTTTATAATGACAAGGGGAGTAGCAAAATGTGTAGACAATGTCATTCCGGTTTCATCAAGAGTGATGCTGGTGCAACTCAAGGCAAGACCTGTGAACATAAATATCATTCAAGTGTATGCACCAACAACTGATGGAACAGATGAAGAGGTTGAAGAGTTCTACAATGGTATCAACCAAATGATGAGAAAACTTAAGAAACAGGATTTGACAATTGTCATGGGAGATTTCAATGCGAAACTTGGAGCAGGCAGAACGTCAAGTTCTGTGGGGCCTTTTGGACTGGGAAATCGAAATGCTCGTGGAGATAGTTTGGAGACTTTTGCTGAGTCTCATGAGTTAGTGGTGATGAACACTTGGTTTAAGCTTCACCCAAGAAAGTTGTACACATGGAAATCTCCAATGGATAGACCAGGGAGGATTGTAAGAAACCAGATAGATTTTTTACTGGTTAATAGAAGATTTCGGAACAGTTGTATATCTGTTAAAACATATCCAGGTGCAGATATACAATCTGACCACACCCCTTTGGTTGGAAAGTTTAAAGTTAGATTGAAACGAGTTACATCCCGGAAAGTGAAAAGCTACGATCTTAGAAAACTAAAAGATCCCGTCATGCAGCAGATGGTGAAGAGTACCTTGAATGAAGGTTTGAAGGAGGGACCAAATGTGGGAAGTACAGAGGGAGGACTTGCTGCAATACAGGAAGTAGTGAGAGGTGTGAAGGATCAATATCTGAGGAAGGACTCAGGGAAACGGAAATCATGGATGACTGATGAAATACTGGAACTCATGGAACAGAGGAAGTGTCACAAGGGCAATCTCACTGAGTACAGGAAAATGCAGATTATCATTAGAAATAAGATAAGAGAGGCCAAGGAGAGGGAAAAATTGAGCAGTGTCAGGAGATAGAGTTCCATCAAAGACGATATGATAGTTTCAATGTCCATCGTAAGGTGAGGGAAGTGGCAGGGAGGTTTCGGAGGGGTAATATTGGTCGAATGGCTGATGGTGATGGTAATTTGGTCATTGACAGGGAGGAGAAGAAGACTGTTTGGGAACAATATTTGAAGGATTTATTCCATGACCTCAGAGCACAACAACCTGTCATGGAAGACAGCACTGGACCCAAAATTCTCTTGGAGGAGGTGACTGCAGCTGTCAAACAGATGAGGGATGGAAAAGCAACAGGCCCAGATGAAGTTCCAACAGAATTATTGAAGTTGCTTGATGAGGAAAATATGAAGACAATAACAGAAATCTTCAACTTTGTATACTCAACTGGGGAAATCCCAACACAGTGGCTAAAATCAGAATTCATTGCGATTCCAAAAAGGGCAGGTGCAAAAGTCTGTGAGGATTACCGAACTATCAGTTTAATGAGCCACATGTTGAAATTGTTTTTAAAAATCATCCACAAAAGAATCTATCACACATGTGAGGAGCAGATCGCACCAAATCAATTTGGTTTTGTGAAGGCTGTGGGCACAAGGGAGGCTTTGTTTGGTTTGCAGGTTTTGTTTCAGAGATGCAGAGATGTGGGTTGTAATGTTTTCGCATGTCTGATTGATTATAAAAAAGCATTTGACCGTGTTCGACATGAGAAAATGATGGATGTACTGAGGAGAACTGGAATTGATGGAAAAGACCTAAGAATAATAGCTAACTTGTACTGGAATCAGACTGCGGTCCTCAGAGTAGATGGAGATCATACAGATCAGGTGCAGATCCTGCGTGGAGTGAGACAGGGTTGCATTATATCTCCAATTATTTTCAATCTATACTCAGAACACATCTTTAGGGAGGCGCTTGGAGACATGGATGTTGGTATCTCAATAAATGGAGTCAAGCTCAACAATTTACGTTATGCTGATGATACCATAGTGTTTTCTGATTCAATAGAGGGCCTGCAGGGTTTGATGGATAGGATCACAGAAACAAGTAAAGTATATGGACTTGATATAAATATTAACAAAACAAAGCTTATGGTCATTAGCAAAGAAAACATTGGAGGGGCAGAACTGTACATCAATCAGACAAGAATTGAAAGAGTCCCACAATACACCTACTTGGGAACGGTGATCAATGAGTCATGGGACAATTCCCAGGAGATCCGATGCCGTATTGGAAAAGCCAAAAGTGCTTTCTTAACAATGGGTTCAGTGTTTAAGAGCCGTGACCTCACCCTAAATACAAAGCTAAGACTCCTCAAAGGTTATGTATATTCAGTGCTTCTGTATGGTGTAGAATCATGGACCCTAAAGGAGGATACAATATCGAGGCTCCATGCATTTGAGTTATGGCTGTACAGAAGGATCCTGAGGATACCATGGACCGATAGGGTTACCAACCAAGAGGTACTAAAGAGGATGAATACAGCACCAGAACTGGTCAACCTCATCAAATGTCGAAAGCTGGAATATTTAGGTCACATAATGCGCAATCAAGGCAGGTATGAACTATTGCAGAGCATATTACAAGGGAAAATAGAAGGCAGGAGAGCCCCAGGACGAAGAAGAATTTCCTGGTTGGCTAACCTTAGAGCCTGGTTCGGAAAGACCTCCACCCAATTGTTCAGGAGCGCAACCAACAAAGTAATAATAGCCAGAATGATCGCCAACGTTCGGAACGGACAGGCACCCTAAGAAGAAGAAATTAAGGTCTTCATTTACTGTCCTACTGGATTTGCTTCAAAATCAAGCTTAGGTCAACCGCCTCCCCACTATTTATACATGGATTTGTATTATTTTAAAGAAATAAACAATAAAACGAAGAGATCATAACCGCATACTTTTGGAGTTTTCCAAATCGTAATACAAAAAGAAACTAGACCATGTGAGATAGGGTACTACAAAAATTACGAGTTTTCCTTACGTGGAAATATTATACAGAAAAAGAATAGACGCAAAATCAACCAGTTTGACAAGAATTTCCTTTTTTTAATCAATATAATTTACAGCAGAAAAGTTGCTAATACATCCTATAATTTACTAATAAAACTAAACAATAACGACAGAACTAACTGTTGTATTTCAAGTTAAAATAAAGAAAGAATGGCAAAATTTATTGCAAAAATAAAACAAACAAAACAAGTTATATTGTTGAGAACAACGAAGCGGTAAGTCAACATTTTTCTTCTTTTGTTATAGACTTCTTAAATATAAAATGAACGTTGATCAGCCACATAATCGAAATAACAAACAAAAAACCACCTTTAAAAAAATAAGGGGCTCGTTCCAAGATTTATTAATAAATAAAAGAAAAGAATTAAAAAAAAAATAAAGAAACACTGACAAAAACACCTTGAATTTAACCTTGACGAAAAGGTTCACGTCCTAAAAGAAAAATACCAACCGTCTGCAGAATTTAAAAATAACACAAACGGGTTGTAGAGAAAATAAAATAAAATTTGTTGTATCTGCACGTTAAAATACTGGAACAAATTCCGTACTGTACAGAGTATTTCATTCAATTGAAATTAAATGAACTGGTGAAATAAATGAAATTCGTTTTGTTCGGAGTAAAAGGTAACAAAAAGTTTTAAATTTCATAATGCAACAAAACGCTTTTTGAGTCACTTTTACGCGAGTGTTTTCTGTAGTGTTAAAATGTTAGTTAGTAGGCTACAAAACCCCGCTGATCCGAACTGATTTGTAATTTCTTTAACGTTCTTTTTAGGTATAAAACGTATTTTAAAATATGCTAACCATCTGATTTTATATTTGAAAAGAATTGTAATAGGTTTCTAGCCATTAAAATTAAATTTAAGTAGTTGAGAGAAAATGAACATGACTTAAGTTCTTAAAACAAAATGTGCTTGCCATATAAATAGCATATTGTTAATATATTTCTTCTAGTTTATTAGAAAATACAGGAAATCATTTGAATTTCGGGTTAAACTCTTTTCATTCTCTTCCTCGTAATATTGTTTATCTTTGGGCTCATTATCTGGAGAGGATCTTTCTCTCAATTTCTCTTCTAACAGCCTTTCTGATTATTCAAAGGCGTTGACTCGTGTGTTGCAGGTTTTATCACAGTATTGATTAAATTACATCTTATATTAAAAGGTACAGTAGATGCAATTTAAGAACCGTAGTATGAGAATGGACAAATTAAATAAATATAAGGTTACAATACTGTTACTTTACAAAGGTTATTACATTAAGAGTAAAATACAAAATTTATTATAATAATTTTATTATTATTTTAAATTATAGAACATTGAATACAATATAAGTAAGTTAGCATAAAAACTTATAATTGCAGTAGGTAATAAACTTGTTTATGTCAAACTAGTATTATTATACATGATAAGTATGTCCTTTGTAATTATAAAATTCTTTAATAGATACATCATGCAACACTTCATGTTACACGTCTGCTAAATAAACCGTGTATAATTTTTTATTACGCCTAAATAAAGAGTTTTGTAATTCCGGATCTCTTATTCGTCACGAATATTGTATTGTATTACCTGTTTACTTTTAAATGCTATTAAAACAGTAAAGTTATTTGAAAAAAAAAATAGCAAAATATTTATGAAAACTTATTTTTATATTATTTTAATATTGCAAACAGTATTAGTTATTTAATAAAAATAAATAATATAAAGCTACAAATTGATGTATAAAAATATATAAATGTAGGCTCCAGGTAGTGTGTTACTTTCCATGTCTAAATATAATTATAGCCAATTTGTCCTATATTGAACGCGTCTCCTCCTACTTTCTTCATATTTCCCTATTTCTTGCGTGCAGTGTCCAATTAAATTTGACCAATCTCTTGATATTTCGTCTCATCTCATCTGTGGTCGTCCTCGCTCCCATGTTGTAACATGGGAGCCATGGTCTGCCTTTTTTAAAATAATGTTTCATCTTCTACCTGTTTGTTTTTTCACATGACCCACCCATTTCGATTTTTACTGACCAGTAAATTGTCAGTCTACTTCTAATCCTTGTGACATAAATTCGTACTCCAGAAATAGCAGGTCAAAACCATGTAAAGGAAATGTGTTTATTCCTTCTCCCGTAACGTTAGATACCACTAGAGGACCCGTCATGAACATTTTCATCAAAATCGGTCTATCGGTAGTTTATTCGTGTAATTTTTCACGTTTTTGCGGTTTTCTAAAAAATAGCCCCTACGATTTTCTTTAAAATCACCACATTTACTACGTTTTTTATACTCTACAAGATAGGATTAGGCGCCATGTCTGCTGAAATTCTTGGGGAGGCTGTGCTCTCGTAAAAAAAATGTTTTTTTTTAAGATGCGGCCTTAGTATGCATTTGCAGACCAATCGCTAAAAACATGTTTTTTGGGTTCAGAGGTTTTTAAAACATGTAGATCCGGTGAAAACTTAATTTAGAAAAATCTACATGAAAACAATACTTTCCTTCCTATGTATTCATATAGGCAAGAGAAAGTAAAAGTACATACAAATATTATTTTATAAAATTAAACTCCTAATATAAAACGTTGTTATATAGGTAACTTATTTCTAATATAGGCCTAACAATGATTTACGATGAAAATGTTATACGATACGTTTTGGTTCTTAAATAAAATATAATAGCTGCACATAAAACAGCATTTTATATTTTATAAAAATAAAATACAAGTGTCGTCACTATAGACCTTAAAAAAAATCATAAAATATACTTCAAATCGAGTGTTTGATATAAAACCGCAACTTAGGCTATGTTATCTACACATGTTATTAATGTAAGAACTATTACAAGCATTTGATTATTTAACTTTAAGGAATAAATATTTTAAAATAGGCTACATTGAATTAATGTAAAAATTTGTTTGTAGTCTTCTGTTGTAAATTATGCATAAGAAATAATACTAAAAATGTAATTATCGGATAAATAATTGTAAGTTATAGAGTAAATACAACATTGTAGCATCACCAAAGTGGTACTTTTAAAATAAAAATGTAACCTAAATTTTTGAATAGCCTACTTCTAAAATAAATTATATAGCCTAATATTATGCAATATTGACAAAGATATTAATTTTTTGTTTAGTTTATTTTAAGTCGCATAAACATTTTTGTTATTGGTGGTATTTTGGAGCACAAAATAAGGAGTTACGACACGTAATAACTTCCAGACCCTAATCGGAAATTGAAGCCGGGACTTTCCGCTTGGTAGGCTACCACGCTTACCTCTACACCACAAATTTTAGTGGCCCGATTTGAACTTACTAACTTAATTTTAAAAGTAGTTAAAATTAAATTTCATTGATTTTGTCTAATGTAACATATACGTAAAGCTTTGGTAGAGGAAAATTTTAAACGGGTTATGACAATAATTTGCAATAATTACTTAGTTTAACCTTGCTAAACTTTACTGATTAATCAATGTAATTACCCTTGGACCAACAAAATTAAAAAAATTACACTAACGTTACTCTCTAAGAGGTCACGTTCAGATGGAATACATTAATTATTAACACTACATGACACGACATGTATGCTTAAGATTAATTAATTTTAATTTTTTAATTTTATATTTTATTTACAAATTGTATCAGATTTTATCAGCAAATACTGACCTTATATGTCTCTTAATCTGTTGTATATTAATGAATAAAATTTAAGAACTTTTTTCTGTTAAAATTTGAAAAGTAAATTCATAATAAAACCGGAAAAATAATAAAACAATTTATTAGTTTAAAATATTTATGAATTTAGGGATACAAATGCCCATAACAGGCAGGTGGAGTGTTAAATTACTTGCACTCGATCTGCTAGTTCTAGAGCTACAAAAAATAGTTCTATTTATTATCACATGGAGTGAGGTGGTTTACCGATTCCTTCCTCACTGAGTAAAAAAGTATGCTTATCAGCATGTTGGGTCCTCCGAAAAGCATCTACTTTCCACCCTGCAAACAATACCTTCACTTCATTCACCACAGGGTCTGGCTATACAATGAAATGCATTACTCTCAGAGGAAATAACGCTGACTAGGAGATAATTGGCTGACGAAGCCAATTATATGACTGAATAGAAGAGGTAAAGGTGTAAAAGACATTAATCAGAGTTATCTCTTCTAAAAGTAATGAATTTCATTACACAACCAGACCCTGTGGTGAATGAAGTGAACGTGTTTTTTGCAAGGTGGAAAGTATATGCTTTTTAGATGGCCTGGTATGCTGATAATCATACTTTTCCACTCAGTGAGCAAGGCATGGTAAACTACCTTACCCCTCGTTTTACGTAGTAAAGCCTCTAGAGGTTCAAATTAGCCTTTCGGCTGATGACCTGAACAACAGTGATAAAAAATAACAATTAAAGAGATATAGAAGTAATAGAAGGTAGGAGAAATACATTCGTAAAAAATAAATGAAGAATATAAAGATTTTTTAGAGGAAAACGTTAAGAAAAACTACATACCCAAGTGGAACGTGAAGAGTAAAAGAAAGCATTTTTGGAATTAACGAAGAAAGATTGGAAGAAAAAATCAAGTTCTAAAAATAAGAACATGATAAAATTAAAGCAATAGCACATCCATGATTATCGCAGTTCTAATTGACAAATAAAAATAATAATGCCGGCCGCATTGGCGTAGTTGGTAACGTGCTCGCCTCTCATCATGCGGTCTTGGGTTCTAATCCCACTCAGGAACGGCATATTTTCATACGTTAGAAAACATCATTTCATCCTTCACAGTTACAACCAAACGTCGTCGCTAATGACCACAGAAGTTAAATAAACAAAGAAAAAAAATTTTTTAAATCCATCTGAAGATGGCTTCTTGTAGACCAAAAAGTGATTTTTGTTTTTTGACCGTCGAAATATTTGTTGGTCAGAGGATAGCTAATTCTTTGTGTTAATCGTT
This sequence comes from Catonia carolina, assembly GCA_035578175.1. Lineage (NCBI taxonomy): Eukaryota > Metazoa > Arthropoda > Insecta > Hemiptera > Achilidae > Catonia > Catonia carolina. The sequence goes on from JAQMRL010000003.1 coordinate 52,701,162, forward strand.
AAGGAATATAAGTTTAAAATGACAACCCCTTCTTAAATTTACCATTACTTTGTTTGAACTAAATATCGATCTAAGTATTCTAAGGATACATTAATTTCTGTGAACTAGGTGGGTTACAATAGATTAAATACTTTATAGAATATGTCAGTACAATAAATTAACATTTTTTATATTATAGGATAATATAAATAAAAAGAAATTTAAGCCCAACCTATTAAAATACTAAGGAATTTAAATTGATATAATATATATATATATGGTATTAATTCGTATGGCAAAATTCCAGTTTATATTGCATTAAAAGTAAAAATCAAGGACACCTAATCCAATAAATAACAAGAAAACCGTTATTTCAAGTTCAATTAAATTGAATAATAACCGTATGCGTTTTGTTAATACTTACAAAAGATATCAACAATTAACTACAAACGTCCTTGACCTATTACACAAGTCAAAGGGTAAAAGAAAATATTATTACTACATTAATTAATATTTAGATCCTGTACCATCTCCAGATGTCTTCTATACAGTCAAATATCCCCCCTAAGTGTATTAACCAATAAACTCTCCTTCTAGCAGGCTCTAGATAATATATGACTTATTGATAAATATTAAAGTACCGGTAAAAATTCAAATAGGATTGTTGTTTAGGTCATCAGCCGAAAGGGTGCTTTGAACCTGTGGAGGTTTTACTAAATAAAACGAGGAGTGAGGTGGTTTATCTCTGCCTTCCTCACTGAGTGGAAAAGTACGCTTATCAGCATGTCGGACCCTCTAAAAAGCACTTATTTTCTACTCTCCAAATGACACCTTCACTTCTTTCACCACAGTAAATAGGATTATAAATTTTAAATTTAATAGGTATAGTATTTTCATTTGGAACATTCATATTTGCATGGTTAGACCTAAATTATTATAAAATTTATAAAGTAAAATTCAAATTTATCAGTGTATTAGCTTTTATTAAATTTTATTTGTTTTTATATTAGCGTAATATTTTTATTGTTATTAAAATGCCGAATAACATTCATATCCCCAGGCCAGAGTGGTGCAATATTTTGGCTTATGGCTTGATAGGCAACTGACTTGGAAGAATCATCTGCGTACAGAACGTTTAGAACTTAACCGCGCTGGAAGCTACTCTTCTGCTTAATTAATCTTCGATCAAAATTGAATCTCCGTTCCAAAATTTTATATATAAAACTCTTTTGAAACCAATATGGACTTATGGAGTAGTGGCAGAGATTAACTTAAAGTCGATCTAGGTCTTTCAATCAAAATTCTTAAGACTTGCTTCTGGCGCTCCTTTAAATGTAAGCAATAAAACCCTCCACGACGATTTCAAAATTCCGACAGTACAGGAGCTAACCACGACTTTCTATAGTAAATTTTACGAACGACTAGATTACCATCCAAACCAACTAGCCCGAGATCTAGCCATAAGGAACTTCCCACTATGCGACGTCCAAAGCGAAAATGGAGTAGAGACCTCTTGGTTTGAATAACGGACAACACCCGTAGTTATAAACGGAAAATGCACCACTGGGTACCTCTTCTCTTTAAAGTAAAATTCCCCACCGCCGTTTAAATATCATATAAAGAAGTTATGCAGCTCAATATACAGTACTGTAATAAAAATTAAAGAAAAAAGTATCATTTTTAAAGTTGGAAAATATATTTGGGCAGATTAATTTTCCCACTATAATATATTTAAATTAAGTAGTTTTTATAGCGAATAGAAAATTAGGTATGTATCTATAAATAGTTTTTTGTAAGCAATAGTAATGAACAAATAAACAAAAGTAGAAAAATAATTCTGTTCCTAATTTTATTACATTCAAAAAAATCGTCTCTTAAAAATATTTTTCTAACAAAACTACAAATTCTACAAGAAAATTTTTATTTAATAATTTTACTCGGAATAGAAGGAGATTTGTCTTCCACACAGTTCCAATTATTGCTTTATTTAACGCTTCAACAAACTTAAACATGATTAAAGGTTTTAGATCATCCGGCCCATTGGTGTAGCGGTCAACGCGGCTGGCTTCTAGGTCAGAGATTCCAACTTCGATTCCCGGTCAGGTCTGACAATTATTTTTTTATCACTAATTTTTGTCTATCACCCATCATCTTCTACACCAGCCTTATGTGCACAACACTCGGACAAAGAAGTTTTCATTACTTTATTTCTATTGTTATTATTATTTCTATTTACTGTGTCTTATTTATGAGATAAGCTAATCTAAATTAGACAGCATTATGCGAAATGGAACCAACCCATTTGTAAACTGAGGTATTCACTATTAAAGATTTTTCTAACTTCTAATTCTATTTCTTAAAAATCTTTCAGTTTTTTAAAACAAATATATGTACTACAGTAATAGCAGAATTTTATTAATGGAGCGAAAACGCACAAATCTTTATTTATATTTGAAAAATATGAAAATATGTGGGTTGGTTCCTTTTTGCAATAAATGACATGAACCATTGTTGTGGTTCTTATAAGATGGGGTTTTTTGCAAAACTAAAAATGATTTAATGAGAGAAAAGGAGACTAAAGTGTAATATAATATTAATTATCAATTGTTTTATTGAAACGCAGACAATATTTTAAACATAAAAAATATTATCGAATAAAAATAAACATGTTTCGTCTTCTTTTTGCATTTCTTGAGCTAAAATTACTATTAAAAGAAATTGGTTCCGAGATCTGGAATTAATAAAGGCTTCCGGTAAATCCTTTTTTTAAAATTAAATATTTAAAACGATTAAACAGCTACAAATTTAATAAATACAATCATTTATATAGGTACGGTTTTCACTTTGCCCGTAAGTAACTATAACCTAACCCCAAATTTAGTTTTGCAAAATGGAACCAACCCACTGCGTGTGGTGGCTTGGTTCCATTTTGTAAAACTTAATTATTGCACAGATGAGAACCAAGCCACTTGGATCCTTTTTGTATATTTGTTTTTCAATAAAACCAGAGTTATGGGTTAGTTTACAACTGTTTTTAACAAAATACAGCTGGTTCTTACATTGGTTCTATTTTGCAAAATAAAAATGCATCTTTTCCCGACATTTTCACATCGCTAACTCAGTAACAGAAGTTTTGAGGGATGGATCCTTTTTGCAAAACTCTGTCCAATTAAAATATAAAATTTTGTGTATAAGGACTTTTTGAAAAAAAAAAATAAACAACTTATTATAATACAGTATTACATAATACATGTATTATATATAATACAGCTAACTTCTAAATAATCTGTTCTTCTAAAAGGATAGGCCTACTTCTAAAAAATAATTTTGAAAAGTGGTAAAGTATAGACAGGAGTAATTATAAACAAAAAGCTATAATAATTTATTTAATTGGCTCACAATTATCCCCACTTAATGAAATTTCCCCATCCTATATTAAAACTCACTTCCATTTATTCTCCCTCCACCTTCTCATAGGTGTATTTATAATTAACGTTCAGTTTGTTTGTTTATTTATTTATTTATTGTGGTAGGTAAAGAAGGGGAAAATAATAATAAAAATAAATCAGAAATGTGTGACAAAAGTTATCATCTTGAGATATTGTATATGAGAAACAGTGAGATATTATCTCACGTTTTTAATGTTTAAAAACTGAGAACTGTTTTGTCTTTAAACAATCACCCGATTTTAACACAGTGTTATGCTGTACGTTTGATGTTAGTGGACACGAGTTTTGAACAGGGCCATCTGCTAATGTTTGTTCACGTGCGATTGTCAGTTGGTCATCATATAAAGTCGCTTGTCCTGCTGGTACTAAATTAGTATTCGTACTTAAAACAATTCAAAGCGATTTTCTACCATATTATAAGACTTATTTTTTTGTTACACCAACTAGAGCTTTTACATGTAGATTTATGATATATCTATACACAATAATAGTGTTTCTGTAGCATGAAACGCAGAATTCTTTGAAAGATCAAGAATAAATAAAAAATAAACAGTTTACTGGTATGTTTAATGTCAAATTTTAACTGTGGCAAAGTACAATCAGCAATACAAACGTTTAAATGTGTATCAATAGCTTGTATTGTCATTTGTGAGGTTACCTAATGGCAACCCTTAGGTTATTTTCAAAATTAGGTCCCTATTTAAATGTCTACGATGAAGCCTTCTACATGGAACATTAATGTAAAAAAATCTTACATACCAAAAATTTCAAAACGTGCAATTAAATTTTAAAATAATAATTAAATAATTGGTACAAATAATTAATTATAAAATTATTACATGTAACGGGTATTAAGGACTTTTACTATTGGAAAATTAAGAGGTTCTTAGGCGAGTGGATGAAAAAGAAGTATATGGAAGCATCTTACGAGAAGAAGGGATAGGCTAGTGGGGCATATCTTAACACATCCAGTGGTCTATCAATTGTTGTTTGTTTAGGTCAACAATCGAAAGGCTGGTTTGAACCTCTGGAGGTTTTACTAATTAATTGAGGAGTAAGATGGTTTACTACTGCCTTCCTCACTGAGTACAAAAGTAGCCTGTGCTTATCAGCGAGCCAGACCCTCCAAAAAGCATCTTCTCTGTACCCTCAAAATGACACTTTTACTTCATTCACTACAGGATCCGGCTGCATAATGAAATTCATTAATTTCAGAGGAGATAACTCTGACTAGTATATTTTACACCTCTACCTCTTCTGTTCTTAAATAGTTCAGTCATGTAATTGGCTGATCATGTGATAAGAAACAGAACTATTTTTTGTAGTCCTGGGACTAGCAGATCGAGTGCAAATAATTTAACACTCCACCTATCTGTTATGGGTGAAGGTCTATCAATAATAAAGGGTAATATTAAGGTGAATTGTTGGGGGAGGCAAAGGTTAGAATAAATAAAGAAAATTACAATAGATGTAGGGTGTTACAGGTATGTAGATATGAAACAAATTGCGCAAAATAGAACAGCTTGGAGAACTGCATCAAACCAGTCGAGAGACTGATAACAAAAAAATTATTGGAAAACATAACATATGATCGAAGAAAAACGGTATGGAGTGTATATAATACCCTTAGACCTAAACGAAAATACACTATCTTAAAATAAATAGTCCAACTAAAGGCACAATGAATTGAAAATCATTTTAGAAATCACCTCATTCAATATAATTGTTTTAATGATGAAAGATATCAACAAATAATAAAACTTAACGGCTATAAAATTTTATTATTCATTGCAACCATACAATTAAATGAACTGGTAATAAACAGAATTACATTTATAGTAAATTATCAAAGCAAAAATAATATTAATAATAAAATGATTTTGCAAATTTTGCAAAATAAATCGTGTTTCTTAAAAATGATAAAACAGGCCTATTATTCTTCATCTATTTAAGGTACAGGATTAGATTCTTATCGACAGTGTTATCTAAATTCTTATTATTTTTGAAATGTTTATTATATTATTTAAAAGGATATAGATATAGTTAATGAATTAATTAAACAATTCTGTCATAATTTATAATCAACGAATCTTAAAACGATTGTATGTGTTTAGAAGAAATAAAATAAAGGTTTTTAATTAAAAAACGGTGTATAATGTTTACAGTGCAGGTTTTACATTTATTATATAATGCATTTATATGCATTCCAATGTTTACAATGGACCCATAGTTTCTACGCTAGAATTCTCGGGTTCGATTCCCAGTCAGGTCCGGATTTTTTTCATCACTCAATTTTATCTATCACCCTTTATCGTCTGTATTAACAGTATTTGCAAAACAGTCGGACGTAAAAAAATATATAATTTAAAATAAGTATTTTTCTACAGACTGTAATGTTTTAGGTCTAATAATTTGTTTTGAAGACAGAACCTACTTTGAGAGAGTGGTAATAGCTTTCTCGACTTAAACATTCAGTCCGTGTTAATCAATAAATTACCCAAATACATTTTGATTTCTGTTATAAGTAATCATACATATTTACTGAAAACTTTACCAATTTTCTTCAGAGGGTAATTCGGTAATTTAGCAAAATAACTAACACACGTAAAATTTAAGCTTCAAATTTTGAAAATTTATTCAAAGATTTCGTTATTAATTTTACGTATGTAGTAAGTAAATGTAATAAAAATAATTTTTAAGTTGAATGCATTCATGTAATTATGAGATAAGTCAATAGCTTTCAAATTTACGTATTTTAAATAGCGAACCTTAATTATGGTTTTCTTTTTAAATATATGTCAGTTTCTTAAATATCGTAATTGAAAATAAAATTTTCATACTAGTACATAATGTAGTGGTAAAAACATAAAAAAAATATAACGATACATTTTTTGATAATGTAATCAGTGAAAAAAGATAACACCGTACCTCGTTGCTGATAAATTCATGACGACAATCATCCGTAACTTCTAATTCGCAATAACATTTGCAAAGTTGGTTTAAAATTTCATTCTTGGGTCTCATGGTGTCTTCCCTGGAATGTACCGTACTTCCCTTCAAGAACTAAATATGACTAGGAAGGCGATTCTTGACTGAAGGTCGATTCATGTTTTGCACTTGGTTTTGTAGTAACCGAGCAAGTTCTTCCCCCCACTACTCGACATTTTTAATAAATAAATAGTGCAAGATAAACGTGTATCGAGTGAAAGAAAACTTTTTATGCGCGCGCGTTTGTTAAGTTTACATGACAAATGCTTTTGCGAATATACAAAGTATACAAACACTAACACACCCCTTTTATTACGTCATTAATTGATTGCTTTTTAAAACAATACTTCTTTACAAAAAGAAAGCTTAATAGATTATGAAGCCATCCTAACTATCAATAAAATTTTAAGTTCTTGCCAGTTAGAATTAATGTATCCTTGAAACTCAATTACTAACCAAAATAAAAATATTTAAAAAATAATATATAGTACAAAAAAATGTCCAACTCTTTCACGATTTTTTAAAACAACCCTTTTCATATTATATTATTTTATTATGTCTTTAAATAAAATAATACAAAAATTTAAAACAGAAAAATAATAATTTTATTTTCCCTTAAGAACAGATTCAAAACAATTTAAGAAGTCTGTAAATTAATCTTTCCGTGTACATTTTTAACTCTTAAATTAAAAACAAAATATTTCTGATCGACTACTAAATTTAAAACTTGCCGTTTCCGTGGCCAAGTTGTTAGAGCGCTAGACTGTGATACACAGTGTAAAGCGGAAGGTCAGGATTCGATCCCGGCTGGGATCTGGATATTATTACTCGGTAAAACCCACTAATTCTGTACCTTAACCTGTAGTCGCTAATAACCAAATACTATAAATAATACTATAAATGAATCAACTAAATAATAAAAACAATTTAATTACAATAGTATTTTATTGGGAACAATCAAATATTAAAACATACTGTTCGTTCATTTTCTTAGGTAGGTAGGTAAAATTCTAAAACAAAATATTTGTTCATTTACTGTTACGATGAGCAACAGACCTCTGGACCATTTCAATCAACCAGATAGTAAAAATTCGGAATTTTTGAGTCTCATCGGTTGGTGAGATTAAAAAAACCTTCGCGCAATGGATTAAAACAAGTATGAAAGACTTTATACTATTACTACTTCTGAGTTTTATGTCGTGAGCTTTTCTCATCCATTCTTTCTTAACCGTCTCTCTGACATCATTCTTCCACCTTACCTGCGATCAACCAACGTTTCTGCTGATTTCACGAGATCTATATTGGATGACTATATGTGCCCAACTGTCACTTCTCTGCCTCACCAATTGTCCGACCCATCTTCACTCGCGATAAGTTCCATGATACCAAACATAATAGAATAGTTTCCATTAAAAGAAAACAAAAAACTGAAGAAATCAATTGGTTTTACCAGTAGCTACTGCTAAACAAAATGAAATAGTTTTCACTAAAAACAGAATTGTTATATACCATTTAAAGCTAAATACAGTACATTTACTCAACAAAATGAATAAATCAAAGAAGAAAATACTTTGATATTGTAGGCCATTTATTTAGACCTAATAAGTTACGTTTATTTATCTTTTACTCATTTTCTAATAACAAAATAGTAGGTATGCATAACAATCATTAAAAATGAATTTCATTGAGGAGTTCATCCAGAAAGTGATGAAGAGCAGAGAGACCCAGTTGCGTTAGTCCCAAAAGAAATCACTCAAAAAGGGGATAAATGGGTGATAAGAAGAGAAATCGCTGCGATAACGTTATCCAGCTAATAAAGAACCTCCGGCTTGTTATGAAGTTATGCCTAACGGTGATCCCGTTAGACAAGTCGGGATGGGATAGAGAGGAACTGAGAGGTTTTGGCGGATAGTTGCCTTCGGCAGAGCTCCGCATACCCCAGTAAAGACCTACCTGGGTACCGGTAAATTCGGTTTCCTCTCGTAAAAAAAATCATTAAATTATAGGCTATTTAATTATTCTTCTAACGCTTAAAAAATCTAGATTAACCAGATTTATATTCAGAGATTCAACAATTTAATCAATTTGAATAACAATAATTGTTTGACTTGGTAATTGAACTTTAATTTTCATAAAAAAATCTGATTTATTTTAATTTTAAAATGTACGGTATCGTATTAAAGATAATTTTTAATGGTTTGATGGCATATTTTTTATACCTTATGTGTGTTTTTAAATTCTATGTGTGCTATTTTGCATTTTTTTCTTTTCTCTTGTTTGTAAACTTTAATGGTAAATAAAAACATAATAATAATAATAATTATTATTAGTCTAAACTAAATGCTATACTCTTGTCTTGTAAAATATAGATGAGGACGAAGGAGTTAGTGGCTACATCTGTTTTGGAGCAAATAACTACATGTGGTGCTTAGAACTGATAGCTAAATAAGATTCAGGAATAAACGAAGGCTGGAGTGAGAGATGAACTAGTTACGAACAGGGTCTCCAGAATATAGCACGTAAGAAGTGAAAACATAAGGCAACCGGTTTTCAGGATATAGTACTCAGAATAGAGACCATGGTATGTTATGGGATTGTCCAAAGAATACCAGTGAAATTTTCCCGAAGAGCGTTCCTTCTCCGTTCAGAAGATAGGAGAAGTCGCCCTCAGGAAACATTGATACAAGGAATCCAAGACGATAAAGTAGCAAGAAATTTCAGGAAGAATGACTGGGAAGACAGAGGACGATGAGCTGTAGGATAGGGAAGCTGAGATTTCCGTAGAACCATCAAGAAAAGTAAATGTAGGTATATATACGTAAGGTAAAATATAATACAGTAGCTACTAAAATTGTGTATAAGATACGTCATTCATCAGAGTACATCACAACAATTCATCCTAAAATTTTACAAGTTTAAACAATAAATTTGCAAAAAAATAATCTAATTTATTCCTCATATTTTTTTGAATATGAAGGTGATTGAATGATTCTTTTTTTTATAAAATTTGCAACAGAATCTTTATACTCGTACATTAAAAATACAATTTACTCTTTTATGTCAAACATTTAACAATTTAATCTAATTTTCTTTATATATTTAATGGAAAAATCCATTGGACATTTTTTACAAAAAAAAAAAATATTAATTTTAACACTAAACCAACATTCACAGATCTTTTATACTTAAGTAAATTTTGAAAGGTTAATACACAATTAAATTATGTGATTTACACATTACAGTATACAATTGACGCTCATAGTAAAACACTAAAGGATTACGTCAATCAACTTAAAAACAAATGCACATAGAAATAAAATAAATTAACCAATTTGTTTTATTTCAAATATTTTTACATTTAAACTGACAGAATATTTATAATAAAATTAAGATAAATAGGTCTTTAGTTTAGGTTTCACTCTTGTTACATTTTTGCATCGTCGCGCAGACTTTGTTATACACCCATTATGGGTTATAAACCCATTTTTATCAAAGAATGTAAATAATAATATTTTTTGTATTCTAATATGATATTCTACATTATTCAATCACCGTATATGTCCTAATTTAATTTGAGCTTATTTATTTATTCACTTACGTTTATATACAAGAGAATAATCAACATAAATTATTTAACACGAAAAAGAATTTACTCACTGTATTTAATGTACCATCACATTACTTAGCTAATAGAATTTATTTATTTTTTATTTTAGATTTTTTAACAGCTGATGTAGTGAAATATAGGCTCGATATTAAAAAAAGTCTCCTCTGTGGTCCGTAATTTGATAACTAGTTTGATGTAGTTTACATAACCTCCTGTATAAACTATAGCAGTGCAAAAATATTAATTTTTACAACTGATTGCATGATACATTAATGTTATACAGACGGTATAAGATAACAGATGAAAAAATGCAAGACCGAGAATGTAAATTATCATAATCTGTAGTAAATAATGTAATTTAACCCTTTCAGTGCCGAAACAATATTTAAAAGTTTGATCTAAAGTACCATTTAATTTAAATAAGGATTTACAAAAAGTGCCAGGCCTCATTTTGAAAACTTGCAGGCGTAAGCCTGCCATTGGCGACCAAAATTTTAACGTTACAGAAAAATAAAATGTCCTCTTAAAATTAATTTTTATTGTGTTCATACAAAAGGAAATCGTTTCACAATAAAAATATTCAAAACAGTTTTTTTAGTCCATTTAAAGTCGCATCGACAGCTTGGTCATTAGCAACTATTCTGGGTTTTGGTACCTTAACGGTGGTTTTAACGTGTTCAAATTTCCAGGCTCTAGCCGGGAATCGAGCCCGGGACCTTTCGCTTTGCAGGCTAGCGCGGTAGTCACTACGCCACGGAGGCGGTTCCAAAATATATTATTCCATTAATTTTTAAAAGTGTTTTTTGTAAATGTTCGGTTATCCGGATGTTGGCACTTAATGCATAATTTACACACGTCCGGTTAACCGGATGTTATCACAACGTAATATATATCGACGTCCTGTTTTCCGGACGTAGGTAGTAAAAGAGTTAAAACATAATTTGTTTATTTAACTTTACCTGGCCATTAGCGATTACAACAGGCCACACGAAGGCGCATGCATGTCTCGCTGTAACATTCTGCTAGATCCTATTAACAAATTTTTGTTTGTACATGACATACGTACTTTGGACATATTATCATTAGCGGGTTCGGAAAATACAAGTCATTAAAGCTGACACTGTAAGAAGAAATTGAAGGGAGAAGGCATGGTCTCAAAAACTTGAGATAATAGGCTGATCTTACTTCAATGAACCTTTTCCGATCTACATTGGATAAGATTAGACGGACCATAATGATAGCCAACGTCTAATAAGGATATGGCACTCCAAGAAAAGTCATATCACAAGACCAGTATGAACAACAGGCTCCAGTTTTGGCAATTAGCAAAAATTATTCCATAAAAATCGCATTCAGTTCATACAAAACAACAGTTTTCTCTCGGACTGACCTACCAATATGATAATACTCGTATTACCGAACCAAACTGTCTACCGATTTCAAACTGAGAATATGAAACAATAGCAAAAGGTAAAAAAGTTAGAATTAATTTCTTTTACTTATTTCAAGATCTATTCTGAAAAATTAAAAGTCGTGTACATAAAAGTAGTGACAAACCTTTAAATAATGTCATCATTACTGCAAGATAACACTTGTTTAACACATTGACCTTGTATTCTTACCAAGGTCAAGAAAGCAAATAATACATTATTTTATTTAAAAAATACTATACAATGCAAATAGAAATTATTAAATCTACGATAAATGACAATACATAATAATCTAAAACTAAACTCTAATTTAATAGACTACAATATTTTATTTAAAAAAAAGAAATCATTATTTAAATTTACTGTATAATGTAAATTTATATTCTCTTTGAGAATGCCTTCAATACTTTGTTTATTTTTATATAAAATTGAAGTATAAATTATATGTCTGTAATTTAAAAATGATTTGCAGATTTTTCATGACGATAAATTGCGTAATATTCTTATAATGGAACAATGTTCACAATAAATTAAATAAGTTAATTGCAGTTTTTATTTTGAGACGGAGAGTGCTAAACTGCATTTATAATTCTATAGGCCTAAATAAAATAAGTTCTACTTATCATAGTTATTATTTAGATTTAAATGATGTTAACTTTAAAAAATAAATTTATTTGAACTTTCTATGTAACCCACTGATTAGAGAACCAAACTTCAATGCAATTCAAAGTGAAAGGTTCCGGGTTCGATTCCCCGAAAGGGCTTGGAAATTAATACACGTTAACCCACTGATTCTGCGCTGTAATCCATAGTAATCGCTTATGACCGAAGCAACTGAGGTGGTTTTTTCTCTATCTTTAATGGTTCGGGGTATTTACAAATAGCCTAATAATTTTTTTGCCATCAGTCTCTTGACTGGTTTGATGCAGTTCTCCAAGCTGTTCTATTTTGCGCAAGTCGTTTCATATCTACATACCTGTATCATCCTACATCTTTTGTAATTTACTAACTAAATAATACAAAAGTAGGATATTTTGATGAATATTATGTTGAAATGTTATGATAAGCAAGAGGGATCAATTGGTGCTTCCCCAAGGATTGCGATCAGCAACTCTAAATTGTGTAGACTACCGTATGAAATGACTAAAAATTTCTTCACCAAGAATTCGAAAGGTACCTTTGACATCTGGGTGAAGTAAATTTAGATTTTTTTTTAGAATGTAGAGCGGTTAATTGGACATTTCTCATACCCACAATCTGACGGATTGAATAATAAACCCAGCAGTGAAACTTACAACACCGCTGAGGTTTTAACCACTCAAACGTCTATAACTCGAATTTTCTATAATTCAAATAAAATTTGGTTTCCCTAGGATAATCTTCTTCTTCTTCTTCTTCTTCTTCTTCTTCTTCTTCTTCCTCTTCTTTTCAAGGATTAGACACTCTGCCTGTTCCGAACCTCTCAAATCTGCCCATCTCTTTCTCGGGCGTCCTCGTTCTCTTTCCCTCCGGTCTGTATCCCAGTGTTAGCTTAGGTATCCTATCCTCCTTATAATTTCATCCTAATTTCCCTAGAATTTATTCGTTAATTTACATTAAAATTAGCGTCCATAACTCGAACTTCTTGTTTGAGATTTGTTTAAATCCGAATTCTTTTTTGTTTTTAACGCAAATGTGTACGAAAATGTTTTCGTAGCCTGGAATAGAAGAAGGTGTGTTAAATTGGCTGCAAGAAGTACACGGGAAAAACTTTCCTACATCAGGTGTCAAATATCAGGTGATCACACCAAATTTAAAGCCAGCAGTAGAAGACTTGAAAAAATTAAAAACCGTCATGGAATCGTTTGAAAGGTTATTTTGAACATGTAAGTGCCTCAGTTTCTAACGAAGACTTCTAAAATTACAAGCAGTCAATATTACTTCTCCTAATTAAAAGTTACAGCCCAGGATATTTTATTAATGCTATTAAAACAGAATTATTTTTTAAATGTTTAACATGATATTTAAAAATTGTAAAAAATTCTATACCTAGTTTCTGTAATTCAAATTTCCTTTAACTCGAATTAGTATCATATTCCCTATGTGGTTTGAGTTCTGGAGATTTAACTGTAATAAGCGGGAAGCCAAGCACAATTGCCATATTTAATTTAAAAACTACTTTTTTAAATTTGAAAAATTATCCGTATTTTAATTATATTATTATATTAAGACGTGTTTAAAATCAGATTAGTCTATAAATACAGCAGATATAACGAAATTATTATATTATTATTATTATTATTATTATTATTATTATATAAATTATAATTATTACCATTATTCTGAGGAAGTTGATTTCTACTCTTGCAATAAAAATGTGAACTACATAAATAAAAGAGATCACTTTAAATAAAACAATTGCAACATATTAAACATTTATTATATAGATACTAACTATTCTTAGAACACATTTACTTTCCTCAAGTAATTAAACGTAAGCGTGTAATGAAAATTTAAGTACCTCTAAGGAAAAAACTAACACATTAACTGATACATTTCATGAATTCAATGTGAAAATCTACTTCTACTTTCCCCTACCACAATGAAAATTGTAATAGTTTACATTAGTACTGACATTTTAATTAACTACTTATAATAAATATGATAGTTAATTATTTAGCTAGTAAATCATAAAAGTACTTAAAAATATCTTCCGTGCACGACAATTTATTTTTGACAGGATTTAAAAAAAATATATTTATAAAAATATTTAAGTAATGATGGAATCACACAGTAATTTAAACTCAAAAATTTTCTTAAATTTATAAACTTTTCTCCTTCACTTTTGGTTAATTTAGTAAAAAAGCTTGAAGATTCTTTTTATGCGGTGATATATTACAAGTTATTAGAAATACTTAAAAAGTTAAGTTACAATATATTAAAAACAATTTTTAAAATTTGTTTGATTCGTGGAGAACACAAAATGGATTGTTTTTATATTATTCATTTTACAGACACCGAACTCTATCTGGGGTTTTAAATCTTTGAAATTATGACAATAAACATCAATAAATGTTCTCTATGGAATGGATTCATTCACCAACATTTTGTCTAAGAATAAGATTCAAATGAAACGTTCAAAAACTTTAATTCGTCATAACAGTGTATAATTTTTATAATGAAAATTTTTATTAGTTTAAAAAAAATTAAGTGTAGGCATAAAATTTGGAAATAAAAGTAAAATAATTTAATTCTTGATAGGAGTGTTTAAAAAATAATTTTAGTAGGCTACATATAATATAAATCTCTATACAACTATTATTTCAGGGAGAAAGAAGGAAATAAAATTATTTTCAATTTTAGTACGGCTAAAAACTGTGACACAGAAAGGTGTTTTTAAATATTGTTCTATTTATCAGTTAACAAACACTAATGTTAGAAACAAGAGATTTAATATTTTGATTTGATAAAATATAGATGCAGTTATGTAATTCTTACTATTTACTAATTGTATAAGCTTGCACACCTAATTTTGTTTTTTAAATTTTGATTACTAAGAAAATAAATATTAACATTTTTTTACTTGCTCTACATTGTTAAGATCCCTAATCTCTACATACATACGAAATTTAAACAACCATATCAAAATATTGAAGATAAACGTTCAAACAATTGTATGGTAAAATGTTAATTAAGAAAAATTACAATAATTTGTACAAATAGGAATAATAAATTGAAATAATAACAGATTAAATAAGTAAAATTATTTTTTCAATTAGGCGAAAAATGAGGCTGCTCGAATGATGGATTTTTTTGTTATTTGTTCGATTGGTGAAGGTGCTCTCTCTAACAACAGTCCACGCGCCAGCTTGTCACTATTGAACACTACGAAAGCTAACAGCATTAAGGTTAAGTCTTTTGTCTCTGTTTTCAGCGACGTTAGATCCACATGATGATTCAGGCCGGCAGTAAACTACCACCTAGAGGGATAACTGCGTCACCGACTGTGTGGAAATCATCATTCTAATATAATATTGGGTTTCAACGTACATTGCGGTCTTTGTCATCGTGAACATTCACAAGAACGTTTAAGTGAAGGATGGACTGTAATCTGAAATGAGACGTATGTGTTAATTTATTGTCTTGACTTCTTTTCTCGGGGTACGCCGATAAGTATAGCCAGTGACCGGGAATCGTAACACTCGTCTTTATAGTTAACTAGCCTGCTTACAACAAAAATCTGGTGTGAAACACTCACACAACTTTCTCTTGCCAATGCAAATAATTAATAATAAACCTAACATTATTAATAAAATATTAGAAATAAACAAAAACTAACCTCAAAAACATAACCTAATTTTAATCATGAGTGAAAGACGCAAAATGAAAATCAACCTCAGTTTGGCTTAGAAATACGGAAAATCACTCTTTCTCTCTAAACTAGGCTCTGTAGAGAAAAATGCTTTAAATAAAAGCTGTAGATCTTTTAATTTTCTATAAATTTAATTATATACACTTTTGTCGTAAAATGCATTCTAAGGCCAAAATCTTAAAAAAATTGAGTTTTCACACGTTTTCGTGAGAAAAAAACAGAAAATCGCAAATTACCGCTAAACTAAGCGTTATACAAAAAAATGTTTGAAATAAAAGTTGTAGGTTTTTAAATTCTCTACAACTTTTATTATATAAGTTTTTGCGCTAAAATTTATATTAAAGCCGTAATCTTAAAAAAACAACGTTTTTACGTGAAAACAGCCTCACCGAGAATTTCAGCAAACATGGCGCCTACCCTATCTTGTAGAGAATAAAAAATTGAGTAAAATAGGCGATTTAAAAAAAAATCGTAGGACCAGTTTTTGAGAAAATCGCAAAAAACTGAAAAATTATACGAATAAACTACTACTTCCGGTTGACCGATTTTGATGAAAATGTTCGTGTCGCGTCCGGTAGTGGTATGTAACTTAAGTTTCAAGTTTCAAGTTCGTACGATGTTCCGTTCTTGAGATATTCTGTTCACACACAGACACACACACACACACACACAGACACACACACAGACCAATCGCTAAAAACATGTTTTTTGGGTTCAGGGGGTCTGAAAACGTATAGATCCGGTGAAAACTCGATTTCGAAAAATCGACATGAAAACAATACTTTCCTTCCTATATATTCATATAGGCAAGAGAAAGTAAAAAAGCGGCACTTCCTCCTATTAGCTGAATCTCGCCCCTGACAGGAGAGAAAACACCTTCTTTGACTGACTGATGTTGACGCACTCCCAAGTATAAACTGGTATAGCCTATCTGTGGTGGCATGTTTGGTGAACGCTGAATCTCGTAGTTTCTCTCAGCGCGGAGCCATTGCATTTTCTTCCGCGTGATTGAGTGCCTGGAAGTACCGCGTATAAGAATAAGAGAGGATTTTGATTGTTTCTATGAATGAAGGATATTAATTGAGTTAATTTTCATTATTTAAATAAAATAGAGTCATAAACAGTATGACCTAAGATCTGTTTGTTTTAATTTACTTTGCCTCTTTTAGTCTACTAGTCAAAACCTTTCCTTCGTGGAACTGTTTTCTTCTTGGTAACACGGATTGCAGTAAGCGGACGTAAAGATACGAGAAACAATCAATAATTTTGTTGTTTAAATCATCAGCCGAAAGGCTGGTTTGAACCTCTAGAGTTTTACTGAGTAAAACGAGGATTGAGGTGGTTTACTATGGTCTTCCTCTCTGAGTGGAAAGTATGCTTATCAGCATGCCAGGCTCTCCGAAAATTACATATTTTCCACCCTACTAATTCACTTCATTCACCACAGGGTCTGGCTGTATAATGAAATTCATACTTTCAGAAGCGATATCTTTGACTAGTGTCTTTTACACCTCTACCTCTTCTATTCTTAAATACTTCAGTCATTTAATTCGCTGACTACGTGATAAGAAAACGAACTGTATTTTGTAGCCCTGGAACTAATAAACTGAGTACAAATAATTTAATACTCTACCTGCCTGTTAAGGGCAAAAAATCAATAATTAAACGAGAGGAATTGATTCAATGACGACGAAACTTACACTACTTTTCAATTCTGTAAGCTTTGTATTTCCCGCATTGTAGAAGTCTTTACCGTGCTATTTGAACGTTTCGTTTATCGCTTTTTGACCGATCCAAAAACAAGTCTTTTAGTCGGACGAACAAATGAAAATCAGACGGGACAATTTGAGGGCTGTAAGGAGGATGTGGAAACAGCTCCTAACTCAAATTCTGGAGCGTTTTTTTTCAATCTCTGAGCCGTGTAGGGGGAGTGTATTGTCATAGAAGAGAATTACACCTCTTCAGAGAGCGCCCTTACGTTTTCGTCGCGGGCCTCACTTTCTGTTGGAGCATGTTAGGAAAATAGTACTCACAGTTCACCGTACATTGTTCTTTTAACTAGTCACAAAACATTGGGCATTGCGAATTTCAAAAGACCGTCAAATTCACTTTACCCGCGTAAGTTTTGAATTTGTATTTTGGTGGATGAATCCCGGATGTTCCCACTCACGACAATTAAGACTGTATACACTTGTACACGTTACTTCGGTTTAAACCTTTTTTTTTATTATACTTTCTCAACATTCTTAAGAAAATTTCCATTGGTTTTACAACTTTGCATAGCAATCCTCTCATCACTGAACGTTACTCTTCCGGCGTACGCGTTTCAAGCGGCACTAATATTTTAAGATGAACGAAATAGTCTATATTTATATTCATTATCTTTGAACAGCTGATTAACAGTATTTCCAAGGTTACCAACTTAACCCTCAAAAATTTATTGTAATTGAATGAACCTTTTTTTCTCTACATTAATTTGTCTCGTTAATTATTAAACGTCCTTCATAGAACAAGTAATACATCTCTTACGTTGTTATGGCTGTAATAGGGTGATTAATGAGATAGGCCTAATAGATTTTAACGTCAAAATATTTAATTTGTAATTCCACCACTAGTTGAGCGGTAGAAATCCTCATTTTATTTATTTATTTGTTATTTTACAATAAAAATGTGTTATAAATAAATAAAAGGTGTCGTTTAGTTGCTGTAATACGAAGGTAAGATATCAATTTAAAATAATGTATAAAACAATAAAAATTGCAAGTTTTTTAAGCTTAAGATACGACATAAAAAAATTTTGCAAAGAAGTAGCGACTATCTTATCACATGAAGTGTTTCTTCTACGTAGATAATAAATGTTTATTTCACAACTTATCTTATTGTTGCTTAAGTATGTATTCCTATGAAAAAAAGTAATCAAAAACTGATATAAAAATATCAGTACTTGTAAATAGAAGATATTGTACCAAGTTTTATAGGTCCATAAATAAAATAAGATATGTTTAAAATCTGTGACGTATTATTTTACTTAATATTACTTACAAAAATTATACAGTATAAACGTTAAACAATACACAGTAACGTAGAAACTTTCTAACGTAACCGTTCAGACTCCGCGATTCGCTCACTCAAACACAGACAAATCGAGACTAAAACCAGACCGTAAACAAACCAGCGCTTATATAGGTGGGCTAATGGAGAGTCGAGAAAAGAAAAAGGTTTCCGACATTACAATAAAATACAAAATCCTTCTGAAGGCTTCTGGATAAATCTTAACAACTGTAAACAAATTAGGATTGAATAGAAGGTGTTACAATAAGGCCAATTATCTAAATAGGAACCCGGCTCTCACAATACCTGTACAACAATAAACTTGTACTACCAGTACTATAAAAAACCATTTATATTACACATAATATTTCTAATTAATTCTCGGTAACTTCTATTTATTACTCTTATTATTTACGTTAAAATCTTTAAACTCTCGGTTATTCACGAAAGCTCTTTCCTTTTCGATACTGTCACAGTGTTTCTTTACTCTAAATTTTGTGATTATAATAGTCTATGAATAATACCTCATAGACAGCAATAGCGTCAATGAATTATCCGAAAAATTCTGTAATCCAAAACGCCTCCTCCTTCTGTATTTCGGTTATAAAGGGTTATACTGTACAATATTAGGAATATTTTTACTATATTTTCATAAGTTATCTAAATATTAAAACTGATATAGAAATGACAACGCTATGTGAAAATTGATACAATATTTAATTCACGATTTCCAAATGAATAAATCAATCCAGACCTAGTTTCTATCAAAGTAAAATAAAGAAATAGCTAAAAAGACCCAAAATCGTTTGTAGTTCTCAGAACTGTGTGTGAAAGCAATGTGGCCTTGAAGAAAGAACGTTCACAAGCAATCGTGTAAGTTTGTTGTCCTGCATAGAAGTTGTCAGGATTTTAAGGTTAACCCAATCACTTTGAGACAATGATATAAACAGCATAAAATATATTCTAGTGTATAATTTTACATTAGTTTTAAGTTTATTACGTTCTAGAATGATAATTTTAACTTCAAGCAAATGAGTATACTACATGTTAGGGCGATAACCTATACTATAATCTACGTTGTGTGTTGTATTCTATATTGTATAAAAAGATATTAAATTTTATGTGAAAACAGGAAACTATTATGTAAACGTAAAGTACGTAGGCTTACTATAATACAATTGTAAGCCTACGCGTAAATTAAGATAAGAATTAAAGAAAATAATTTTAGGCTTGCCTAATTAAAGAGATAAAACGTTATGTCAACCGAAATTTTTAAAGTTCATTAAGAAATAATAAAGGCTAAAATAAAATTATATGACCCATTAAATAACTATTATGATCCTAGTGAAACCAATAGTATTAACAATTAGACAAAATAATTGGTTTTTTTAAAAATCCTGCGTAATTGCATAAATATGTAATACAACAACGTTTAGGTTAAAAATTATTATTTGTTTGTTATGAAGGAAAAATGTTTAAAATAAATTTTTTTAAATATTTTAAGTATTTAAATTATAAAAATTTAAATACTTTATTTCATATTAGAATTTTAACTTTATACTGAGAATTTTGGATGAATAGGAAAATGCTGCGAATATCCTGGACGCAGAAAATTACCAATGCGTAAGTGCTACGTCGAATGAACAAGACAGTGGAATTGGTCAGCATAATGAAGGCGCGAAAGCTGCAATATCTCGGTCATATCATGCGGGATGAGCGCAAGTATGAATTGCTCCAACGCATTCTGCAAGCCAAAATCGACAGTAGCAGGGGACCAGGATGCAAAAGAATTTCATGGATAGCCAACCTGAGAGTATGGTTTAATAAAAGCTCAGAAGAACTGTTTCGGATAGCTACCAATAAAGTATGCCTATAACAAGCAGGTGCAGTGTTAAATTATTGCCATTGATCTACTAGTTCCAGAACAAAACTAATTCTGTGTCTTATCACATTGTCAGCCAATTATATGACTGATACATTAAAGAACAGAAGAGGTAGAGGTGTAAAAGACACGAATCAGAGTTTCTCCTCTGAGAGTATGAATTTTATTACACAGCCAGACCCTGTGGTGAATGTAGTGAAAGAGTCATTTACAGGGTGGAAAGTAGTTGCTTTTCGGTGGGCCTGGCATGCTGATAAGCATATTTTTCCACTCAGTGAGGAAGGGAATTGTAAACCACTTCACTTCTCGTTTTACTTAGTAAAGCCTCTACAGGTTCAAACCAGCCTTTCAGCTGATGACCTAAGCAACTCACCAAGAAAGTAAGATCATGATGGTCGCCAACCTTTCGAATAGAGAGGCACTCTAAGAAGAAGATATTTACAATTATTAATATAAAATAGGCCTAATTAATTTAAAGTAAGTGCGATACAAAATGGAATGAAATCTTCTTTTAGGAGCAAAATAAGATGGATGGGCGATGATTACCTCTTTAGTGAGTCCCAGTTTTTGGGTGATTTGTTTGGGGGGGGGGGGGAAGCAAATACTGTGTGCTTACACTAGAACATGACCTAGGACCGGCACTGATCACAATACGTTAAAAACGATGATAATATTAAATTAATATTGTGAAATTTAACGCACAAGATTTTTTTTGGCAAGCGTAAATGTAATTTATTTATTTGTATAATTATACTTATACCTAATTAAAATATAGTTATATAGTTGTTCCATTTCATGAATGTTAAATGATTGTAATTGTACTAATTAAATATCGTTTTCGACTCACCGTAATAAAACCAATAAATTTAATTTGTGTCTCTTACCTGAAACAAAAAAAAAGATGCATATTTAGATTTTTTGGAATCAAAAAGTATAAAATTTAATTAAATTATATTCTTGTACAACAGGGATTGTCAACCACTTGTACATGGGACGTTTTCATGTGGTCCACGAAATATTGGCTTGTATAATAATAATAATAATAAAATTTTTGGATTTGTTTTATTTTCGTCAATAACAAAATGAATTAGTCCCGCTGTTATTATGGAATCGTTCTTTCCGCCGTTCTGCCTTCAAAGGAATAATGTATTTTCTCCTTCATGTGAATTGATGCCTTTTAATGAGTTCTCTTTCAGAAATTACGTTGTCTTCAGCCCCATGAATTCTGTCTTTAAAAGCTACAATATTTAACCCTTGACACTAAAACCAGACTCATGAAGAGTAATGAAGTGTGATGGGGAGTTTAGGCCTGGACTCTTAACAGAAGCAACAATCAAATTAAAAGCGTTCGAATTTTGACTGTATAGGAGAATGCTGCGAGTATCCTGGACACAGAAAATTACTAATGCGGAAGGGCTACGTCGAAGAACAAGGCAGCAGTATTGGTCAGCAAAAGGAAAGCGTGAAAGCTGCAATATCTCAGTCATGGCATGCGGGATGAGCGAAGGTATGAATTGTTCCAATTATTCTGCAAGGCAAAATCGACAGTAGAAGGGGACCAGGACGCAGAAGAAATTCATGGATGGTCAATGTGAGAGTATGGTTTAACAAAAGCTCAGAAGAACTGTTCCGGATAGCTATCAATAAAGTAAGCATCGCCATGATGGTCGTCAACCATCGGAACGGAGAGGCACCCTGAGAACAAGAAGAAAAGAAGATGCTTACACAAGGAGGAAAGAATATTATGTTGGATTTAATTGTTAGAATTGATTAAAATTCAGAAAAATCTGTAGTTAAGTTACGAAGCACTTCATAAACTGAATAAGGTTAGTTATAAGTGGTTTCACAAACAGTGGTGCAATGACCTAAAATACCACTTGAAAATTACAAGAACAAATGCGAACTGTTCACAGTATATTCATCCTCTGGTATCATAGAATGTAATCTAAATTTTTAGAGTTTATTGTGGCAAAAAAGGACAAATTCAGCGAACTTAATTATATAATTTTTTCAGGATTTACTACTTTTAATTTTCCTTTGTCAGGGAGCATTTTTCACCGGATTTCAACTCCGGTAATCCTTCTTTTATAAATTATTTCAAAAATTTATCTAAACACCTCTTTTGTAACCCAAAAAGTACCGATTAAATTTAAAAAATATTAAACGTTACTCATTTTTGAAAAATATAAACGGTGTACCAGAAACTTTGGGGGTTGATGCCCAACATGGGTTAGATAAAATCTTATCGTTGCGAGAAGGTCTAGATAATTTGGTTAGTGAGTTCTTTAAAAAGATTCCTTCTTGTCGAAATAAATTGAGTACAATAAATTATAATATATCGCTTCTGATCTTGTCTAAAATATCACCGCAAATTTCATAATTTAATTCTTCTACTTAATTAACCCTCGATCAAAATTAAACCTCCGTTCCAAAATTTTAATATACAAAACCCTTTTGAGACCAATCTGGACGCATGGTGTCCAACTCTTCGGAGTAGCGGCAGAGAGTAATTTAAAGTCGATCCAGGCCTTTCAATCAAAATTCTTAAGACTTGCTTCCGGCGCTCCTTTAAATGTTAGCAATAAAACCCTCCACGACGATTAAAAAAATCCGACTGTGAAGGAGCTAACCGCGTCCTTGTATAGTAAATTTCACGAACGCCTAGGTGACCATCCAAACCAACTAGCCCGTGATCTATCTACAAGGAACTTCCCAACTGTGCGGCGTCTAAAGCAAAAATGGAGTTGAGACCTCTTGGTCTGAATAACGGAGAATGTACCACGGGGAACTTCTTCACCTCAAAGTGAA
This sequence comes from Catonia carolina, assembly GCA_035578175.1. Classification (NCBI taxonomy): domain Eukaryota; kingdom Metazoa; phylum Arthropoda; class Insecta; order Hemiptera; family Achilidae; genus Catonia; species Catonia carolina. The sequence continues at coordinate 52,724,707 of JAQMRL010000003.1, forward strand.
ATTCACCACCGCCATTTAAATATCATAGGCTATACGAAAATTGTGTAGCTCAACGTGCAGTACCGCAATACAAATTAAAGACAAAAGATTTGATAAACTTACGGCTGTATACATTATAAAAAGGGGAAAAATAATAAACTTCCAAACTTGCTGATGTTATTAAACCCATAAAGAAATAAATATTTATGTAGCCAATCTCAATAAAAAATTCTAAAGATCATTAAATTGCAAATAAAAAATTATAATTTTTTTAATTAAAAGATAACATTAAATCAAATGAATTATAACAGGAAAATCCCAGAACAAAACGATTGATGATATTTAATCTATAAAAACTTATAAAGGCCTACTCGTTTTTAGATAGTAGGCCCTACAAGCTTTTAAAAAATAAATTATCATTACTTATTTTTGATAATTGTAAATAACGTAAATTTATTCTAGTATTTTATTTGAATTAATTTGGGTAAATTCATAATTGTAACTATGTAAATAAATTGCCTCATATATTGCCATTATCAACTTTTACTCCCGTAAAAAATTACTAGTTAAATAAGAATACAATCGTATTATTGTTATTTTAGTAAATTACTGGTTATTTTTTTTAAATATACTTTATTTCCTATCCATATACTTTACCATTTGACAAATACACTTTAAGAAGTTATGTTTATGTGCTACAATTTATGATAATTCATCATTTTTAATATGTATTTTTCTACTGTGATAATAGTTTTTATCATTTTTAAATTTACAAGAATTAACCTGTTGGTAATAATATTAATTGATGGTTGAATATTTTTAGAGCTTAAGTAACTTTACTGATTACCTTGAAAATAGTAAAAACTTACAGGTATGGTTGATTGCTATAATTAGTTTAAAAAAGTAATGCTATTGTTATTATTTTATGGTTATTTAGATTATCAGGTTTGAATTGGTGTTCATTTGTTTTCCTTAGTCTTCTTACATTTAAACGAATGTTAATTTTATGAAAAATACTGTAGTAATTATAAGAAACGTATCAAATTTATTTTCCTAAAAAGAGGAGATTTTATTTATTGATTTAGTGCACCAGTTATCATTACCATCCGGATTATATAGTGTGGTCAGAGATATTAGATTTTTTGGATTAATGATATTTCGGAGAAAATCCTTTCCTGTCATTAAAATTATTTTACTTGAAGCCGTCTTCAGGTCTGCTGTGTAATTTGCCTTGGAAACGTATGAATATAATTAACGAAGAAAATGGTACACAAGTGGGTATTAAACCGGATTATGTGAGGCAACCCTTTTTTGTGGATTGTTTACAGCTGCAAGTTTTCCATTTTCTCACATCTCAGCTGCCACTTTCCTCTATCCCGCTAATCCTCCCCCGCTAGCCTTCTCCTGTCCATAGACTCCATGACACTATCAACCCATCTCCTCGCTGGACGCCTTCTTTTTTGCCTCTCTCATGAAACCCAACTGAAGACTCTTAACAGGCCATCTACACTACTCCATTCTCAACAGGTGCCCATACCGCTGTAACCTTTTCCTCTCAATATCCTCCATAATAGTTTCAGTTTTATCTATCCTCTTCAGAATCTCATAATTTTGTGCGTGGTCCTTGAAACTCGACTACTCCTTAGGAAATTTATCTCTTTACCTAACACCCTCTTTTTATTTCTCTCAGTCAACTTCTATGTCTTAGCACCATAGATAAGTACACTCTTCTCAATTGAATTTCTTATTCTTCTTTTTGTCTCCTTCCGGATCACTTGACACTGCAGCACTGGATACAAACGCTGTGTAACTCTTTTCCCCTGTGTAATTCTGTTTGTTATTTCTCGTTGACTATCGCCATTTTTATTAAGCAATAATCCCAGGTATCTAAACTCGTCACATAGGTACTTCAATACTTTCTCCCTCCATTTGCAAATAGCCAAACCCCCATTTCTTGTAAGTTTCCGTCAGTTTCCTCATCGTATATTCCAAGTCATACTCGTCAGACCACAACAACCTGATCATCTGCTTTACAAAAAATCACCACTAACAACCAATCCCATGACGGCACATTTTGCTTTCCATTTCTTTAACACTTTATGTAAACTTCTAACAATGTTGGTGGCAACCCATTTATAATTCTTTTGAAATTTCGAAATTGACTTTATCTAAATATAGACATAAATAAATTAACTATGTAAGTAAAATAACTACCTATATAATAATTATATGTAATATTTTTTGCGTAAAATAATTTTCTTATGCAACAATTAAAAATTTTGGTAAGAGAATGGAAAAGTAAGATAGTCAACGGTAAATAGGTAGGCTATAAAGAAAGTTTTTCAGCATTTCCCTGAAAGGATCAAATAACTATATGTAGGCTACTGTATTATCTCTTTTATTATAATTATACATATTTTTATAATTTTAAATAAAATAAAATTTATTTTAACACGACGGCGTTGACATTATGTAATTTGCGACTTGATATGGTGAGTGTATGATAGTCAGCCAGAACAAAAATTGTGCCAAAAATAAATTACTATTTTTGAGATTCTGGTCAGTGCACTAATGTAAAATTATTTAATATAAAATAATTGTAAGTTAAAACATACATACATTTATATATATCTTTTTCAGTTTAGTATTTTTAGTTTTATTTATGTGACTTGTTGAAAAAAAGGGCAAATGAAGGAATTTTTAATTAGTGATTTATTTATTTATTTATTTATTTTAATGTTTCTATTTGATAGCTCAATGCGAATATAAAAAAACTTCTGTTGAAAGACTGATTAACACAGAATTTGTATGATAAAAATGTTTTTCATTGGCAAAACATCGATGAAGTATAATGGAGTATAAAAAGGTTTAAATTAATTCCTTTGTACTCAGCTATACTCCCCTTTATGTCATTATTTTTGTAGTTTCTTCTGTTAAGATAGTTATTACCTGTATTTTACCTTTATTTGAAGATACAGTAGTTATTATAGGAAACATTTCGTATGAAACGAAGGTGAATTTACTAATTAGCGGTAATGTCATGTAAAAATTCTCAAGATTAAAGTTAATAAATAAAAAATTTACATAATATTTTTTTAACGGATAACAATTCACCTAAACTTGTGTATCTTAATCATAACTCTATATAGAAATCCAAATAAAATCTGGGAAAATAAAACCTTATTATTTATTTATTTTTTTGGCTTCAACTTTATTTTTATTTACAACTGTACAATTTTTTAAAGCACAACTAGTAAATGAGATGGAATGAATGAGGAATGGCGGGAATGTGACGTAAATGAAAATCAATCCAGTGACCGATTTCGGCGTGAAATTTTGCAAGGAATGTGGTTCCAATATTTTTCAATGATAATGATTTATAAACTATGATAGATGATTTTTTACATGAAATGATTTTTTGTTTTTATGAAATGAAACAGGCATGACAAGTTAAATTGAAATGTTTTTTATGGTGGTCGGAGTATTTCAAACCTTATTTGAAATTAATAGGCTATTTGGTATACGAGTAGGTAATAATTTTTACTTTCTCTTGCCTAAATGAATACATAGGAAGGAAAATATTGTTTTTAAGTCGATTTTTTGAAATCGATTTTTCACCGGATCTACACGTTTTCAGACCCTCTGAACCCAAGAAACATGTTTTTAGCGATTGGTGTGTGTGTGTGTGTGTGTGTGCGCGCGCGCGCGCGCCCTCTTTAACAAGACTCTTTCCCAAATCCCCTTGAGACTCTTGCTATCGAGCTTTTACTGTACGTTCTTAGTATTACTTAAATATATATTAGTGAATTACTTTCTAAAGTTAGTTACAGCCTTTCTAGTCTTTAGGTGTAAGTGATCGAAATTCAGATACCTTAGTTACCCTGTTTCTAAGGAATAAATCTGTTATATTTCAGCTCTTGAATGTCAGCGAGTGAATAAGTCAGAATGAGAAATATACCATGGAAGAAATGAGAGGTGGGGTTCAGGAGGTTAAGGAATCCAAAGGTGTTAGTGAGGAAGTCTGACAAAACTGAGGGAAGTGGTGATAATTACAATAAAATCTCCTTTATCCGGACTTACTGGAACCAAACGCAATCCGTAAAATGGAAAATCCGGATAATCCAGGTATAATGGGCAGTAAGCAAAACCTATCCTTAAGTATATTATTACGATAATAAACTATGTTTTGTAACAACATTACATAGAATTGTTAAAAAGACATTAAAAAATATAAAAATAATTTTTCCTATAATTTCTTAACAAAGAATTGGTTCACTGTCTTCTGTTTAAAACAAGTGTGGGGTTTGAATGAAGCACAATCATTATACAGCTTTATCATTTATAGTTCAGCTAGAGTGATGCTCTAGTAAAGCTTTCTTAAACTCGACAAAAAGCATTTTACAATAATTTATAGTAGAGCACAATCTATGCAGGAACTGTACATTTAATCAAAGTAAAAAGCGAATTTTTGACGTACTTATAGTTAAATTCTTGCTATCGTAGTTAAAAATTATTATCTATGTGAACTTAAATACAAAAATAAAAAATGTCAACAAATCTGATCCGGATCAACTAGGGCCGGATAAACGAGGTTTTACTGTACATGTAGAATATAATGTATACGATATTAATGATACATAAGGAAGTTTAAGAACACCATGTAATGTAGGTAGTTATAGGAGTAGTGATGACGTCAAAGAAGAAGATGAACATGAGGAAAGAAGCCATTAGACCAAGGAATAACCCGAGACAGAAATGGACGGATACAGTGATCAGTAAGTGTTGGACAAATGATTCGACGTGACTTAATGAATGAGAGGTAATTCTTAGGTAAAAACATAATACAGTATAGTCGCGGTAATCCGAACACGTAAGATGTCCGACCTTTGCGGATTATCGATTTGTGCAGATTATTGATGTCTACAATCTTAGATTTTGGCAATAAAATTACAAATACGATATACTATAGGATAAAAAATACAGATTTAACAAAATACGAGAATACAAAATTGTAAATGACACTTGTATTTGAAATCTGTTACAGTATTATTTTCGTATAATTTTAAAACAAAACACAATTTTAAAACAAACAATGGTAACTTGTGGTTGCTAGTAGGCCTACTGTTACTCCACGGGAAAAATGTTATTGGATATTTTTCAACTTTGAATCCAGCGGCAGTCTTTTCCCCCTTATGAACTAAGGTTTTCCAGGAAAAATTGTCCAGTCCAATGCCGACTCATCTCTACTGTAAACTTGGTCTGCTGTTAAAATCCGTTTTTCTACTTCATCCAAGATTTTGTTGGAAAGTCCATAAAATCGTCGATATCACTAGAACTTTTTTCACCGGTAACAGTTGACAGTCTAATTTCGTATCATTGTTTGAATTTGTCCAGCCAGCCAGCCTATACTGGCTTGAAAGTCGTCTTCCCCGGTCATTTCCTTGTAGAAAAACTTCGCTTTTGGGTGAGAATATCTCCACTGACTATAGATTACCTTGCTCGTTCGTGCAAAAACCGTGAGTATAAAGCCCGTTCGGCATCAGGTTTACATGCTGCTTTCAATGTTTTTCTTTCCAGTGGCCCGTACTCCATTTATTAGACCGTTTTAAAGAATTTTTTTAATAGTAAAAACAAATTAAAAACATAATAAGTGATCGTTCGGAATACTGGAGGTTTCGGTATAGCGGGGTTCGGATTACCGCGAACATACTGTAAAGGAAAGCAAAAATAAGGTCTATCTGAAGAAGTAAATTGAATTGAAAATGATTTGATTAAAATTTTTAGAACGCCAATTTGTTTTTGATACGTTTAATTTAAAAATGAAGCGATGCATGTCACTTAACTATGCGTATTAATTAATTTTTATACTGTTGAATTCTACTGTGTTAATTCAAATTATGAAATGAGGCTAAAGATAACGTTTTTAAGATCAAAGACGTTTTATAACACAAATTTGTATTTAAGTATGTAATTATTTAATGTAGGTCTTGGCATTCATATAAATAATTGAGTAGGTCACACTGAATTTGGAATACTCATCTTAAATGATAATTTCTATTCAGATATCGCAGACATCTTGTATCGTATAGGCTTGAAGGATGAATAAAAAAATTGTATAGGCTTCGTTAACACACTATTTTTAAAATTTTGTCTGTTATCGGGAACTGTACTCGTTGACAAGCACCTAAAATTTTCGCTGTTTTTGTTGGTGTTTTTGGCACTTTTTAACTTTAATTTGTGAACAAAAAGGTTAGTGTTTGTATGGTTAACTGTCAAATTTTAAGAACAATTTCACAAGTAGCTCATGTGACCGGTGTAACTTAACTTCTTACAGAGACTTTCAAGTAACTTTTAAAAGTTGGTTAACACTAAAAGTTAAAAAAATTTTTGAGCTTATAATTATTTGTTTAACAGATATACAGTTCCGTATATCGAAATTGGTGTATACGAGATAAAAAAAATTCAAAATGAATTTCCAAAAGTAATATTGTTTCTGGTCTAAAATTAATTCTCACGTCTTAAAAATTACTGTCCTAATAATATTTCTGGGGTTTCATATCTCTTAATTTACAAAAATGAGAGATATTCACCCCCGTTGAGTATGATCTGAAAAGATCACTGTTTGTTATGTCCTGAAAGCTTAATGTTACCACCGCTTTTGTATCAAATTGTTGCAAATTATAATAATGATCAAACAATAGATACTGGAGCACGGATAGCAATGGCGAAGGCGATCCTTATAAAGATGAAACATTTGTCGCACAACAGGCTTTCAAGTAGAGAAGTCCGAATCAGATCTTTTCTTGCTTTATTTTTGTATGGAATAAATGCTTGAACTCTTAAAAAAACAAAAAATAAAATTAAAGCCTTCACGTTATGAATGTATCGACATATGTTAAAGACATTATATCAGTGAAAAAGAACAATAAGGAATTCTGATATTTAATGTGTGAAGATGTAGAATTGATTAACACGATAAAGATACGTAAACTGGAGTATTTCGGACGTGTTATGCGTCGTGAGAAATAGGCCTATGTACAATGGACTGAAGTTTATCATACAAGAATTATACAGAGAAAAATACCACGAGCGAGAAGCGTACGAAGATAAAAACATTTTGGTTAAAACATCTGCGAGTTGGTATTATGTATATACTTTTTTGCGGAACTGTTTAGGGCAGCAGAGTCATAAATAAAAAAATGGTTTAATCTCCAACCTCCGATAAGAGAAGACGCCCAAAGAAGAAGATTGAATACCATCTTCCCTTAAATAGGGATAGATGACCAAATAATTGATAAAGATTCGAGTCCTTAAAACATTCTTTCCATACAAAGTTTAATCATACCATTTTAGACACATGCGTGCATTTATATTTTATTGAGAAGGAATTTGTCATAAAATTATTTCAAATCTTTCACTGGCAACATAAATTTGTAGATCTTTATCAATGTGAGAAAAACCGATTGAGTATTCCTATTCATGTATCCATAAATTTATGGTACTTAAAAAGATTTTACTAATCATAATGCAAAAAGTGCAGGAAAAGTTAAGATTTCACGATCTCTCAGTGATACGGAACAAGAATCACTGGTTGTATTATCAGTCTGTTAATATAAACTTCATACTAAAATATTTTTAGATTTCTTTGTTAAATTCTACCAGTGTTTATAAAAATATAAAAAATTGATTAGCTACCATTTTATCTTAATGAAACAGACGTGCTCGAATGTAATTTAAACTACTATTTGTTTTGCCATTCATCGATTCATTTGCGAAATAGCGTAAATGGATTTATTTTCAATTATACAGTTAAGTTCTTTAATTGCTTTATTTAATAATTTTCTTGGAACTCCTATGAGTTTGCGTATTGATTATCAATGACGTAATATTCTAGTTACTTAATCAGTAGGGTAGATTATAATGTATTATTTTGTCCCGAAATTTACCAGGAAATCAGTAAACTACATAATTGCGGTTATTCAGTGAAGCAATCCATTTAAAAACAATGAGTCCATAATTTACGAGACAAGTAAATATTTTTCTGGCGCAAGGTTTATCCTTTCCAGATTACCAAGTGTTTTATCCTTGTTACATTTCCTTGTGTTTTTTAAAAATAAAGTTTATATTTAGATATTTGTTAGGATCATTTTTACGCATGTGCAAACCCTAATTTTTGATGTTTTTTACTTTACAGGCATGCAGTTAATACTTACAGTAGGTCCTCGATTTACTGTACTCAAGTCTGATCGGACATCGACATTAAATCGAAGCGACGTTAAATACGAACCTTCAAAATAAGGGGTGGGAAAATTTGGGTATCCCTGTATGCACAATGATCCAATGTACTTCATTAGGACTTACAATAGGACGTTAATCATAATATAGACATGTTACTGAATAAAGACGGAAATAATATCAATAACCCATTGTCCATTGTTAATGAATTTAACTCGTATTTTGTGGAATTACCAGGCAGTTTTGTTAATTCTCAAATAAAATAATTAACTTTAAACACTTTTATCTTCGATGGTAGTCCGTTAACGTTCAGGTTACTTTTTTACATAATCTCAGGAATAATTACTACTTTACCAAAAGAAATGAATGAATAGAATAATTATGTAAGAGTAACTATGCATTGACGTAGGACTATAAATTGTCCAATGAAAACTCACAAGATAGAAAGAGATATAAGGGGTGGGGATGAAATATTTCTTTTCTGAAATGAGTGACGTTAAATCCGAGCCACGGTAAATGCGAAACCGATAAATCGAGGACCTACTGTATTTATCTTTTACTCAAGAACTTTGTTATCCTTCAATTTCAGGGAATTTTGTTGGCAACCATTTTCCTACTGTCATGAATAGACACTTAAAAAAATAAACTTAAGAAAATAATCAAGGGCATTCTATATTGTTTTGCGTATGGTTTTCTATCTGCTGGTTATACAACAAATCGCTTGACTGAACAATGTAACTAATTTTCGTTTTACGTCCTTTATAGAATTACTAATATTACAGACGATGAAGGGCGACAGATGAAAATGAATGATGAAAAATGCTAGACCTGACCGGGAATCGAATCCTGACCCCTGGGATAGGAACTAGTTGAGCAACCGGCCATGTAACAACTTATTTTTATTTTGTTTATTTCAATAAGATTAAATTTTATCACTGACCAATAATTTTTTGAAAAACTAAACGAATTGGGCTGGCAAGGAGAGGTCCACCAGCAAAAACAAATCAAGTTTTTTTTAAAATAAACTTTGTCACTGGTTTTACCTTTTATTTCTATCTCCACTATTTTTACATAATGGCTAATAAACATTTATTCAACACTTGTAGTACAGTAAGACATGGATATTATTAAGTACATAGATAACTGTAATAAATTAAACGACATAGATAATTATCTATGTTAAGTATTATCTATTATAATTATTATAATCATCTATGTAACAGCTTGATTATGATCAACTATTTTGATAATAAATATATTAGTAATACATAAATATTATACACTGAAATGGAAAGTACATTTTTACGGCGCGTTATTCCAATGAACTTTCTTTAATTCGGTTTGACTCCTAATTGATCTGCTTGAAATCATTATGGAAGTAAAGTGCTTATGACTTTGTTAACATTCATAAATTTGAAATTATTTGATACTAAAATAATTAAAACCAAGTATTCCAAAAGAACGCGTATTATAGAATATAGAAGACATACGTCAACAAATGAAATAATTTAGAAGGTCACGGATTCAGTCGGGTGCATTCTGAATGTCACTAAACAATAATAAATAAACAAAAGAATTCTGGGAGGTGTGTGCAGATTGTTTATATTTTTTTCTATTATATCTTTTAATGAAAGAAAACGTTTGAAAGGAATATCACAGCGAAATACAATCGCTGTTATTCGGTCAAGGCCAATAAATATCTGCAGTTCAGTAATCTCATGAGTTGCACTGAAGAAGATTTGTTTACGTTTTAACGAATAATCTTTACGGCGTGAAAGGACTTTTAATTTCAAGGATTAATGGCCTAAATAAAAAAATCTTTAAATTGTATCGAAGAAAAAGTAACAAGAAAGATAAGATGCTTTACTAAGTACATAACTAATAAGAAAGTTATGTTCTTACGTTTATTATCACAATACGCGCTCAGTGTGCAATACAGTATCCAAAATCAAAGTCAAAAAAATACGTAGATTATTACTGAATCAGTCATTTCAGAAAGCCCATAAGTCAAAAAAACTAAATTTTGGAAAAATGAAAAAACTTGTAATTAATTTTTTCAATAAAAGAAATTAAGACATAATATATGCCTAATTTGTTTAAAGGGCTCTCCCCTTTAATACAAAATGTATACTTCTGTATTTTAAAAAATAAGCCATTTGTTAAAAAAAAATGAAAATTTTGACAAGGTATTTCTGAAATAAATTGGAATAAAATGCTAACTTACATTGTTTTCTGTAAAATACGTTGTTAGGCCAGAAGAAAATTGTGTCTAACAATGGTATTAATTTATTTATTTCACTAGTTTACATTACGACTTAAAATAGCTTTTTGCAGTAATAAAAATTGAAATTCTTAACGTTAAGAAAGAAAATGTTGATTTTTAGAACTAATGACGTTCTTAGTCGTTGTTGTAAACAGCAGTTATCTCCCTTAAAACGACTTTTGTATAGAATCTTTCTTTAGCCTCTTCCACTAGAAAGTAGAGTTTAAGCATCAAAAGATTATCCACTTTCATTTTTTAATTCGAATGAAACACTTTGTATCCTTAAGGATAAGACTTTTCTTAAAGTTATATTACTTAAGGAAAGTCATACTTACATGATTTTTATTGGATGGTTTTGTTAACATTCAGTTAGTCTTAAAATTCACTAAAAAATATATATAAAATTTTGACTTATATACTTTCTGAAATGACTGATTCAACTATGAAATTTAATACAGGTAGGCCTATTTATATATTTATTTAAAGTCGCATCAAAAGCTTGGTCATTACTGACTACTGTTGGTTATAGAACTGGAAAGGTGGGTCTTATCGTACACCCTTCTACACCCTTGTCGGGAATCGAACGTTGGACCTTTTGAACTTTTAAATTGTACTTCATTCTTAAAACTTCTTAGATAAGAAGTCATATTTCTATTCACCCCTAAAACATTCTTTTTCCACGGACTAAAATCCATGAAAAATCCATGACTAAAGTCCGTGAAATGGAGCCATGATAAAGTTTTCCAACTTCGTAAATGTCATAAAAATTTTCTTACCCTGATATTATAGTTTATAAAACCCAACGAACTAAAGACTGTAGATGAGCTCTAGCCAATAACAGCCAAGGTCGGGTGTGGGGTTGCCCCTTCGCTAAGTCACACTCTGTTCCACCGAACTCTAGATGACATTTTGTTAGGCTGTCAACCACAGCGGGACGACAACGTGACAACGCAGGATACGATTAACGAAAGTCAATTTGCTCTATGCTGTAATCTAGGTCACTTATGCTCCGCCTTCATCTGCAGTCTTTAGTTCGTCAAGGTTTTTTGTTATAGACAACGTTACTTAACTAGAGTATAGTAAATGTGAGTTTAGGTCTATAAATGTTCTAAAACCATAGTTTTTAGGAAACCAAATTGAACATTTCTGATTTCTGACTACTAAATTTGCACTAGCAGAAATTCAATAATTTGACATTATATATAAGGTGAATAGATATTTTTCAATTTAACGGAAAAAGTTATTACATGGAACTTTACATTTTTGTAAGGTGTACGGAGAAACATTTTAAAAAATCGCCTTTGTGGCTCTATCTGTATAAATGTATTTAATGTATGTACCTTATAATTTTAAGGCCCAAAAGGTTTTACTTCCAGCTACGGATGAAACACGGAGCTAAAAAAATGTGTATTAGTAATATATATAATTTTCAAAAAATATTTTAAAGATAATTTATTCGATACATTCATAAGTTGATACGACTCCCTACTAAAAAGAATAAAATCTTTATGGTATCTTAAAATAATGGTAAATATTGTTCGTAAAATAATAAATTCGTTAGTAAAATACAATACTAAAAATTACCTTGAATAAGTTTTTCATTATTAAATAAACTTCTGGTGAATATTTGGAGATTCGGATTTTATAAATAAAAATACGATGTTTTACACCAGGTTGTATAAAGAAGTAGAAACCTAAATCAAATATGATTGAAAGAGGGCGAAATAAAACCAGAAACTAAATAAAATCAGTAAAATAAATTTCATAGAATCTATAATTTTATATACAGTACTTAAATAAATATCAACAACTTAAAAATCAATCTAAAGTTATTAAGTGTTTACAGTGTTTCTGATTAACTAACGTGTTGCTGATTAGAGGATTACGTTAAAAAAACAACATACTAAACATAATTTTATTTAAAAGTTTTTAAATTAATGTAGGAACTAACTTACCTTTACTTTATTTATCAAAAAAATTAAATACTAATGAGATAGGCCGATGTCATAAAATTTATTGGATGGCATCTATGCAAACCTGAAGGAGTAATTAAAGATAAAATATTGTTATTTAGTTATTATTATTTTTTTATAGATAATATAACATATACGGTAAGTAATTATTTGAAATTACTTAATGATATTTAAGTTAACAATTTTAAGTGACAGTACTTTTAATTATTATTAATATAGAAATAACGGTAAAATAACAATATTTTTTATATAAAAGTAAAATTTGTTTCATAAAATGTAATAAATGTAATAAAGATATACGTTAATTCTATTTCGATAATACCAAATTTTATTGCTTATTTAAATCCTGGTAAATTAGCAATAAAATATCGTAAAACTTGATAAGAAAATGTTTTCAAAATATCATAAAATTATAATTTAAAAGATTTTGAGATTTAATTACACAAACAAGATAATATAAAATTTGATTTAATTTCCTTAAGTTTTTCGATTCTATATCCATGCATGTTTTTTCTGAAACTTGTGGATTATTTAAATTTTTAGTTACCCGCATAAAAATAAAGTAAAAAGTTCCAATTAAGTCCAAAATCTCTTCGTCTTCTGTCTGGCCGCTATTTTATATTTTTTATTTACTGCAAAAAACTACAATCTGTTCACGTGGAACAATGATTAGATGGTTTGAATGAATAGAACAATGAATAGATAGAAGATCTAGTGTGTTAACTTAAAAAGTTATCGAATAAAATGACTTGAAAATAAATTTTCGATAAAATTACCAACATTTATATAATTATATAAAATGTTAATTTTATTTATTTATTTTATTAAGTGCAATACTATTAAAAAATGGAAATTGCAGTATAAAAAATGTCAGTTGGATAAAGTCATCGTGATCATTAGATTTCATCGTTGTTGTCTAGTAAATTAATGGCTAAAATGTTTAAATTATGTTCTTCTATTTTTTGACGTATCATGATATTTCTTCCTAGCCGTTGGTACAAGTAGCTTGTGGTGAAGAGTGTTGTTTTTTTATGTACCAGTGATGGTGTACATGTTTTAAAGAAAATTTTTATCTCAACTATGGTTGTGTCCAGAAACATGAAGATTGTATTCATGATCACGTCAACATTGAAGCACTTCAATAATAATTGTTGGATACTAATGTAACAGTAGGGCGACTGAAAAGGACTAAGCCTGTAGATCTAGTGAGACTTAAGAGAAAGACTGCTAAAAATTCTGTTTAAACTATAATATAAATAAGGATTAAGTATTTAATATATTTATTAAACACTGTGTAATTGGCATTAAAAAATAATTGCTAGCGCCAGTGGGTGACTGCATAAATTATGTATGAGGGGGTATAACAACACTAATAAAAAACTATTCATTAGTTTTCAGTAACTAGTTGCAGTTTAAGGAGAGTCAGGAGACAAAAAATTTTATTTTTTGGATTTATTTAGGTTTTTAAATTTTATAGTATTTTAAAATATATTGTGATTAATTTGATGTAATTACTATTGTACCACGGACCTTTCTATTGTTAATATTTTTGAAAATATTTGTGCTGCAAATAGATTTTTCTCCAGTATTTGTGACATTAAGTCAAATTTTTGCTGTGACTTTGGTTAGAACTAAGCTAGTGTAATGATTTTTGTTTTGAATTGTTTAGAACTTCTCTATAGTGCCCTAGTAGTTATCAAGATAGTCATCGATTTTGTTAGTATGGTCATATCTAGAACCTTACCTGTTTCAATACTAGCTGCTGACACTACTCTGTTTAGTGACTGATGGCCCTTTTTTGCCAGGTTCTGCCGAATCCTGCAGATAAATCTTTATTTCCACTGTCACAATCATCTATTTTCAAGCACAGCCTCCTCAACAGCTTGTTTCATACTGTATGAAGCAAGTTTACTAATACAATCTTAGTGACTATGAAGCTGGGATGCACTAATGTAAGTTAAATTTTTCAGTTTTTGTCATTTCCAAAAATCAATTTTTTAGCAAAAAGGATCATTTAAAGAATCATTTAAGGATTATCTAAAGAATCATTTTCTCACCAACCACTCAACCAATTTTGATGAAAATTTCAGGGCAGTAAACCTTTATAAAGATTCATAGTTTCTAGATATAGTATGTACAAAAAATGTTCTCTAAATTATTTTACAGTTATACATGTTTCAAAATTTCATAGGTCTGAAAAGTGAGCCGAATTTAATTATTTATCTTTGTTAAAAATCAAAATATTATAAAATTCTTACATTCAAAATGTATATAAAAGCATAAAATTGTTGTAAGAAAAATGCATAATGTTCTAAGCAGTACAAGCTTAGAAAATGTTTCTTAAGTAAGTATGGTGAAGTATAGTACTCCAGTGTCCCCTTAATTTAAAATAAAAAAAATCTGGTGTGAAACACTCACACAACTCTCTCTTGCCAATGCAAATAATTTACAATATAATTTAACATTAGTAATAAAACATTAGAAATAAACAAAAAACTAACCTCAATAAACATAACCTTATTTTAATCATGAGTGAAACACTCAAAATGAAAATCAACCTCAGTCTGGCTTAAAAATACGGAAAATCACTATTTCACGCTAAACTAGGCTCTGTAGAGAAAAATACGTTAAATAAAAGTTGTAGATCTTTAAATTTCCTATAAATTTGGTTATATACACTTTTGTCGTAAAATGCATACTAAGGCCAAAATCTTAAAAAAATCGATTTTTCACACGTTTTCGTGAGAAAAAATCAGAAAATCGCTAATTACTGCTAAACTAAGCGTCATACAAAAAAATGTTTGAAACAGAAGTTGTAGGTTTTTAAATTCTCTACAACTTTTATTATATACGTTTTTGCGCTAAAATTTATATTAAAGCCGTAATCTTAAAAAAACAACGTTTTTACGTGAAAACAGCCTCACCGAGAATTTCAGCAAACATGGCGCCTACCCTATCTTGTAGAGAATAAAAAATTGAGTAAAATAGGCGATTTTAAAAAAAATCGTAGGACCAGTTTTTGAGAAAATCGCAAAAAACTGAAAAATTATACGAATAAACTACTACTTCCGGTTGACCGACTTTGATGAAAATGTTCGTGTCGCGTCCGGTAGTGGTATGTAACTTAAGTTTCAAGTTTCAAGTTTCAAGTTCGTACGATGTTCCGTTCTTGAGATATTCTGTTCACACACACACACACACACACACACACACACACACACACACACACACACACACACACACACACACACACACACACACACACACACACACACACACACACACACACACACACACACACATACACACACGCACACACGCACTCACTCACACTCACACACACACGCGCACGCACGCACGCACGCACACACACACTCACACACACACACACACACACACACACACACACACACACACACACACACACACACACACACACACACACACACACACACACACACACACACACACACACACACACACACACACACACACATACACGCACACACAGACACACACACAGACCAATCGCTAAAAACATGTTTTTTGGGTTCAGGGGGTCTGAAAACGTATAGATCCGGTGAAAACTCGATTTCGAAAAAGCGACATGAAAACAATACTTTCCTTCCTATATATTCATATAGGCAAGAGAAAGTAAAAAACTGTGGTTGAACATTGTTATAAAATTTAAAACACACTTACTTAACATTTTGTGATGATTAAGAAAGTTTAAAAAGTTTCAAAAGAAGTAAGTAAGGTCGCTAGTATTTCATAAACTCAAAACCATTTTTTTCAGATTATTACTTTATTACTTGTGCAGTATTAGTAAGAGAAAATTATGCATAACGTTACCAAATTTGTAACTTGAAATTTATATAATTTTGTTTGAAAATTAGATTTGTATCTATTTTGTTAAAATTTTCACAACACGTCTGAAAACTAATTGATAATCTCAGAAAGTTCCTAGAAATGTTTACAATTATTATTAAGTTGTTAAAAAAAATTGAGACAATAAGTAACTCGATACAATATTATTCTAATAATTTTTTTGTAATAAACATCAGTTCTATAACCGGTAAAAGATTAAAATTTATAACAATTAAGCTAATTATATCACGTGTGTATGATTTATTAGTATCAACCAGGAAAGTGTTGAAGATCCAGTTTATAATTGATTTTATAATATAATAAAATTTTTCAGGTTCTAAGAAATATAAGATTTATAAAAAAAAAAATTGGTTATTTCTTATATGTAAATTGATGTACGTAGGCATCATTTTTGTGAATCTAATATTTATATTAATGGTTACTAAACACTTAAATTGGCCTCCCCAAAACAAATTCCTGGCTTAGTGGATAATCTCAAAGAGGTTTGACATTAGGTTTTTGAAGATTATATTTAAAAAATTCCTAACCATTTTAATGAAAAATTCAGAAACTGACAAAAAAAAACCGGCAGTAATATAAATTCAAAGTTGTAAAGAGAAATGTTTGCAGGAAATGGAAATAAAATTAGTTATGGACTCACCATTACAGTGGCATTCCAACAAATGATACCATCATCATTACTACCGCTCTGATCATTGTAATGATTGCAATAATAAATAAAGAATAAATTAGGTAGGTTACATTATACACGTACTAAACATTACACAGAAAATTTATTGAAATAAATTTTTATATTTGAAAAATCTGTAGAAAAACATACGATTAAAATTGTATTTTTAAAATTTATTTTTAACTGAATGTGCTTTACAACAAAGTAAACTTAAAACATTTAACATTTCACACAACCTTCTTCCAACGTTGAAAGCCAAATCCCGACTGTTCAAATATTTTTATTTGCACAGTGTTTTGTTTTCAAAACACTGGAAACAGGGGGTTTGTAGTACGATCGCCAGTGGAAGAAAAAAACATGGTATCTGAATACTAATTGTATGTAAGAGGTCTTAAAATCTATTTAAAAAAAATGGTACAACCTGTTTTATTTTTGGAAGGTTTACATAACTTTATATCAGAAATCGGATGTGACATTGATTTTTGGATACAGTCCAATGAATAATTTTCAAATATTTTTAAAAAGGAAGAAAGAAATACAGGATTGTCATATTGTAAAGTGTTTTTATAAGATTTTTAGGCACTATGATACGTTTCAAATTTTACAAAAATAGAATAAAAATTAATTTTTGTAATTGAAGAATAAGATTTGTTGTAAGATAAACGTTGGTTAGATATCAGCATGAAGTTTATTCTGATATGTACCTGATACCTGTATACACAATACAATGCATTGCGAACAATAGAAGATAGAATAAAATAAAATTGATGTATAGAATTTATTCCCAATGTTTTTATGTTGCAATCTGTTCAATTTAGAACAATAGCAACCCTATGACCCAATGAGATGAGGATGATAAATGTGTAACATGTAAATGAAGTGTAGTCTTGTACAGACTCAGCCTGAGCATTCTTGAGAGAGTATAGTTAATTGAACACCAACCATCAAAGTACACCGGTAACCACTGTCTAGTATTCAAATCCGTGTAAAAGTAACTACTGTTACTAGGATTTGAACCTGGAACCTTCGTTTCCGAAAATCAAATGTTAAACAGCTTTGCAGTGACAACTTTACCCCTAGATCAACCCGGTGGGTTAATGTACAGAATAGTAGAAATCTTACTTTACCTCAAAGAAATAATATAAAATATGACTTTATTTTACCATACAAAAATGTTTTTCTAAAATTTAAAAATTACCTAATCCATATGTTACTGAAAAAGCTCTATGTTTTTAACAGTGAAAGAACTTTTGAAATTGGTTGGCTATTTTCTAATATTCTCTAATATTTTTTCATACTCTATATTACAAACACACATTATATCTTTATAATATTAGTTTAGATGACTTACACAGCTTTCCAGGCCAGAGCATTCAGTCAATCTATGAGACATACTTTTGGATTGTTAAGCAGCTATACATGAGGAAACACAACTAGGTACATTAAAACCTCACATCATAAATCCAGAGATGAGTGGTCGTTTAAAACTTTTTAAATCTAATAATCAAAATTTAAAAAAATTATAAAAACATTTCCAATTTTACAAAAATAAAATAAAAATTAATTTATGTAATTGAAGAATAAGATTTGTTGTAAGGTAAATGTTGTTTAAATATCAGCATGAAGGTTAATTCTAAACACCGAGAGTTCTTACTAATTGAATAAAGTAGTAAATTAATTAATCAATCCTTCTAAATTATATTAAAAAGTACAACTGTTTATCATCATGACATGATACCTCAGGAAAAATGCTTTTCCTTCTCTCTTACAATTAATAAAACGTTCACTAAATTTACTACAAATATTGTTGAGTAATAAAATTAATTATTTTAAATGAAATAACCATCATTATTTTATACTTTTATGTTTAATATTCCTGAAAATTTATTATAGTGCACAACATAAGATTACTATTATTTTCTTATTAAATTGTTAAAATGAGGTTAAGTTAAATAATTTGCAAATATGAAGGCTCTGTAAAGTAATGAGAGCCTTTAGAAATTATTCTCATAATATACAAGTACTAATAATATTTAGCACATTACCTCAAAAGAAATATCATTTGAAGAAGAAAAACAAAACAACTTGGTTAAATAATTTTTAATCTTGTTAACAAACATTTTAACATCTAAGAAATAACAAGAAGTGATAACTAAAGAAAATCAGTTAGAATTTTCACTCCTATAAAATATTGTCAACTTTCAACTTTAGACTTTAGATAAGAGGCGGGATGTTGCAGATGCCATGTTTTTATTTTTAAGGCAATACATGAAGCTACTGATACCAATATTGCGCTTGTAGTGTATAGGATGCCATATGTTAACTCCAGAGGGCACAGGCTCTTAGACAATAAGGTGAAGACTCGGATATCTCCCCTGGTGAGATGCGTTCGAATTATGAATGTTGTTGATGGTTGAGGAGTTGATATATTCAACAGGAATATATCAACGTTTAAGAGGAATATTGTGTTATGTTAAATAGGTTGAACCAGTTGGGACAGCCGTATGACAAGTTGGTAGGTGAACTGAGTAGCCTGCCAGCATTATTAAGTCATAAAAGACTCCTGTTTTGATAATTGAAGAGCTTAGTGGGTAAAGGTGCCATGTAACAATTTTCATAAATTGTGTTTTTGTGATTGATAAAGATGCTATGTGGACACTAAGTTATGCAGTTGAGATAGAATACTCTATCTCTACATTATAAGAAAACACTAATGGATTTATGTGCTATGTACTGCTAAATTTATGCATTTTAGTGAATGTTATGATTACTTGGCACTTTTCTTCCTTCATTATACAAGATATTTTTGTTTTAGAATAAAATTGTTAACTATGGTAATAGATCTTTATCAGCAGAAGTGTGAAGTAATGTTTTTTTTTTTAAATTCCTTTATAAGAAACTTGTTTTGTGTTATTATTTACAGTAAATACTGTTCATCCAATTTCAGAGGAGATAGTGTGCAATACAAATTTTTAATGGATAAAGTCATTACAATCATAAGAATGTTATTAAAAAAAATTGAGAAGTAAAGTTAAAGATGTTAAATTCAATAATATAAATTTCCTAGAAGGGGCAGTAATATGCAAGTACCAAAATGAAAGTCAGACAATTCACAAAATGATGGGATCCTTAGAATTTTTCATTGTATTTTTCTCAAAACTATATTTTTGTTACATAGCACCTTCATCCACTAAGCCCTTCAATTGTTATTTTACTTATCCGTTAGCTTGGTGGTTTTTCTTGCTGTTAGTGTTTATATTCTTTCTCCTATTTATCTTTCCACGCTGTAGTTGTAGTATCATTGCTAATCCCTGCACAAGTTTACTTATAGGCATACAGGCATATGTAATTAGTTAAGTGTTTTCTTTCGACGTCCCCTGGATTTACGTCTTGATAAGTAGGTGCAGCATTTTCAAGTTTTTCTATCTGTTGCTGCACTTCTTTAACTCATGTAGGTCGTCCCTGCTACTCTGTTAGTTCCTTTCATGGAGGTTAGGATGGCTGTAAGGGGTGAGTGGAGGACATCAAAATAAAAAAATAAAAAAATCTCCATCATGTTCTTATTGCACTGTTAAAACGAGGTTAAGTTCAATAACTTTCTTTTAGCCTTTCTACAAAGGCTGTGTAAAGTAATGAGATCCTTTAAAAAATATTCTAATAATATTTAGTACATTACCTCAAAAGAAACATCATTTGAAGAAGAAGATGAACGAAAGAAATTGGTTAAATAATTCTTAATCTTGTTAACAAACATTTTAATGTTCAAGAAAGAACGAGAAATGATAACTAAAGAAAATCAGTTTGAACAGTCACTCGTATGAAATATTATCAACTTTCAATATCTCTATTCAATTAATACCGTAACTAAAAAATAATTACTACATTAAAAATGAATGTAATGACTTGCTGCACAAACGTATGATATCATTACCGTACACAATAAACGATTAATAGGCTAATTTCCATATTTCTTGGATAATGTAAAGTAATATCTGAAATGAAATAAAATATGTAGTAGATAAAAAAGCAATTAATGATAATAAATTATTAGTAATAAAAATGGATTTTAATATAATTATTATTTACGGATTTAGGAATGTATTTTATTATGTAACTGCAAATAACCAAAACATTTTTACTTGTTAAAGAGGGCTGATTAATTGTTTAGGAATGTTTCCTTAAAATATGTTTGTGTAAAAATGCAAAACACTAATATTACTGACTTGCTCATCTTGAAATCTGAATTAATTGACCATTCCAGTGGGTCACCATTCCTCAATCAATTTTATGAAATCATTTAAGAAATTCATAAATTGTGTAAATGTTATAAAGTGAAAGTGGACTAATTTGTCATCATATTACTTACAAAAAAAAAATATATATATTATAATATTTTTTAATTCTATCAACACTTTGAAAAACGTCAAGATAATTTTAAGCTATTACAGTGTCAAACTGTTTCTACTTGTGTATGTTTCTATGTAATATTTCTAGCTATATGTGCGTTTGTACTTAAACCAAATGAAAGACAAAATATCTGGTGTAAAACACTTAATTACACGACTTTTTCTTGCCAATGTAAAAGAGGATCAATATTTATGAGCAGTACGTATTTGCTAAATTAATAACTGCGACAAAACGAAGTAAAATAGCAAAATAATTTTCGACTAATAGTAGTTAAAGAGTTTTTAATTTTCCAAAATTTATATTAGCTATGCCTCTATCAAATTCATAACATTAAATTCAGAACGAGTTAGTCTATAAAAAAAATCATTTAGCCATGTTAAAAAAGATTCCCATTTTCAACACATTTTTACCGATTTCAGTGAGAAAAATTATGGAAATTCACCAATTGACACTAAACTACACTGTTACGAAAAACGCTTGAAATAAAAGTTGTAGGATTTACTTTTCTATAACTGGGATGTATGCACTTTTATCTTAAAATGTATATTTATTAAGGCGGCAAGTTCAATAATTTTTTTTAACACAGCCTCCCACGAATATCAGCAGTCATGCCGCTTCCCCCCATCTTGCAGAGCACAGAACATGTAAGAAAATGAGAATATTTTAATAAAAGTCGTGGGAGCCGTTTTTGAAAAAATTGTAGAAAAGTGAAAAATCGTACGAATGGAAACAACTGCTAATTCCGGTTGACCGATTTAGAATAAAATGTTCATATCGGACCCCCTTGTGGTGCTTAAGTAAATTTCCAAGTTTTTACATCGTACGACTTTCCGTTATTTAGTTATTTTGTTCACACACAAACACACCGACACTCATACAACCAACCTATAAAACATGGTTTTTTGCTCAGGAGACCTGAAAACGTGTGTTTCTGGTAAAAATCAGCTTCAAAACCTGATACAAACACATACATTTCCTTACCTAGGTTTCATATTTTTTGTGGAAGAGAAATTAAAAACTGTTAAGTCTTAAACGACTTACAGCCAAACGTAACATTAAAAAAAATGCGTTTTACCGTTGAATCTGACTCAAAACACCCACAAATAAAAATCAATATAAAATTTTAAAATGCTTATTTTACATCAATCACGAACAGAATTTTTTTTTCGATTACGTAATCTTAACTAAACGAGATGAATACAGGTTCTCTGAATATTGATTAAAGATAATTTAAAAGATCTTCCTATGATAACTATGATGAACGCATTTTCGAAATAATTTTCCAAAGAAATTTCATTAAATTTTACAATGATATTTATTCCAAGAAAGCTATAGACAATAAAATAACATTCTACTATTAGAGATAAAAAAAGAATAAAATAAAACAAGCATTTCTATTTTATCTTCAGGGTGTATAAGAACAGACAGGGTGTGTTACTTAAACTGACAAAGACATAAATAATTCTTTAGTTTGATAAATCTGACAGGAAGGTCAGAGCTTAGTGTTGTTAATATAACATAACGCTAATATCAACTATTATTCTAAAGACATTTGTTGCTATAATACTATAGCATTTGTTACTAGTAATAAAAAAAACCATGTGTACTATTATGACATGACACATCTCTACATCCCGAGACGAGCCTCTGACTAAAGTAACACCCAACGCGAGACTAATTTACTAATCGTACCGTGGAATCAATTCAGAGGCTATTTACCTTAGTTCATTAAAACGTTACATTCCATCAAGTAGATACAGTGGAGCGTCAGTTATCCGAAGTAATTGGGACCAGAGCGGTTCTGATTATCAAATAGTTCGGATAATCAAATTGGATAAATACTGTAATTTGATACACTACCGTATCTATGTAATATAACGTAAATTTTTAATAGGTTAATAAAGGCTAACATAAACTTTATTTAAAAAGAACAACACTATTTTTATTGCATTTATTGCAAATGTACCGTACTAAATATTATAAAAACAAACGGAAAAATGCAGAATTTCAAAACTAAATAAATTAGCGAACGGTAAAATCCGATAATATTTTTTAACGCACTTTTACATATTAAGCAGTAATTTTAAAAATCTTGAATTCTTTTTTAAACTAAGACTGAACTTCTTTTTGTAGCAGCAACATCTCTTATTCTTTTTAGTAGAACTCGTGCATTTTGCTAAGAGCCGTGGAACAGACATGCGCACTAGCAGCCGAACGTTCTGTTCCTCGTCTTTCCCATCACGTACAGTCACGTAGGCATACGTAAACAATGCTGTGCTAAATCGAGCACAATATCATTATTTACAAAATCCCTTGATTGTTTCCAAAGTCGACTGACTGATATCCATGATGCCATATTTTAGTAATAGCGTTATTTTTTAAACTATATTAGGTACCCGTGGTGGCTTACTAAAGCATATTGCGTGTATACTTAGTACAATTTTAAATAGTAATTGGTTTAACGCTTGTAATACTTTTCTTAGGATGTGATATTTTCGTCGAATAGTTTATTTGTTTATTTATATTCATATTTACAAAAAAATACGTATATTAGTCACTATAAATGTGTGTAATTATTACAGTATTATGTTATACTTCAGGTACAATAATGTAACTAATATAGAATAAGAATCATAAAAATAGTAGGTTCTAAGTTCCTCGTAACCAATAAATCCAAGTAACGCATGAGGTCTCGTTTAGCACGAGCCATACTGTACTGCATGCAGCGGTGTGACTCACCATGTCTGTTTCACGGCTCTCAGCAAAAATGCATAAGCTATAACAATGCTTTTTTATGCTCTACAAGATAGGGTAAGAGCCATGTCTACTGAAATTCTTGGGAGGCTGTGCTCTCGTTGTAAAATTTTTTTTTTTAAGATTAGGGACTTAATATTTGTTTTAGGTTGTCCATAACAGGCAGGTGTAGTGTTAAATTGATTGCACTCGATCTGTTGGTTCCAGGGCTACAGACAATAGTTCTGTTTCTTATCACATAGTCAACCAATTATATGACTGAAGCATTTAAGAACAGAAGAGGTAGAGGTGTAAAGACACTAGTCAGAGTTATCTCCTTTGAGAGTAATGAATTTCACTATACAGCCAGACCCTGTAGTGAATGAAGTAAAGGTGTCATTTGCAGGGTGAAAAGTGGATGCTTTTCGGAGGGCCTGGTATGCTGATAAGCATACTCTTTCGACTCAATGAGGAAGGCAATAGTAAACCACCTCACTCCTCGTTTTTACGTAGTAAAACCTCTAGAGGTTCAAACCAGCCTTCTGACTGTTGACCTAAACAACAACACATTTGTTTTAGGGCAAAAGTGTATGTACGTAATTAAAGTTGTAGGAAATTAAGAAACCTACAACATATATTTAAAATGTTTTTTCTACAATGCTTAGTTTAGCGGAAATAAGTTATTTTAAGTATTTATCCCATTAAAAACGGTAAAAAATTGGATTTTTTTTAGATTACAGCCGTAGTATGCATTTTATACAAAAGTAAGTAAGGCCTTAGAAAAATAAAAATATAAAAACCTACAACTTTTATTTCAAGAATTTCTCTCTACAGAGCTTAGTTTAGCGTCAATTAGTAATTTTTCGCATTTTTAAGCTCCACAGAGTTTGAGTTTCATTGAATCTCCATTCGAAGAATAGAAATTTAAATTTTAAAAATTTTAGCTCTTTGGAAAAGCATATAAATATTAATTTACTCTTAAAAACATAAATATAATAATTTACTCTTAAAAACATAAATATAATAATAATTCACTCATGATTAAAATTAAATTATGTTTTTCATTTTACATGGGTTACTCATGATTAATTATAGGTTATGTATTTCATTATTTACACTGGCAAGAGAAAGTCGTGTGAGTGTCTCATACTAGAATTTTTTCTTTTAAATCAGTAGTTACAACCTTTACAGTTGTGCTGGTTAGGATAAGGAAAATACAAAAATTAACAGTAAAGAGGAATTATTGCGTATAAATTAGCCATTATTTTCTACAATACATACTACCGTCGTAAAAAAACAAACGTGTTTTTTGTATTGATAATTATTATTGTTGACATTGGAAAAATAATTACTTTTGTACTGATGTGACAGATCGTTGACCAATTAATGTATTTTTATTGTCAATGAACCATAACTATATTTTACGTCACATGTGTTTTTCTTAAACACTACACTGCGGAATACAATGAAGTATTTGACCATGGCCTGACTTGTTATCGTGTGGCAAATAGGCAAATATTTTGTTTACAAAAACTTAACTCACATAATCTTTTATACTTTTTTACTCAAGTATATCGTTTTATATTTTTTTTATTAGAATTTACAAACTGTTTCATTTTCATAGAAATTAATAAATAAGTTGCTACATTTGTGATGTAGAAACACCTGTTTTCTCTTCGTTAGTTAAGTCCATTACCTTCCTCATTGATTTTGTTTGAAGTCTCGTGGCCATTAGCGTGATTAGCCTGATCACAGGATCTCTGGGATATACAATGGGCTCAATGTTTGTATAACTAGATCTGTATATTTATTAAATATTGAATGAAAATTCATGTAGAAACTTTTTATCAGATGAGAAACTTATCGAAGTTTTGAAATTGTGCAAAAAATAGGCATTGTGTAATTACACGAATAATTTTATTTGGTCTAAATGATCTAAATGCGGTTAAGTAGGGATAGTTTTTCAGATCCCAAAACTGGACCCCATTGGTACATACTGGCTTGTTTACCGCGCAGTAGGGTATAAGGTCAGTTTGCAGGGTGGAAAGTGGATACTTTTAAGAGGGTCTGGCATGCTGATAAGCATACTTTTCTACTCGGTGAGGAATGTAATGGTAAACCGTCTCACTTCTTGTTTTACTTAGCCTCTAGAGTTTCAAACCAGCCTTTTGGGTGATGACCTAAACAACAACACAATATACTTATACCTTAAAAAATATTTTTATGGGTAAACTTTTAATGATCTCCCAGTTTGATCATTGCTGGTTTCTTTTGAATGTTTTCAGTGAATTTGAACCGGGACAAAAATGGTGTTATTCGTGCGATTTTTCACTTTTTGTGATTTTTCTCAAAAGCGGCTCCTATGATTTTCTTCAAAGTCACCTCATTTACTGTAAATTTTTTATTCTCTACAAGACAGGGCTTCGTGTGATGAAATTTTTGGGGCTGTGCTCTCGTGGAAAAAAATGGTTTTTTCAAGATTGCGGCCTTTTAATACGCATTTGACGGGAAAAGCGTTTAAAATTAGCTTAAAGTTGTAGAAAATTAAAAAACCTACAACTTTTCTTTCTTAATTTCTTTTATTTTTAAAAACAATTATTTCTACAATGCTTAATCTAGCGGCAATTAGTGATTTTCTGTATTTTTCTCATCAAAATGGTTAGAAAATGAATTTTTTTTGAGATTTCGGCCTTCGTATGCATTTTACGACAAAAATTTGTATAATCAAAGTTATAAAAAAATTGAAAACCTACAATTTTCATTTAAGTAATTTGAGCATGAATTTCATTTTACATCATTCACTTATGATTAAAATTATGGTACGTTTTTAGTTTTAAATTTTGGTTAGGTATTCATGATTAATTATAGGTTATATATTTCATAATTTAAATTGGCAAGAGAAAATCATATGAGTGTTTCACATCAGATTTTTAAAATTTTTAGTTAATGATAAAGATCAAGAAATATTAAGGAGTAAATCTACATGTAAGGAAATTGTTTAGTTTTAGATCAAGGTGGTTTATGACGAAACGGTTGTTTACACTAATTAAAATAAAAAAAATAATTGTACTGAGAAGTTTACTTGTATTGTAAAAACAAAGTTGTTAAAAACTGGTACAAAAATTGTTAAATAATTGTTATTGTTCAGGATTACTATTTAGTGTGAAACCTAATACCGGAATAACAATCTATATTAAATCACTCGAAACAATGAAATAGGATAATTACTGATAAATTTTTTTGCAATGAAGACGTTTTCACAAGTGTGTAATAAGTTATTTGAGATTTTTCTCGGCCTCTTCACAAAGTCAAAGTAAAGTATCTGTTCGGGTAATTTTATGATTTAAGGAATAAAAAACAATCCATTTATGATAAATGAGATTTAGATTTAAGTTAAAACTTCTTGCCATAAAAAGTTATTGAATTATCGAACAACTATGATAAAATTAAAATCATAAAATACAATGGTCTTATCAACTTACAAACTTTTATTGCAAGTAATTTAATAAGTTATTGTTTTTTTTGCATTAATCATAAAAATGTTCATTACTATTTCTTAGAAAACTCGATCAAATTTTGTTTCCTAATACGAATTAAAAATTTTACGGTAGTATTATTGGTATAATTACTGTAACGAATAATCAGATTTTATGTATAAATGAATCACTTATTTTAGTGCTTTGATTTACTCCAGTTTCTACTACGACGTAATAATATCAATTGGATGACATGAAATCCTCGATTAATTCTGCCTCGATTTTTATAAAAGTGTAAATAGAGGAAAAGTGGTTTATAAAACTTGAAGTCTGTTTGTTCTTTATGTCAACAGCCCTAAAACTGGTTCAATCTTTAGGTTTCTTCACAACAAACCCGGTAATCCATGAATCAGTTGAGACGGAGACTGTTCGAATTCCTTAATGTTCAGACCACCCGAATATATGCATTGTTGTTGTTTAGGTCGTCAGCCGAAAGGCTGGTTTGAACCTTTAGAAGTTTTACTAAGTAGAACAAGGAGTTACGTGGTCTATAATTGCCTTCCTCACTGAGTAGAAAGATATGCTTATCAGCATGACCTCTGAAAAGCACATATTTACCATCCTGCTAATGACACCTTCACTTCATTCACCACAGGGTCTTGCTGCATATGAAAAATTCATATCTTTCTGAGGAAATAACTCTGGTTAGTGTCTTTTACACTTCTACCTCTTCTGTTCTTAAATGATTCAGTCATTTAACTGGGTGACCATGTGATAAGAAACAGAACTATTTTTTGTAGCCCTGGAACTAGCAGATCTAGTGAAACTAATTTAACACTTCACCTTCCTACTGCCATCGCAAAATAACTATGCTCGACGGTGGTCGAAAAAATTTCAATTGCATTCAAACAAACATTTTCATACAAAACGTAAGGAAATACCGAATAACCTGCTCAGAAAAGACGTTCAAAACGTCTTTGGCAAGTGGTCTTCTTGGGGAAAGCTAATTATAGGACTGCGAGCTTCTGCAAGTAAATCAAGTTTTAAAGCAAGTCAGAAATTCTGTCATTGTTAAAAATATGTTGGCAGATTCTAAATAATCAAAAAAATGTTATAAAACAAATAAGATTATGGTAGACCATGAAAAAATGATTAAATTTTGGAAAATATCTTAACTTATTGATCAATAACTTTGTACATAAATGTATAAAAATGGCAAAAAATGAAGTAGGTAAGTAATATATATCATTAAATTACCCCCACTGGGTTGGTCTAGAGATAACATTGTCGCCGCGAGTCAGCTGTTTAACAGCTAATTTTGGAGACGACATTTCCTGACTCAAATCCTAGTAAAAGAAGTTAATTTTTTACAAATTTGAATACTAGAGAATGGTAACCGATGTACTTTAATGGTTGGAATTCAATTAACCATACTCTCTCGGGAATAATCGGCCTGGGTCTGTTCAAGACTACACCTCATTTACACGTCATTCACACCATCTTCATCTCATTAGGTCATGGGGTTGCTTATGGTTCTTAAATTGAACAGATTGCAACGTACATAAATAAAGAGATAGAGTTAATTACAATATATAGGCCTACGATTTGGAGTTATAGGACAAAGTTCACAATTATTATTAGCGGCTAGAGTGCTTTGAACCTATACTAACACATTTAGTACAATTTTGGTTAAAAAATTATCTTAATTTATAAATATGAAATAATTTTTAGCCTACTTCAGTTACGATTGTAGAAATAATTACAGAAACCTGTATCTATTTTTAGTAGTGTAATACAAATTATTACAATTATGGGACTAATTACAGATTATTAAAAACTGACCCTGATACCCTACCGATTACCGATTATATTACAAGGCCTAGGTTTTTGTATAATTTAAAAACATTTATGCCGTTTTGTATTTTTTAAAGATTAAATAATTTTGTCTTTTTTCACATACTGATTTTTTTTAAATTATCAATTAAATTAATAATTGTCAAATAATTGTTGTCCGCTTTATTTAATTAATTAATACAATAAAAAACAATATATATTTTATCGAAAGATAATGAAGTACTACAAACAGTTACACTGTACGCCTAATTATCCGTTTTTATTTTTTATGATATTCTCATCTACATAAATGAAAGAAATAATACACATTCAGGAATACTTGAAATAATTTAAAAACAATTGATTTACAAGAAAATTCTTTCAAAAAATAAGAAGTTTTCTTTTAAAATAAGATTTTCTAAAAGTTTTAGAAGCTACTTCTTAAAAAGTTCGTGTAAATTCATTATTCTCTAAATTTATCATTATTTAAGAGCTCCGAAACAATCTTAACATATATTACTTATATATACTTATATGTATATAACTTACATGTAGCTAACTTATATATATACTTATATGTTAGATAAAATAAGCTATATTTTAACATTTAGTAGGTATTCGTTGTTATCCAGTATCCGTTTTTCCATAATTCTGAAACTGATACTGCGAACGGATTCCCAATAACTTTTTCTGTTATGAATAAATATACATCATGGTAACTTCGGGAAGCATGCTGATTGATCAAAATAGTATTACCTTTAGAAATAAAACCTCCGCTTCCGTGTCCAAAGGTTCTTGTGCTACATTGCAAAGCGGAGATCTCGAATTCGATTCCCGGCTAGGGTCCGAAAAATGATTACATGTATAAACCCACCCACCGTTCCTTAACCCAAATGAGTGGCTAATGACCAAGGTATTGACAGGACTTTAAACTAAAAAACTTGTATAAAAAAAATTCAAAAGTTTCTTTTAGAAAAAAATTAAAATTACCTTTATTTTAGTTTTCGTCAGTTTTATGTCTGTAGATGACTTAAAAATTGGCACCCTGAATTCCTAACGTCTTTAATTTTTTTAAATACATCTTTTAAATACAACTTTTTAAATCTTTTTTTTTTAAATACATTGTGGGTTTTTCAAACTGCAAAACGATTCATTTTTGCAGGGCCGATTTTGAAAACGGACATACTGAGTACGTGCCCACATAATCTGAGCAAACAGAATAGCAAGAAGGCGAAAAGCACGTGAAAAAATTCAACCTATGATGCAGTTGTATTTGTAGTTTGATAATGAATCCTTTTTTTTTTTTTTTTTTTTTATCTTTAATTTTAAAATCTAAATGAATCCTAAATAAATATTATAGCATGAGATCAATTTTGTAGTACCGAAGTGATTTTTTAAAAAATTGCGTGGTTATGAAGAGAAAATTTTTGGGATTTTTGAGAGGAGTGGTTTATTAAATTTTTGGAACATAAATTTTGAACAATTGACTCATAGGTTAGATAGTGCTTGCGGCTACTTTAGAGGCAATATTGCAAATTAGATTTTGACACACAACCTGTTTTCCACTTCTGTAAAGCAGCCTACATTTAATATAATTACAGCGTTTGTTAAAGACCACCTTTATCCAGCCTTAAAACCAATCTTTCGAAGAACCGATTTTATGTTGCGTGAAACTACGTACTTTTAACTCTTAAACGTTCACCCTTCTTCATTATTACAACACAAAAAACAATGAGCGATTACTATATTGCTAATCACAACACTAAATTGTTTGAACAAAAACCTACTTATGCAGATAGAAAATACATCAATCAATTATTTACAAGCTTTAAAAAGTTGTGGTAGGTAATTTAAATTTGTTTAAAAAAATATTTGATTAAGAAACATTTTAGAATGTGCATGAATTCCTTTTTAAATAGTTCTT
Source organism: Catonia carolina (assembly GCA_035578175.1). NCBI lineage: Eukaryota > Metazoa > Arthropoda > Insecta > Hemiptera > Achilidae > Catonia > Catonia carolina. Next base: position 52,756,088 of record JAQMRL010000003.1, read on the forward strand.
GGTGTTGTTTAGGTCATCAGCCGAAAGGCTGGTTTGAACTTCTAGAGGCTTTACTACGTAAAACAAGGAGTGAGGTGGTTTTGCCTTCCTCTCTGAGTGGAAAAGTATGCTTATCAGCAAATCAAAGCTTCTGAAAAGAATTAACAACAACTGAAAAACCTTCCATTCCTAAAATTAATATTGTTTGAATTCCTTAAATAGTAACCCCTACTCTTTTTGCTTCGCGTTGATAAATATTTCATTTTATAAAAGGATCGTACAGCACTATGCATTGAAATATTTAGAATCTTCCTTCTTTTAGTCATGTATGGTTTTTACAATGTTCAGTAGCAACTAAAAGTTGTCCCGGCAAACCTTCGAAACTTTTGAGTACATTGCAATATTATGTCAGTTTAATGAATGAACCCATTTCATGCAACCTTAAAATACAAAGAAAATTTTCTGCTTAACTAAACATAGGATAGGAAAAATTTCAAGGAGAAATTTTACCTCTTTAATTTATTTTACTTTTTGTTGTATGAATTTTTACACTGAGCTGTAGGCTAATTTAGGAAAAATAAAATTTGCGCAGGTTTTGCAGAAAATTGTTAAAGTTAACGTTTGATGTTTAACGTCTGAGTGGAAAAGTATGCTCATCAGCATGTCAGGGCCTCGAAAAGTATCTAATTCCAACTCTGCAAATGACACCTTCACTTCATTCACCAGAGGGTCTGGCTGTATAATAATAAAATTACTCTCAGAAGAGGTAACACTGATTAGTGTCTTTTACACCTGTACCTCTTTTATTCTTTAACGCTTCAATCATGTTATTGGCTGACCATATGATAAGAAACAGAACTACTTTTTGTAGCCCCGGAACTAGCAGATCGAGTGCAAATAATTTACCACTCCAGTTGCCTGTTATAAGTGAAGTTCTTGGTAGAAAATATGTTCATTAGGTCAACAGCCGAAAAGCTGGTTTGAATCTCTAGAGGTTTTACTAAGTAAAACGAGGAGTGAGGTGGTTTACCATTCCCTTCCTCACTGAGTACAAAAGAAGCCTATGCTTATCAGCATGCCAGGCTCTCCAAAAAGCATCTTTTCTGCACCCTGCAAATGACACGCTCACTTCATTCACCACAGGGTCTGGCTGTATAATGAAAGTCATTACTTTCACAGGAGATAACTCTGGCTGGTGTATTGTACACCTCTACCTCTTCTGTTCTTAAATAATTCAGTTATATAATTGGCTGAACACACGATAAGAAACAGACCTATTTTTTGTAGCTCTGGAGCAAGCAGATCGAGTGCAAATAATTTAACACTCCACCTACAAAAGTGTGTGGAACTACAGCTCAGTGCCACGGCACGGCGGCCGTCTCTCCGAAAACATTGACGCCACTTAATACGAACACCTAAGCATTTACTCAAACATATCACTTTAAACTAATGTATTTAATTATTTCATTTTCTTTAATACCTACGCTCAGTTATTTTTTGTTACAATAAATCGATTAATACGTGTGGTCAATTGCAAACAAATAAAATGAAATATTTACATAAAGTAGCCAAACTATTTAAATTTGATTTAGGTCTATATTAAATGAAAAAAAAATTGCAAATTGGTCAGATCGGCGCTCTATTTATAAAACTACCGAACTTGTGATTGAGATTTTATTTTCCAACATATTGTTTTAAAAAGTGAATTACAAAAAAGGACCACGCAATTGACACTTAATACTTGTACGTTAGTACCTATAGTATAGTAACACAAAGCACATTCACTTTTAGAAACACTACTATGAAAATGCGAGAGGAATTATAAGCCTACGATATCGACACTACAACTTATGTTAAAGTATAAATAAATATTACTCACGGTAATAAAACCAGTTCATGAACGTACTAATGTTGTTATCAATTCGTGTTTTGTTTATATTTATATGTGTGACATATGACAATCAGTTTATAATTTACTCGAACGCGAAGAACTTGTATTGACAGTCTGTAAAAAAACAGTGAAGTACGACTCATGTTTTCGGAAATGCATGGCTTCCCCACTTCCCGCCAAGTATGAAGTAGCCTACCCAAGGTCCGTGCGCCAAGCTAGAGTTCCACGACTGTACCTGTTATGGGCGGTAGAAAAGTATATAAACGTGTAATTAAAGGGCGAAGCTAATTATTTATTATTTGATAAAAATCTGGTGTGAAACACACAACTTTCTCTTGCCAATGCAAATGGTGAACAATATAACCTAACATTAGTAATAAAACATTAAAAATAAACAAAAAAAAAATACCTCAAAAAACATAACCTTATTTTAATCATGAGTGAAAGACGGAAAATGAAAATCAACCTCAGTTTGGCTTAAAAATACGTAAAATCACTCTTTCACACTAAACTAGGTTCTGTAGAGAAAAATACTTAAAGAAAATTTGTAGATATTTGAATTTCCTACAAATTAGATTATACACTTTCATCGTAAAATGCATACTAAGGCTGAAATCTGAAAAAAATCGATTTTTTACACGTTTTCGAGAGAAAAAAACCGAAAATCGCTAATTACCGCTTAACTAAGCGTTATATAAACGAATGTTTAAAATAAAAGTTGTAGGATTATAAATTCTCTACAACTTTTATTACATACATTTTTGCGCTAAAATGCATATTAAAGTCGCAATCTTAAAAAAACATTTTTTTACGTGAAAACAACCTTTTCAAGAATTTCACCAGACATGGCGCCTACTCTATCTTGTAGAGCATAAAACATTTAGTGAATGAGGCGATTTTTAAAAAAATCGTGGGAGCCGTTTAATAAAAGTGAAAAATGACACGAATGAACTACTACTTCTGGTTTACCGATTTTTATGAAAATGTTCGCGTTGGGTCCTCTAGTGGTACCTAACTAAAGTTTCAAGTTTCAAGTTCGTGCGATGTTCCGTTCTTGAGATATTCTGTTCACACACACGCAGAACAATCGCTAAAAACATGTTTTTTGGGTTCAGGGGGTCTGTAAACGTGTAGATCAGGTGAAAACTTGATTTCGAAAAATCGACATAAAACAATACATTCATATAGGCAAGAGAAAGTAAAAATGGGTGGATGACACGCTTTATTGAAGTAAGAAAATAAGCTGTGGTAATAAATTAATTGGCAAGTAATGAATATAATAGTGTTAAAATTTAGGCTTATTAGTTTTATCTTGTCATGTCCTATACTCCCTTCTGGAGTCTCCTGGATGCAGTTGTGTACATAGGTATATAAATAAATAAGAAAATACCAACGACCACTATGCCGTTAGCATTTCATTTCTGTTGCGGCCGAAATTCTGTGATCAGTTTGGGATAATTTAGTCGATCAAGTTGATCACAGATTGTAGGAATAATGTTGTTATTCAATATTCACGGTCTGAATTTATTCGGACGGGTCAGCAAATAACTTGTAATTTTTTTACTTATCCTAACATTTACTCTTTCATTTAATCCGAACAATTGAAGTTTTATTTTATATCATCTATGTAATCTCTATAAATTATTATATGACAAAAGACAATAGCATGTTTAAATATTAATAAATAGAAAATCTAAATATACTGTTGCAGTACAATTATTTAAATTGCAAACAGATTTAGCTTTCTGTTTAACACTAATAAATTTGCAAACGATCATTTATATTGCTGAGTTACAATTTATTTTAACTTATGAAATATTATCACTCTTGTTATAATTTATACTCTGCAGATATAAATCAATAAACTTAAAATATAAATTGACAATGTCAAGGAGAAATTAATTTTGCAACTGATAATATTATTGTCTCCGAATTATTAATCAAATAAATTTGAAAGCGGTAACGCATTGAGATAAAAATTTGTCTTTTTGAAAGATAATACAATAACTCTACTGATGACCTGAGTGGTAATTAGCTCTGTATCACACTCTTTGTTTATGTTTAAAAAAATACATTTCAAAAAAATTAGGGATCTAATAAAATTTGTCTTTTTAAAAATATTAATGATAAATTATTTAATTAGTTAAAAATTATTACAACATAAATTTAACTGATAAAAAAATGAATACGCATAAATTAACCAAATAAAACAATTCATTGAAAATTTCAGCGTGATTTACGAACTGAAAATTTATAAAAAATTATTTTTCAATTATTTAAAAAACGTTTTCTTAACCGGAAGTAAAACAAAAGTTTTATTTATATGTTTTAGAAGAGATCTGGGATGAATTAAGGGCTGTCTGCTTTGTAGACTAGTGCGTTAACCATAGCCACAGCAGCGGTTCAGGCGTTTTATTCGGCTCCAAGGACACACGAAAAATTTTAAGTAACATATATTGTTGTTTTCTGGTTGTACAAAACCGCACAGTTGTAAATAAAAACAAATAAAGTGAAAAAAAGTAACATAATGAGTTAAATGTCAAATGCAAATTTCCTTTTTTCTAAAATGTCCGATCTGAAATGAATTTTTATGTTTCGTTTAAATTACTCAAAGAAAACTATTGTTTATCTCTTTTGATGTGCTATACTGTACCAGAAGATATGGAAAATCAATTCAAATCACTTAATGTTAATTTTATGTAAATTACCTTTTTTACAAAGTTTGGCTCTTAAGGAACATTCTAGGGATGTTTATTGTCTATTCTGGTAGGAGATCAGGTATTACAATGAAATTTTGTAGTTGATATTTCATTCGTGGGGCTGTCAATAGCGACAACATCTAGTGCCCGGGTATTTGTAAGAATAAGTGAAGTTCTTATAGGTGTAAAAGAAAATATTTTAAAATAAATTAGTCTTTGAACAAATAAATGTAACTCCGCCAACGGTGTTTCGTAACACCGCCGGTTGCAAGCCCGGGGCCTCATCCAGCAAATGGTGAGGAAGGAGGAGCAGGAGGAGTAACAACCTCGTTAAAAAACCAAGGACCATCTGGCTCCGGATGGCAGCACCTTGTAAGGGCCCCTACCTAGGGTTACTAGGCGAACATGGTCAACGACCTTGATGGCGGACGAAGAAGTTTCCTTCAATGGTCTGAAAATTACTAATACATTTTTCAGGAAGAAAGATATACATAAATTTACTTGGAGCGCGAGAGGTTTAAGATCAGTAATAGATTATGTAATAGTCAATGATAATATGAAAAGCCTGGTGCAGGATGTGAGTCTTCAGAGGGTGTAACATCTGTAGTGATCATTATTTACTGGTAAGCAAAGTGGTCATACTGAGGAAATGGAAAGCAATCAAAAAGTGCCAAAAAGAAAAAGATGAAGTATATAAAGTACACCTGCTACAAGAAGACAGTATTAGAAGTTTATACCAGAAAAGATTACAGGGACACCTCTTGGATATGCCAACTGAGGAAGATATAGACATTGAATGGGATAATATAAGGTCTTGTATTCAGAAAGCTGCAACTGAAGCACTGGGGAAGAGGATAAAGAGAAGAAGAAGAAGAAGGTTGCGTATTTGAAACTCGGAGATAGCAGAAGCAATTAGAGAAAAACAAAAATCTTATCTGAACTTCTTACAAAAGAAAACACTGGAAGCTAAGATAGAATACACCCAGAAAAGGAACTTTGCAAGAAAGATTGTAAGAACAGCTCAACAAGATTCATGGGATAGGTTCATAAATGTTGTGGAAAATGATATATATGGTAGGCAGCAATGTGCTTACAAGATAATGAAATCCTTAAATAGAGAAGAAAGAGATAACGCTTCATTGAATCTCATTCCTGATCAACAGTGGAAGCAACATTACAAAGACCTGTGGTGCTCTGAAAATGCTACGAATAATATAAGTATGAGGGAATGGGACAGTATGTCAGTAGACCCAATAACTATGGAGGAGTTACAAGTAGTATTAAAAAGTGTTAAGAACAGGAAGGCTACAGGAATCGATGGACTGAATGGAGAATTGTTTAAGTGTGGTGGTGTATTGTTGGAACTCAGAATTTTACATCTGTTGAATGATTGTTGGAGGAAGTGCAAAATCCCGGAATCATGGAATAAAGCGGAGGTAATTTCTCTTTTTAAAAAAGGAAAGAGGAATGATTGCAAAAATTACCGTGGTATTAGCTTACTAAATGTGGGCTATAAGATATATTCGAAAATAATTAATAACCGATTAAAGAACATAGCTGAAGCAATACTACAGGAAGAACAAAATGGATTTAGATCTGGCCGCTCATGCTCTGATAACATCTTCTCAGTGAGGAGAATAATAGAGAAAAGAAGAGAATTTAACCTAGAAACTCATATGGCATTTATTGACTTCGAAAAAGCGTTCGATCGAGTAGATAGGAATAGGCTCTGGAAGATTCTGTGGAGGAAAGGTTATCCCATTCATCTAATAAACACAATCAAAAGTTTATATAACGATACGCAAATAGTGATAAATACGGGTAAAAAGAGACTAACAGAAATGAAGATTAATCAAGGAGTGAGACAAGGGTGTAGTTTATCACCCACTTTATTAAATATATATATTGACCACATTCTTAGAATTTGGAAAGGTAGAGTTAATCCGGGAAATAGATTAAGTGATGACGACTACCTAAATGTTTTACTATTTGCGGATGATTTATGGATTGTGCAGGAAAATGAAGAAGAACTCCAAAGATCAGTGTACACGCTGAACGAATTGTGCAAGGAATATAATTTTAGAGTTTCCGTAAAGAAATAAAAAATAATGGCGTTCACTGGTAACTATCCTACGAGGTCCAAAATTGTGATCGATAATGATATACCAGAGCAAGTATCACGGTGCAATTATCTAGGTTGTGACCTTAGTTTCATTCAAGAGTTTGATGTAGAAAGGAAAGTTGGGAAATTCCAGGCAATTTGTGGTAATATTAGTAGAACCCTAGGAAATAAAACACGGAAAGAAACCAGACTAAAATTTTATAAAGTGATGGCTGCCCCAGTACTATTATATGGGAGCGAATCGTGGGTCAGTACAAGACCACAAGAGAGTAAAATACAGGCTGCGGAAATGAGGTTTCTAAGAAGAACGAAGGGTTGTAGCCGGAGAGACCAACTAAGGAACGAGGCTATACGAAGAGAACTGAATATCTACAATCTGATGAAAAGGTGAAAGAATATAGATCGAAATGGAAAGACCACGTAGAGAGAATGTGAAATGAAAGGGTTCCCCTCAAAGTTTTAAAGTACAGACCGGAAGGGAGGAGAGATGTGGGGAGACCACGCAAGAGATGGGAGTGATTGTTGTAAAAATCATATAAAGACATAATGTAACAAAACAGGAAAATATATATAAAATATATAACTTAAATGTTGTGTAAATACATAGGAAAAGGAAATTGAGTTAAATTTTGCTGTTATGAGTCGGAACAGGCGCAAGCCTAATCCTTGTTTGTAAGAAGAAGAAGAAGACAAATAAATGTGAACTGATTAACCAGAAATTTTTTTTATTGATACTTATAAGGAATCTTATAGAAAAGGATAGTTCTCCACAAATTTTGGGATACCGAGTTCAAAAATAAGTGAAAATAATTTAAAAATAATAATAATAGACTAAATATCGCTAAAATTGTGACTGTAATTAAATAAGCCTAGATTAAAAATCATTTGAATTAAATTTGAAAGCAATTGAAATAGGGCAGAAGATATTGTTGATATTTCTGTTAGGTATTGTTAATATCGGCGTGATAGTAAAATACAGTAAGAGTGTTCTTTTAGGTTTTCTTCGTTTTAATAAAGGTAGAATTTCAATGCCAGCAGCGGTTCTACTTTGTAGCTACTTAAGTGACATCTAGCGAGACATCTAACAACTTAATCACCAGTGTGTTATTTACAGTATTTTAAATAACCTACAAAACGCTACTTCAATTTTTTTATATTAATTTTATATTTTTGTTTATGTCACAGCAGCTAGTGGTCATAAGAGGTACTGTTAGTTTTATGGAATAATGAGTTTTACCGCGTTAATGTTATTGGACTCTAACCGGAAATCAAACCCGAGACGTAATACTTTGAAGTCCAAAATGCTAACCATTGCACAAAGATCACAGGCTGCTACACCAAAAAATAGTTTTAAAACTTAATAATTTATTTACTTCTTTAGAAGTATTTACCTATACGGAAGTTAAATGTAACAGTAAGTCACCAAATAATATCACTTTTATGAACAATAAAATCAAAAAGTTTTCACAGTTTATTAATTCACAGTTAAAATTTTTATCTTAAGAGTCAGATTATTTTAAGGATACATGAATACCTCTGTTAATAAATTCTCTTAAACCTTCGTGGTTTTTAGAAATTAATTAGCAATTCCTCATATTATTAAATCCTTAGTTGTGGTTTAAACATTTTCAGTCCTACGATTTTTAACATTTTAGTAAAATTTCGTTATTGATTTACAGATTATCTCTTGTAGTTTAAAAAGTCTTCGGTTATTTTTCTTCTGATTTTTTGTTGGGTAATGATACCTACATAAGCCGTGGCTTGTGAGTAGGTTATAATACGAGGTGATATAAAATTTAAAAAAATGCCAGATCTAATCGGGAATCGAACCTGGGCCCTTAAAGTAAAATTTAGTCGAGCTAACCACTACATTAAAGGGGCGGTTAAAATTTAGATATATACGCCCGAAACTTAATTTACCCAGTCATCATTATCAATGATTCTTGTCCTAATTTCTTCTTTACATTAAAAACCAACAAAATTCTTTGTATGTATGAACGCACAGCATTATCCAATAATCCGTTTGATGGCTTCGTAATTTAAGTTAGGTCACATGATTTCACACACATTTTTTACGTGCCATTCACAAATTAAATAAGGAAAACACATTTTAAATATTCGATAACCTTCAGGTACAGTTGTAAAAATAATAATGGATAGATGAAAATAAAGATTCGTGCCAGCGATATAAATAAACGCCAAAAAGAATTAAAGGTTAACTTGTAGCCTACCACAACACTTTTAAATAGTCTACTATACATTGTGTTTACAAAATCACATTTTACAAACGTATATTCACAAAGTACATCTTTTAAAAATGACTGAAATTATTGAAAGTTAATAAATTACAATACCTTATAAAATTAATGTTGTAAAATCAAAATTTTTTTATTCAGTTCATAAAAAATTAAAGTCATGAAAACGTAGTTTTATAGATGTTTGAATTTTCGTTTGTCTTAGTTTTGTTTTATATTTTCTTAACTATCATTTCTTACTACTGTTAATCATTTTAATTGTTCTTTATATTTTGCTTCTTAATCGGTATATTTTGTATGTTTTTCCATAATTAATATTTAAATAAGTGTTTTTAACGTGTTACCGAACTGTTCGAAAAAAAATTTGATAAAGTTTTAAATTCAAGAATTTTTAGAGGAACCATCATTTTTAAATCTTTTTTTCAAATCTTTTTGAGCGCTTTAATGAAAGGAAATTGGTTTTCAATAAATTTTACATTATTAAACTGAATTATGAATTGAAAATTAATTTAAATACCACCTACAAATGATGACTAACCTAGAAAAAAATCAAGGTAAAAAAATAACCTCAATTAGCAAACAATGGAGCTCAGTTACGTAGTTTTAGATTAATAATTCCATAGGCTGTTTATTTCAGAAGAAGGAACAAGACATTTGATAGGCCTATAATTAACGACAAAGCACTATAATTCTATAGGCGAACATAAATTCGTTGTATACCATTAAACTGATCTAAAGTTAATGAAAACTAAAATTTCTCCCAAAAACCGAGAATAAAAAGAAGTAACCTAATTGCGATATCTTTGCTTGATTTTAGATCTTTGTTCTTACAACAAAGAAAATGTTTAATTAATTGCTTTCAATCAAATTCTGTTTAAATGTAATTTTCAGTCCTCTTCATGTAGATCTAGAAACAGTTAATAACTTATTCCAATTTTTGGCTAGTAATTATTTTTGGATCTAGATGTAACATCTACCCAACCAAACTACAACGTCTAAAGTGAAAACGGAACAGAGATATAAAATTAATCTGAATAGAGAATAACACCCATAGTCCTATTGAAAAAGTAGAGTAAAGCGATTTTTAGCGGGCCAGTTAGAAAGGAAAGGCTGTTCATTGTTGACGTACGTACCAGACTCATTATAAAATAGGTTTCAGGTTTATTAATTGTGTGTGAAATGAGTAAAAACTAGCTACTGCTGATGACAACGTTGTATTATCAACAGTCGGTCAACTCATCTTCAGCCAATATTTTGCTGGGTAACTATTCTCCTGGAAATTAATTTTTGTACTACCCGTTAAAAGACTTCAAATAACACATAAGGAAATTGTGTTGTTAAGGGTAAAACTAAACTTGTTGTTTGTGTTTGGTTGTTTGTGTTGTGTTGTATGCTCGTAACAGACTGGTGGAGTGTTAAATTATTTGCACTAGATCTGCTAGTTCCAGGACTACAAAAAATAGTTATGTTTCTTATTACATGATCAGCTAATTATATCTGAAGCATTTAAGAACAGAAGAGGCAGAGGTGTAAAAGACACTAGTAATGAATTTTATTATGCAGCCAGACAGACCCTGTGGTGACTAAAATGTGTTACTTGTCTTGTAGGGTGGAAAGTAGATGTTTATCAGAGGGCCTGGCATACTGATGAGCATACTTTTCCATTCAGTAAAGAAGGCATGGTAAACCACCTCACTCCTCATTTTACTTTGTAAAGTCTCTAGAGGTTCAAACCAGCCTTTCGGCTGATCACCTTAACACAATGAAAATTTTGGGAAAATTCTAATAGAAACAGCAATGAAAAAATAATTTAAGTCCTTGTTTATATAACACAATAGCGGTTGGTTTTACTACAGTATAACTTCCACAATTAGAAGTTTTAAAATTCTGAGGATTTGGCTGAGCTGTACACACCATGTAATCAACCACTATGAAACTTCAAAATAAGTATTTCTTTCAAAATCTGGCAGATACTCTAAAAACTGTCAGGTATTTTCAAAAATCATCCTTCTTTTAAAGATACTATATTATAATAATTGAAATTTTTCGAGTATTATAATTTTTTTTTATAAGTATGTACATCAACAATTTCATATATTTTTGTCATCGGGAACTGTAGCCTACATTATTGCCAACTACCCAATTTGATTGGTGCTTTTGCTGTATTTTTGACGTGGATTAGGGATGAGTTTGAACAGGGATCCTCCAGTAGAGTTTGTTCACGAATCAGTCAGCTGGTCACAACACAAAGTCGCTTGCCCAAATGGTGTTACTTAAAATAATAGTGACTTTCTACCATCTGACTATTTGGGCTGGCCCAAAGGCCATATTATTATTATTTTAAATATTTTCCTAAGCAACAAGAAACTCTATAAATTTCATTAGACGGTATCGTTGTCGTTGTTTAGGTCAACAGCCGAAAAACTGGTTTGACCCTCTAGAGGTTTTACTAAGTAAAACGAGAAGTTCCTTACCTTGCCTTCCTCACTGAGTTGAAAGATTATGCTTATCAGCATGCCAGGCCCTCTGAAAAGCACATACTTACCACCCTGCAAATTATACCTTCACTTAATTCACCACATGGTCTAGCTGTATAATGAAATTCATTAATCTCAGAGAAAATAACTGTGACTCGTGTCTTTTACACCTCTACCTCTTCTGTTCTTAAATGCTTCAGTCATATAATTCGCTAACCATGTGATAAGAAACAGAACTATTTTTTGTAGCCCTGGAACCAGCAGATCGAATGCAATTAATTTAACACTCCACCTGTCGGTTATGGGCTGACTGTATCATAACGGTGGTTAAAACTATTAGTAAGGCGTAACATTAGAGAAATAACTTACTCGTATAATAAAAAATAAAGAAAATAATCTACTAACATATACAGTGTAAAGATAACAAATTAAATTATTATATTTCTTAAAAGATTTATTAAATTAATAAAAGGAAATCAGGTGAAATAGAAGAAAATAAATCAAGAATTGAGAAAGAGCCAAAATTTGTAAAAGTTAATGCCCTTGTGTAAATAGCGTATACATACATTTAGATTAAAGAATACGAACTAATAGCATTTACGTACACCTTAATGTCTTTTTTCGTTTACAAATATAAAACATTCAAAGTTCGTTTACATTACAAAAAGTTCATTGGACGCAACAATACTGTTCATTGACGAAAGTGCATTACCCATCTTTATTTGGAACATAATTTTTTTTAAATACTAGACTTTAAAACAAATAATGATGTGTTATTTTAGGAAATTGTGTATAACGACTGAAAAACAGCTGAACTTGTTTAAATTAAATTGAGTCAATTAATAGTAAAATTTTTAATGTCAATCGTGAAATTGTGCTAGTTATTAAATTAATTAAAAATAACCTACCAGGCTGATCTGTATTGGTTAAGTCGTCGCGATTCAGCTGTTTAACAGTTGATTTCGGAGACGAAGGTTCCGTGGTTCAAATCCAAGTAAAAGTTTATACGGATTTGCATATTAGGCAGTGGTTATCGGTGTACTTTAGTGATGGGGTTCAATAAATCATACTCTCTCAATAATGGTCGGCCTGAATCTGTTCAAGAGTGCACCTCATTTACACATCATACATATTATCCTCATCTCACTGGGTCATGGGGTTGCTTATTTTCTTAAAAATTAAACAGATTGAAACGTACACACATTCAGAATAAAAACTATAAAATTCTTTTTGTAACAGTTATAGTCTTGGATTTCTCAGTCGAAGATCCCGGGTTCTCCATTTCCGAAAATTTGAAAGTATTTACTTCGTACCACAGACTTATAATTTCCCATATATGATTTTAGTCGCTAAATATCGCGTGGAGAATGGAATGTTAAGAATTTTATTATTAACTTTATTATACCCCAACGGGTTGGTCTAGAGGTACGTAAATTAGTCGCCACGAGTCAGCGTTTAACAGCTGATTTTCAAAGACAAACGTTTCGGGTTCAAATCCTAGTTATGGTAGTTACTTTAATACGGATTTGAATACTTGACTGTGGTTACCGGTTTACTTTGATGTTTGGGGTTTAATTAACCATACTTTCTCAATAATGGTCGTCCTGAATCTGTTCAAGACTGCACCTCATTTACACGTCATACATATTGTCCTCATCTCACTGGGTACGCATACTCTCTCATGAATGGTCGGCCTGAGTCTGTACAAGACTACACCTCATTTACACGTCATACATATCATCCTCGTTTCATTGGGTCATGGGGTTGCTTATTGTTCTGAATTGAACAGGTTGCAACGTACACACATTAGGGATTAAGTTTAAAAAAATATATATATTTAAAATTTTGTGTCTGTACATTCACCCATGTACTGAGCTAATCGTCTTGATTGGTTCGTTTTTATTTCTTGCTAATTTTATGCGATAACGTTGTAGTCCCAGGTTGATTGGTCAACCATCACCTTTCTTCTCTTTCATTTTTGATTTTATTGATCTTAAATTTCATTCATCTGAAACAACTCTAAATGAAGGAAACGCTTCAACGAGAGCCTCTTTCATATCATATCAAAATAAACGATACAATCGATATTGTATATCAATATTGTGGTTGTGCATTAAATCTGCAGTGTTATTATATAAAAAGTCAAACATGAAAAATTAATTACCCTATCAGTTAAACAATACACTAGAAGTTTGTTTTACCAAGTGTCTTTACTGCGTCTTAGGGACAACTCTTATTCTTCTTCTTTAGTAATGAGTCCGGAGTAGACTAAGAAAATTCAAAAACATTAACATATAGAACTTTTATCAAGTATCATTTAACAACACTCCCTAGCAATTGATCATATTTATTTTGTTCAAGGAAATACAATTTTTTTTACAATATATTTATATAAAACAGCCTACATTATTTAATTTATTGATTCGACAACTGACATTTCTAAATTATCGGAATTGTTATTTACAGAAATTGCGGAAAATACGTAGAGTTATTCACAGTAAAAAAATAAATAAAAATTACGTAATATTTCATAAAATAGGCTTACATAAATTACTCATTTCATGTTTTTTAAAACAATGATAAAATCCAATTTGTTTTTAAGCACGTGCTTAAATTTATCTTTTCAGTCACAAAACAATCAAAATACTCTAATCCTTAAAATCGATTCGTTACGTTTCACACTGATACGTCAGTAATTTTTTGTGACCTTATAAATTACTTCCATTTCTTAAAATAATATTAAAAATCCAGTCAATAGACTAAAATTTATAAGCCAATTTTGAAAAGATTTTGTATGAATACAAAATCTGTTATCTGTTATCTGAGATAACACATTTTCAAGAGATAATTTTCCAAATTTAATTACAGCGTACTTAAAGGAATTGTTGTTGGGTTACTTTGTACGTTATGTTTACTTTAGATTCACCGACTACAGAAAATATAGTTTTAGTTTTTTTTACTGATGATAAGGTTGTTCTGGCTGTGGATGAAGATCCTACTGTAGCTTTGTGGTACTTACAAGATTTTATAATATCCTTACATGAGTGGTTAAAAAAGTGGATCATTGAAGTGAATGAAACTAAGTCACTCCATGTGACATTCACTTTTTGTAGATAAACATACCCACCGGTACTTCTGAATAACGTTACACTGCCACAGTCAGGAGATGTCAAGAACCATTGGCCTTCATTTCGATCACCGACTGACTTGGAAGAAACAAATTTTGATAAAACGAAATCAGTTGGACTTAAAAATGAGAAATACTAAAATGTTTTGGTTAAATGGAAGACTCTTACAACTATAAACTGAATAAAAATTAGCGTTGTACTAGGCCATTTTTGTCCCCGAACGGGATTTAACTCTGAGAGGAGAACAAACCATTTCCAATATTATAGAAGTTTTCAGACAAACATTTTACAAACCACTCTTGAACATTACAGTACAACCAAAATAGATATATGTATCATGACGTAAGTCTTAATTCAGTGCGACAGGAAATTACTCGATTTGGCTGAACATGTGTACCAAGACAGAACATTTTTTAAGTGACCATGCTTTTACAAGGCTTAATTGATACGATCTAGGGCTATCTTAAGCAACAGATTTGGTCATAATTAATCCTTTTACTTTACTTTTACAGAAATTTTATTTTAAATTATTTAAAAATGAAATTTTTTTTTACTTTAAGAGGACCCGGAACGGAAAAATTGAAAATTTTCCCATTCCGGTTTTTTGTACATTATTAAAATCAGAGTTTTCTGCATCCAACGATTCATAGTTTCTTGGGAGTTTGGCAGTTTTTATCCAAAAATTTAAATTTAAAAATATGTTGAGCCCTTAAGTTTATTTTGTTGGTTTAACGCCCGACTGTTCTGCAATTACTGCTAATACAGACGGTGAAGGATGAAATGATTTTTTTTTTGTAGCGTATGAAAATATGCCGTGCCTGAATGGGATTCGAACTCAAGACCGCATGATGAGAGACGAGCAATGACTTTTTTTATTTAGCCATCTCTATTTTTTGAATGACAACAGATAAATTAATTTTTTTATTTCGTACGAAATTTTGTGTTTTAAAACTTCAAGTCAGCATCAGACCAACTGTAAATGTAAAATATGAACTCTGAACTATAAAAAAATAACATATTGAATTATTTAATACATGGTGTGATCTCTTTTAGTTCTTTCTTGTCCCGAAAATAGCAATTTTGTAACATTTTCTCAGAAAATGTTCCTAAATAAAAATGTTTAATAAAATGAATGATTTTAATGAAATTTTTGCACAACTTTTTATACCATAATTTCAATGTACTGAGTTAATATTACAGTAAAATAATGTGTTTGAATATTTATTTTTCACTTTAATAGGCACAAAGTTATAATTTTCAAAAGTGGTAATATCAAAAAAAAAATTCTAATTTTTCTAAAAATATATCAAGATGCTACTAACTCAGTGTGAGTAAAATAGCCTGAAAAGTAACCACAAAAAATTGACAGGATAACTGTAATAGTTTTGAGAAAATGTTCCTTACATTAAAATAACGGAGATAGGCATTCCGAGTCTCCAAGGAAGGATTTAAATTAACATTTATAACTTAAAATAACATTTATTATTAATGGACAATAATGTTGTATTTTGTGTCTTCTGTGTAAACTTAGTTACTTATAATTCTTGTTTTCGTATATAAAAAAGATTATAATTTTTCTGATAAGATAAAACATTTGTAAAGAAAATATATTGTTAATTTATATTATCTTAGTTCATTAGTATTTTATGAAGAAAACACAACATTAGAGTAGTAATTTAAGCCGTAACAGAATTACAAACTAATATAATTAGCTAATCAGTGTGCATTGTCTTATTTAAAAAGAGGCATTACAAAGGTTGAAAAATTATTGTTGTCTTATTTTCTTAAGTAAATGGAATAGAATTACAAATTATATTTCTTGGATTATAAACGGTAGTCCAAATTTAATCATATAATGTGAAAAATTATCTTGTCAAATCTTTTTACTATGAAGCAGGTATAACATTTTCTGGCCTTGAGAAACCCTTATCTATTTTTATATAATATATTACCATGCTTTAATCCTTAGGAATTAGGCCTATTTGCTATGTTGTTCAGATGTTCATATTACTTTGCAAAATTATTGTCGTGAAATCATTTAGTTAACAAGAATACTAAGTTCTAAATTTAGTAAATATTTTAATAGTATTATGGAAACGTCAAGAACTATCTGAGTCCTTGATTTTGAAAAGAGTTTTCCAATAATTAAAAACTTTTTAATGCTAAATTATTTACACTCGATCTGCTAGTTCCAGGGCCAAAAAAAATAGTTCTGTTTGTTATCACACAGTCAGTGAATTATATGACTGAAACATTTAAGAACAGAAGAGATAGATGTGTAAAAGACACTAGTCAGAGTTATCTCCTCTGAGAGTAATAAATTTCATTATACAGTCAGACCCTGTGGTGAATGATGTTAAGGTATCATTTGCAAAGTGGAAAGTAGATGCTTTTCAGAAGGTCCGGCATGCTGATAAGCACACTTTTTTACTCAGTGAGGAAGGCATGGTAAACCACCTCACGCCTCGTTTTTTTTTAGTGAAGCCTCTAGCTAGAGGTTCGAACTAGCCTTTCGGCTGATGACCTAAAACAACATTGGTCTGGCATTTTTTCCTATTTGTAATTATCGCCTCATATTATTACTCACACACAAACTAGGGCTTACGTAGGTGTGTTAACGCAATAACAAAAAGGTATACTTTTTGTGACCCTCTGTAGGCCTACACTTTTGGGTCTGTTTAGACATAGACTACAACGTACAAAATATTCAGTCATTTCATTTTAGAAATGTTGGAATGAAAGAAAGTAAATTGGCTTGTATGAGAAATATAAAGCTACAAAATACATTTTTTCAACGAACTATTCAGTAGGCTAAATAATCAAAATTTGCCCATATTATTTATAAAATTAAACCAACCAAAGGCCATTTTAATTCTAGGCAGAATCACACCACAATGCCTTAAACTATTTCTGATAAGCGTCTGTTATGAGTTAATAGTAAGTAATTCACACTAAAAAGTAGATAACGAGTAAAAGACATTCAAAAATTTACAAACCGAAGAAAAAATACTAAATTTTATGTCAATGACGACACGTATAGCTTTACTAACTGATAGAAAATATTAAAAGCAGAGGAGGTTCCACTGAATGCTTGCCCTCGCTCTTACTAGTATGTCATTTCTAATATTAAAAATAATTACTACACAATTCTTGATTTTTTGACGTTTTATTTAAAAGTAAATAAATAAAATTGAAAATTTTAATTTTTTCATTCATTATAAATTTTGTCCCTATATTATAAATTATAATAATTATAAATTTGTGAATTAGTTTAAAGATAAAGTAATTTAATTATTAAAATTCTGGTGAATTATAGCTTAGTATACAATTATTTATTTTACCACTTTTTACTTTTTCTTGCCTTTATGAATATATAGAAAGGAAAGTGATGTTTTCAAGTCGATTTTTTGAAATTGAGTTTTCACCGGATCTATACGTTTTCAGACCCCTGAACCCAAAAAACATGTTTTTAGCGATTGGTCTGAGTGTACGTCTGTGCGTGTGTGTGTGTGTGTGTGTGTGTGTGTGCGCGTGTGTGCGTGTGTGTGTGAACAGAATATCTCAACAATGGAACATCGTACGAAATTGAAACTTGGAACCTAAGTTAGATACCACTAGAGGACCCGATACGAACATTTTCATCAAAATCGGTTAACCGGAAGTAGTAGTTTATTCGTATAATTTTTCACTTTTTTGCGATTTTTTCAAAAAAGGCTTCTATGACTTTTTAAAAATCGCCTCATTTACTAAATTTTTTATGCTCTACAAGATAGGGTAGGCGCCATGTCTGCTGAAATTCTTGGAAAGGTTGTTTTCACGTAAAAAAATTGTCTTTTTAAGATTGTAACTTTAATATGCATTTCAGCGCAAAAATGTATGTAATAAAAGTTGTAGAGAATTTAAAATCCTACAACTTTTATTTCAAACATTTTTTTGTATAACGCTTAGTCAAGCGGTAATTAACCCAGCCCAGAAATACATAAAAAAAACATCAAACCATAAACAAAAGAAATAATGTTAAAAAAAGGAAATAAAAGCCAAAATGTCAAAAAGAAAACTTTCAGAAAATAAATTAATTCTTGGAGGGCAAGACATATTCAAAACACAAAATATAAATCAAAAAAAGATAACCCAGGTATCAAAGTTATTATTGATTTTCTGTTTTTTTCCATGAAAATCTGTAAAGAAATCAATTTTTTAAGATTTCAGCCTTAGTATGCATTTTACGACAAAAAGTATAGTCTAATCAAATTTGTAGGAAATTCAACGATCTACAACTTTTGTTTTAAGCATTTATCTCTACAGAGCCTAGTTTAGCGTGAAAGTGATTTTCCGTATTTTTAAGCCAAACTGAGGTTGATTTTCATTTAGCATCATTCACTCATGATTAAAATTAGTTAATGTTTATTGAGGTTAGTTTTTTGTTTATTTCGAAGTTTTATTACTAATGTTAGGTTATATTGTTCATTATTAGCATTGGCAATCTTTTCAATCTGTCAATCAATGGTAAATTCAAAATAGTTGCGCCAGATGAGCTGACATTGACCTATCCTTGAATGAAATCTTACAACATCCATTGATTAAATTTAGTAACTGCAATGTAACAACGTTTAAATTCGGATAGATTTGAAATTGTTTTTATTAATGAGTTTGTAACGCTTAGTGTAAAGAAAAATAATCGCTTTAGTAATATTATTCGCGTTTAATTCATAATTTAGAAAAATTTATCAATCGTTCCGAAAACAGAAGTTTTCTTTGGATCTCTAAAATAAAATAAAATAAAACCGTTCACCAATCAAAAGCCAATAAAAGTCTTCTCCTCCTCCTCCTCCTCCTCCTCCTCTTCATCATCATCATCATGGGTTAGGCATTTATACCTATTCCGGCTCCCATCTTTTCTTCGGCCTTCCGATATCTCAGCTTTCCATTGGCTTGAACCTTCTTTACACCAGGTAAGCGGTTTTCTAGCATTCTATTTAAACGATCGACCCATTGGATACGGTTTAATTTAATGTTTTCGTTTAGAAGAAAAATATTCCAAATGTTACTTTGTATCTTCATTTCTGATCCTCTCTGTTCTTGTAAAATTTTTAACAGATCTAAAGAATTTCATTTACGCAATTTGAATGTTTTTTCATCCTTTCTCCTCATCACCCATGCTTCACTGCCATATGTCAAGGCTGGAACTGCCACCATCTTATAAATCTGTAACGTTGTTTCGGGTCTAATCTTTTACCTCAGTGTTCTATGAATCGAATCACATTCTTCTTCTTCTTGTCGTGCCTATCCGGTTCGGAAGTTTGCCATCATCATGGCTATTTTGACTTTATTAGTCAAAAGACTTTATCAAGTCTTCATTAGTCGGAACAATTCTGTAGAGCTGTTACCGAACCAGGACCTCAGATTGGCGAGCCAGGAAATTCTTCTACCAGGATTCCTCTTTCCCTCTATCTTTCCCGGTAGAATGCGCTGCACTAGATCATATATTTTTTGATTTCTCATTATATGACCGAGGTACATTATATGATTAAGGTACTAAATATTGAATAATGAAGTACTGCAGCTTACGGCACTTAACAATTTCAACCAATTCCAGACCCGTGTTCATTCTCAACAAAATTTCAACATTAGTGACTTTCTGCGTCCACAAAATTCTCAATATTTTCCTCGTCAACCACAGTTTTCAAAAGCTTCAAGCCGGCGTGCAGTCGCCGTGTTCAAGGTCCAAGTTTCAACATCATACAGAAGAACAGAGAACACATAGCATCTGAGGATCCGTAATTTGGTGTCCAATGTCAGGTCGTGGCTCCGGAACACTGAACCAATTGCATTGAAAACCCTTCTGGCCTTTCCATTATAACACCGTTCTTCTGCGATTTTTCGAACCACATATATGATTAAATTTTTTAGTTTTTTTTCACATCATAGTCGTCTTCATAAGAGACATGAGTTCCAAGGTATTCTTTAATGACTCGCTTGCTCTGCAATAAAAGTAAAAATCGATAAAACTTCTGTAACTAATCACGTAGTTTTATCATTGAGTAATCGGCCCGTGGTGTAGTGGACAGCGCAATATCTTCTATACAAAGAGTTCCCGGTTCGATTACCAGTCAGGTCTAGCATTTTTTCATCACTCATTTTCATCTATCACCCTTCAAAGTGCATCAGCAGTAGCAAAACAATCAGACGTAAATAAAAATAAAAAATACAAATCTATATACGAGTATTTAAAGTTTATTATTACATTTATAAAACTGAATGTAAAAGAATTACACTGTTAAACAAAATAATAAATAAATTTATATGTATTAATGCAGCGCCTGCATGATTACTACAGGCTATCTGCTACGCATAAATCGTCCCTTCAGTGAGTAATAAAAATACCTTATCATGAATTATGATGCTGTGATAAAATATTATCATATTATACATTTTTGTACTACCTTCAACTGCTATTTTTCTAAAAGACTTTCTTTTAAGTAACTTTATCTCCCGCGGTAATAAAAATAAACCTTGAAATTACCTAAGAAAAATATTTTATTTATTATCGTAGATTTTCGTTTAGTGACGTGGTAATAAAATTTATTTATCAACGTGACTTAGAAAGGTTTATAAGTATAAAAAAAAATTATTTTTTTAGTGTATTTAATGTCGAATATACTTCTGGGTAATAAGCGAGTACAGTTTGTTAAATAAATGTATCGGTGGATTTTTAATTGCTAAAAGTTTTCACACAATATTGAGGAAAACAATAGTAAAGAAAATATGAGAATACAGTATTGCGACATTTGGAACAATAGTTTTTAATAATAGCTTTTGTATGAAATTTAGACAGGTGTGGTCTGTTACCTGTCGGCTGGCCATATATTGTTGATTTTTCTAGCAAGTGATAGTACTAGTTTGATCTTATCATTTCTTAAGCCTCATGTTATCGATTTCCGGACTTTTTGTCATCAGTCTCTCGACTGGTTTAATGCAGTTCTCCAAGCTGTTGTAACGTGTGCAATGCGTTTCATATCTATATACCTGCAACACCCTAGATCTTTTGTAATTGCTTTAAATATTCTATCCTTTGCCTCCCCCGACAATTCACTCCCTCAATATTACCCTCCATTATTGATAGAGCAATACTTGGATGCCACGCCCACAAGCCTATCCCATCTTCTGGTGATTTCTGGATTAATTTATTTTATATTGTTAGAGTTTTTATTATTCTATTTATTCTTTATTCTGGTCGAACTCGAAGGAGCGTTGTATAAAAGGGCTTTGATAAACAACTTTGGTCTGATTGTGTTTTTCTGGAAGTGAAATTGCGCGAGTTAGTAATAGGGCAGTGTGAAGTAAAGATCTCAGTACGTAAACAGGTTGCTTAATGAATCAAAGCTATCAGGGTGTTTTGGCAACTATCTTAAAACCTGTTTATCGCAAACTGGCAACAGGTTTGCTAGTGACAAGGAAATAGTATTGCTATTGTTATCTTCTTATTAAAATGGTAGGTAAAAAATTCGTTCATTAATTGTTTGCTTGTAAATGGCCATATTTTTTTTTTAGTTATGTGTAGTTTAAGTTTTAAAACATATTTCAACAATGTGTAGTAAGTTAAATATTTTAAAATAATTTTTTATTGATTGTATGTATGGTGTGTAACTGACAAAATGTTACATAACGTCTTGCACATACCATTTACATTAACGACATCATTTATCAATTTTACAGACGCTTTAAACGGAAAACACTGAAAACAAAATACCGACTCATTCGAAAACTCTACAAGCTACATTTACCCGGTATTCCTCCACGCAGGTATCATATAAGATGGAGTAGAAACATCTTGTAAACATTTTAAAAGTTACCCGTGGGAGTTTTACTCTACTGTTCTCCCGTAAGTCATTCACGTCATGTTTTTACCCACCATCGCAAAAATCATTCCTCAAAATTACTAGTTCTACGTACGCACAGCTGAAACTAACATAATTAAAGTAAAAAATTAATAACCAGATCCGGAAAAAACCTGGATTAAGCGTCACAGTTTATTGTAAAAAACATACGTTTTAATTTTTTTAACAAAACAGTTCAAAGTTTATTAGTACAAATTTGCTTTATTATTTTATTGTATTTTTAATTAATCAAACATGATATTAAAAACAATTAAATTTTACAAATTATAAAACTAAAACTGATTATACGACCTTAAATTTAAATACTGTCAAGGACAAATTTTTATTTTAAATTTGATAAAAGTCACATTTTGTTTATCAAGTAATTATTTGAAATATTTTATATTACGAAGCCCTTACGATTAATTTAAAAATATAATTAAATGATTTATTGGTTTGTAGTAATTATAAAAAATAAATATAATGGGCTATTAAAATAACATAAAGATATAAAATAATAGCAATCGATAAATGCATAATTACAGGGTAAAAAACTTAAATATAAACAAAAATAATAAAATACACGAGTTTGAAAGAAAGACAATAAAATTTAATTGTTTACGTAATGCACTTTATGGTACAATTTTTTAATTTTTTGACATTTATTTGGAAATTTAAGCGTATTATCAAAAACCTTTTTTGTAACAAAATACAGTCATTTAATTAAAATGTAGGTTAATGCCTTTTGAATTTCCTATGAATCTTTCATTTGATAGCATAATTTATTGTTAAATATAAAAAAATTGTAATAAAAAATTTGTACTTTGTTTCAACAAAATTTATGAAATCAAAAAAATTACCTCGTTAGTGAAAATTTTTTAACTTTCAAGATTGTTTCAGACCTTTTTCTATTTTTTAAATTAACATTGAAAGAATATAATTATTAATGAATTTCAAGATTGTTTATAAATATCATCATCATCATCATCATCATCATCATCATCTCCTTTACGGATTAGGCCAATCGCCTGTTCCAACATCACACCATCTCTTTCTTGGACGCCCCAAACATCTCCTTCCTCGAGGGCGATACTTCAGCGCCTGAAGATTAGCTTTATCAGGTGACATCCTAAGTACATGTTCCTGCCACCTATTTCTGTACCTCCACATTTTATCAATGATTGTTTGGTCTCTCTTCAGTTCCTCTCGAATCAATATCAAAATAAAATAAGTTTATAAATATCAAAACCAATTAATTAATAAGCTTCAATGCATATTTCTCGTCTAGAATCATGGCTTACCAAATGGCGGATCAAAGTCAACACTACAAAACACGTGTCACATTATATTTTTACCCTGCGTAAACGAGTTTGTCCTCCTTTGTATCTTTATGACACCCAACTTCACACTTCTGAATCTATCTGTTATCTAGGTTTATGTCTAGATAAGAGGCTCACGTGGAATGTACACGTGGATAAAACGAGAAAGGCACTCCAGGACAGGTTCAAACAGTTTTACAGACTTCTTTCACGAATCCAAGTTACCAACTACATCTAAATAAACCATTTACGGTTCCTACCTTCGACCAATATGAAACTATGCCAGTCAGCTTTACTGCTGTGCAAAACCATCGGTATTGGCAAAACTTCAGCATTTCCAATCAAAGCTTTTACTGAGGATAGTTAACGCCCCCTATTATGTAACCAATAAAACGCTACACTCAGACCTAAACGTACCTTACATAAATGACGTTTTCTTAAAACTCTATACAAAATTTAGGAAGAAACTCGTGAACCACCATAATCCATTGATCTCAAATCTGGCTACGCAGACTCTCCCAAACAATCCAATAAGATGTCTAAAACGTCGATGGAGTCGAGACCTCATCAATTAACGTAGTACTGTAATTGACTATCCATTACAGTGTTCTAAATGCTGCACTTAATGCTACGCTTATCTATTCACGTCGGAGTTCTGTCACTGGACTGTGTCTCCACTCACGTTTATTTATCATGATTATGAATTTCCTAAATAAAAAAAAGCTTCAATGCAAAAGTTGGCTCTTATATTTATAATAAGAAAGCCAATTTATCGAAGTGTTAATTGTATTTAACTCATATAAGTTTAATTTAACTTGGTAGACCAACCTCTGGCCGATTTTAAAAAACAAAAGATTTTTTAATATTTAAAAAACTATATTAAATTGTTTTGTATGAGTTTAAAAAGTTGTAAAAGAATTTTGTTCAAAAATGATCTACTGCGGAAAAAGAACTTCTTATAAAAATATTGGTGATAAAAGTAGCAAGATTTCTTCGATTTCTTCAGAAAATATATCTTCAAACTAAAATACATATTCCTTTAAATCTTTGACAGTCTTATAAACATTTGTTTATTTAACTTAACTAATGTGTAGACCTAAAGTGACTTTTTCTTTAAAATATTTGTTTGTTATTATTTAACGTAGCATCAATAATGTTGTCATTAATGATTGAAATGAGTTATAGAACAGTAAGTTTTAACGTGTTAAAATCGAGACTCTAGCTGGGAATCGAACCCCAAACCTTCCGTTTTGTAGTCTAGCACACTAATCAAAGGATATTAGTTTAACTTATAATATTGTACTATTTCTACCAAAAATGTTGAACCTTGTTTGTATTTAATTATTTGTAGAACATCTCTGTGATACAACTTCTTCACTGAGAAAAGATGAAGATTAACGCTGGTTAATTTTTAGACGATTAATTAATTACGTAATTTTCAACACGTGTGAAGTTGTAAAAACATTTGATAAGTTATGAATACGCAAGAGATTAGCAAAATCTTTATACTTTTACAACAGATTTATTCACTTTTTACAAAACAACAACTTTGTTTAAAGTTTAAAGAATAAACATAATGATAAACCAGGAAAGAAATTAACTAAATGAAAATCTAATAATTTTATTAATCACTGATAAGCAATGTGAATTTTATGACTTTTCTCCTTTGAAGCAACAAAACATAGGCTATAGGTACGTTAAAATTCTAGTATTTTCTTCAATCAATGGGCATAAAAATTAATGGCTTTTTTAAAACAATTATTGTACTCTGCATTATGACAGTACTTAAGTTATTACAGAGTAATAATATAAAAAGGAATATGATATATTTTATTGTACTTGAAAGTTTACAACAAAATATTCCCAATTACGAAAGGCATGAGAAGTCACTCATAAAACAAATAATAATTCATTTTATCTGTTGATTTTTAATCGTAAAAAATAAAAAATTTCCATTTTGTCCTATTTTATTAACAAAAAAATGAAATAAAATTTTGTGCTGATAGAACAAAGTCGGATTTTTCGGAGGCCTCAAATGGGTTTTAGAATTTATATGTATAATTTTTAAAAGAAACTAGATACATGTTATTTACAATTCTGTAATAATTGACTATCCTAAGATTGTAAATAAAAATTACAATTAAAATAATTTATCAAAATTTATAATTAGAAAAGTAGACAATGAAAAACTACTATGACGAAACTTCAAAAATAGTAGTTTTTTTACCCGGATAGCTCTTAAGAGAGAGCATGACAAATAAAAAAAATTAATTACAGCTACTTTTTCACGTTTTGCTCACGTTTCTTTTTTCCCCACAATCTCTTCATTATTTCAGAGCTTTCCTTATTAAGTAGTCCGTTGTTGTGGGTTCGCGTCTCTTCTTTTCATTCTATCCCCCATAAATCACACTGGTTTTTTTCAAAAACTTCCTTATTCTGTATGATCCTTATTCTGTGTTGATTTTTGCATCTTTAAGGTTATGACAGTGAACCAACTGTGTGAATACTGTGTGATTACTGTGAACCAACCTAGTTTGGTTTTGAGATTTATTATTTTAACGAAAATTTGTTTTTTATTTTGTCTTGCCTGTAAGAATATATAAGGAAGGAAACTATTGTTTTCATGTCGATTTTTCGAAATCGAGTTTTCACCGGATCTACACGTTTTCAGACCCCTGAACCCAAAAAACATGTTTTTAGCGATTGGTCTGTGTGTGTGTGTGTGTGTATGTGTGTGTGTGGTTGTGCGCGCGCGCGCGCGTGTGTGTGAACAAAATAACTAAAGAACGCAACATCGTACAAAGTTGAAACTAAAACTTCAGTTAGAAACTACTACCGGACCCGACACGAACATTTTCATCAGAATCGGTCAACCGGAAGTAGTAGTTTTCGTGTTATTTTTCACTTTTTTGCAATTTTCTCAAAAACGACTTCTATTTTTTTGTTTAAAAATCGCCTTATTTAACTACACTTTTTATGCTCTACAAGATAGGGTAGGTGCCATGTCGGTTGAAATTCTTGGGGAGGCTGTTCTCTCTAAACAAAATGTTTTTTTTAAAGATTGCGGCTTTAATATGCATTGTAGCACAAAATTGTACATAATAAAAATTGTAGAAAATTTTAAAATCTACAACTTTTTTTCCAACTTTTTTTGTATAACGCTTACTTTAGCGGTAATTAGTAATTTTCCGTTTATTTTCATGAAAATATGTAAAAATTATTGTTTTTTTAATATTTCGGCCTTAGTATGCATTTTACGACAGAAGTGTATGTAATCAAACTTATAGGGAATTAAAAGATCTACAACTGATGTTTTAAGCATTTTTCTCTAGAGAGCCTAGTGTAGCGTGAAAGAGTGATTTTCGTATTATGAAGCCAAACTGAGGTTGATTTTCATTTTGCATCATTCACTCATGATTAAAATTAGGTTGTGTTTTTTGAGGTTAGTTTTTCAATTTCTAATGTTAGGTTATAGTGTTCATTATTTGCATTGGCAAGAGAAAGTCGTGCGAGTGATTCACACCAGATTTTTTAATCTGCTATCATCACACAACAGCCGTGTACAACGGCTTTTTGTAACGACATAAATGAACAACAATAAAGTCAAAGAAAAACCAATAAATTGTAGAAAAAGAATAATTGTTTAGTTTGCGGTAGAATTACTGATCAATAAATTAGGCTGTTACTGATCAATAAATTAGGCTGAATCTTACGCGGTACTAGTCTTACAGCCTAACTACACGCAGTTCAATGATTGTCAAGCCTGAATCCATGTTGGTTTTGTGAAAGCGTGTAACTTGTCGGTTGGAGTACAATATTTTGAATCATTTGAATTTTTATGAAAATAAGACAAAAGGATGGGTGTAACGTCCTTCTGCTATCAGATGAAGCGAGCTGTTTAAAATTATATTCACAGCCCTCAACGTCCACAAAATATGAAGCACGTACGTTGTGAAAAACGTTTATTTAGAATGTAAACTTGATTGATAAGAACCGTTTTGAAACGCTACTCACAACTGGGCATCAGAACAAACTGTAAAGGTTAACAGTATTATTTTATTCCGTGATTTCGTTTCAGTGTTTTTAATATTCATTGCCAAAGTAAATATACAAAGTAAGAAAATATTACAATAGGTAACAATAGTTATAAAATAATAATAGAATAATATAAGTATTCTGTTTACAATACGAAGAAAATTATAATTTTCTTCTTATTTATGGCAACATCAGCAAGAAAGATTCAGACTGCTGATGCCAGAATAATGTTACAAACAAAACAAAATTATTTTCTTATTTTTAAAAACTACATTAGCATTTTCTTACTATGGATTTTAAAAATCTTGTAATAAAGTCGTTTTTTAGTTAAAATTATGTAGCAGTATTAAAAAAAAAATAGAATAACTAAAATATTTTATGAAATTATACAAACTTGTGTACCTCTTAGGTACATTACACAATATTTGATAAAATCTTTATAAACGGAACTTGTAAAAGAAGATTTTTTCTACTTTAGAATTTAATAGGAACAAGTAGGGTAGCAAAATTTCAATTTCGTCTGTTTTTCCGGAACCAATTAGGTTAGGCCGACTGTACCTTATCACGTTTTTTGTCATAAGTCTCTCAACTGGTTTAAAAATCAACAACTTTTATTTCAAACGTTTCTTCGTATAACGTTTAATTTAGCGGTAATTAGCGATTTTCTGTTTTTTTTTCTTGAAAATCTGTAGAAAAATGGATTTTTAAAGATTTCAATCTCAGTAGGCCTATGCATTTTACGACAAAAATGTATGTATTCAAATTTAGGGAATTAAACGATCTACAACTGATGTTTTAAGCCTTTTTCTCTAGAGAGCCTAGTTTAGAGTGAAAGAGTGATTTTCCGTATTATTAAGCCAAAATAAGGTTGATTTTCATTTTGCATCATTCACTCATGATTAAAATTAGGTTTTTTTGATGTGAGTTTTTTGTTCATTTCTAATTTTTTATTACTAATGATAGGTTACATTGTTCATTATTTGCATTGGCAAGATAAAGTCGTGTGAGTGTTTCACCCTAGATTTTTTAATATGCTTTAGAAAATATTCTAATCTTTGCCTTCCCGTTCAATTCACTCCCTCAATATTATCCTCGAATATTGATAGAGCAATACCTACCTGGATCTCTTAAGATAAATGGCCCACTAGCTTATTCCTTATTCTGGTAAGATGTTTCCATAATATATTTCTTTTATCTACTCGTCTAACAAACTCTAAAGTACTTATTTTTTCACCCATCTAATCTTCAACATTTTCCTATAACATCACATTTCAAAAGCTTCAATTCTCTTCCTTTCTATAGCCCCTATCACCCACGTTTCACTCCCGTATATTGCTACATTCCAAACATAGTGTTTTAAAAAAAAAATTTAATCTGAAAATTAGTAATATTTGTAGTCAGTAAGCTGTTTTTTTATATCAGACACTTCTAGCTTGAGCAATTTTACTTTATCAAAATACATTATGAAATAATCTACTTTTCCAGTCTCCAAACAGTTAAATTCATCTCAGTCGTTTATGATGTTAATGAAAAATTAAATCCTTATTTTTAGAGGAAGAACTTTGATGATAGTCAATATCATACCTAACACTTCTATTTTTTAAAGTTCCAGTAATCTATTTGACTACGCATGGGAGAAAAATCAGAACGATATATTACAGCTCTATAAATCGTAGGTCAAGTAAACTTTGTAATTATATAGAAACATATTATAATTAGACATGTTTGTACTGGTTTCATAATTATTTATTTGTAGAGTTTCAAAATTTATGAATTAACCTTATTAAGCTCTTTAACTAAAATTAACTCACTACATAATGAGTAAAAATTAACGACCGATATCTTAGCCACGTAAAAGCAAAAATTAATTAGTAAGTAGCTATTAACAATTAACATGTATTCTAAACTTACGTAACATAATTATATAACTAATGAGTAGGCTTAAAAAACAAGTAAAGCTAGTTTTTCTATAGCCGAAATCAAGAAAATCTAATAAGAAACAAATTAAAAACTCTGGTGTGAAACAATCACACAATTTCCTCTTGCCAATGCAAATAATTAACAATATAACCTAACATTAGTAATAAAACATTAGAAACAAAAAAACTAACCTCAAAAAATATAACATCATTTTAATCATGAGTGAATGATGCAAAATTGAATTCAACCTTAGTTTGGCTTAATAATACAGAAAATCACTCTTTGACGCTAAGCTAGGCTCTATAGAGAAAAATTCTTAAAATTAAAGTTTTAGATCTTTTAATTTCCTATAAATTTGATTATAAACACTTCTGTCGTAAAATGCATATTAAGGCCGCAATCTTAAAAAAACCCATTTCTTTCTATGAGAGAACAGCCTTTCCAAGAATTTCAGCAGACATGGCGCCTATCCTATCTTGTAAAACATAAAAAATGTAGTAAATGAGATGATTTTTAAAAAAAATCCTAGGAGCCGTTTTTGAGAAAATCGCAAAAAGTTCAAAATTATAAGAATAAACTACTACTTCCGGTTGACCGATTTTGATGAAAACGTTTGTGTCGGGTACTCTAGTAATACCTAACGTTTTAAGTTTCAACTCCATACGATGTTTCGTTCTTGATATATTTTTTCACACGCACACACACACACACACACACGCGCGCGCGCACACACACACCAATTGCTAAATACATGTTTTTTTTTTAGTTCAGAGGGTCTGAAAACGTGTATATCTGATGAAAACTCAATTTCTAAAAGTCGACATGGAAACAATACTTTCCTTCCTATATATTTATATAGGCAAGAGAAAGTAAAAATTCTGAAGTAAAGCAAAATCAGACAACTTATGGGCTTGAATACTTCAACTGTTATTGGGCTACATTAAATACGTTTCATAAAAATATGAAACACATTTCCCAAATTTCGTAATTATAAATGCTCCACACATAAATACTTTTTTTACAAAATTTATGTTTTAATTTTTGCAAAACTTATAATTTTTTGCGATCTACAGAGTAATCGGTTTTTTCCTTTACCCTATATAGATATTTATGAGAAAGGAAAGTATTGTTTTCATGTCGATTTTTCCAAATCTAGTTTTCAATGAAAATATATTTACGTTTTCAGTCCTCCTGAACGCCAAAAAACATGTTTCTAGCGATTGATGTATGTGTGTGAACAAAATATCTCAAGAACGGTACAGAGTACGAAGTTGAAACTTGGAACTTATATTACTAGGAAACCCGACACGAAAATTTTTATCAAAATCGATCAACCGGAGTAGTGGTTTATATGTGGGATTTTTCACTTTTTTGTGATTTTCTCAAAAACGGCTTCTACGATTTAAAAAAATTCTTTCGTTTACTACATTTTTCATTCTCTGCAAAATGGGGTTAGCGTCTGTTGATGGCTGTGCTCTGGCGGTAAACAATGATAGTTTTAAGATCGTAGCCTTAATATGCATTTCAGGGAAAAAGTGTATAATCAAAGATGTAAAAATATGTAAAAAAAGAAAACAAAAAAACAAGTTTTTGAAACCTTTATTTCAAACATTTTTTCTATAACACTTAGTTTAGTGTCAATTGATGATTTTCCGTATTTCTCATTAAAATCGGTAAAAAATTCGTTTTTTTAAGATAGCGGCCTTAGTACGCATTTTACGACAAAAGTTTATATAGGTAACTGAAGTTATAAAAAAATTACAAAATCTACAACTGTTTTATTAATCAATTTTTCTGCAGCGCTAAGTTTAGCGTCAATTTCCATATTTTATTTTCCATATTTTAAAGTCGAACAAAGGTTGATTTTCATTTAGCGTCATTCACACATGATTAAAATAAGGTCATGTTTTTAATTTTACCTTATTTACGCATGATAAAGCATTAGGTTATATTTTTCATTATTTACTGTAGCTACATCGAGCTATTTGTATGAGATTAAGTTCTCTAAGAAAATAAAATTAATTGTTTATTATTTATTTATTTTGGCAAGAGAAAGTTGTGTGGGTGTTTAACATCAGATTTTCATTAAGGTAAACGTTAGACCGTAACGTTATCAATATAAAAAATTACGAATGAAATTTAAAGTAAATAAATTTTAAAAAATAATGTTTAGCAACACGAATTTTTTATATCGATTAATTAATTACATTGTTCCTTAAACCATAAAATAGTTTTAGGTAATTAAGAACTATCTAAATACAATTACATATAAAAGAAAAATGATCAAATTCAATTGAATTAAGATGATAATGATTCGCAATTTATAGTTATTATGTATTTTTTGTTTCATTTAAAATACAATTATATATTAGTATTTAATTCGGTAAGTAATTTATAATTGCTTACATAAATTTTAAAAAATTCACTTACCTCGTTAGGAATACTTTCAGTCACCATTTTGATTCAACGGAAAATGTACTACAATTCAAATAAACTATTAAAATAATAAATTTAATTAATTAGACAATTTGTCGGTAATGTAAAATATATGACTGAGTGCACAAAGTATTAAGACGGTCAAGGGTTCGAAGCGAAGCTAGCGGTCATTACAAGAAACCCGGCTATTTTCTGAGGAAGAAGCCGCACAGTTTATAAAGTAGGTAGTGAAGTAGTTTGCCAAAAGATAACAACAAAACAGCGATGTGTGTTTGATGTGAATATGTGTATTTGTATTTGGTCGTTTTCGTCACGACAGTTTTTAAAAGAGTGCCGACTACAAAATACTATTAGTAACAAGTAGCGTACACGTCACTGGAGTTATATATACATTCTCATTCAGTTATATAACTACTCGAAACAGCTGACGAAAATAGTAATAAAACGTAATTAAATTGTACTACTTAACAAATGAACAAAAACATAAAGTATACAATAATAAAAATTATAATTCATTAACATTTTATAGACACAACTAAAAATCTATATAACTGAGTTTACTTTTGTAAATACATAATATTGAAGTTATAGTATAAATTCTGGACTGTAAGCTATGTAGTTAGTATAAATAAAAAGCAGTTGAATAGAAACAATTATTCTATTGTCTAAATGATTAAATTTTAACCGTGCAAAAAAGTGTTGACTAATTACTAAATATAATCCTAATTCAGAAATTAGTTTAAAAATTGTTTGTATTTAAAATAGTTTTTGACAAAATAATTTGATTAAAAGTAACTTAAGAATATCAATTCTTCATTACGTATAATAAAAATAAATCACTTTACGTAACTTATTTAATTTAATTTTGTAACTGTGCATGGACTTCTCAAGTCCTCACCACGAAAGAAGTCCATTGTTTTTTAAATCCCTAATGTGTGTACGTTGCAATCTGTTGTTCAATTTAAAAACAATAATCATCCCCATGACCCAATCAGATCAGGAAGATATGTATAACATGTAAATGAGATGTACTCTTGTACAGGCCGACCATTCTTGATAGAGTGCGGTTAATTGAACCCCAACAATCAAAGTACACCGGTAATCATTGTATAGTAGTTAAATCCGAATAAAAGTTATAACACCTTTATAAGGATTTGAACCACAGAGTCTCATCTCCGAAAATCAGCTGTTAAACAGCTGACTTTGGCACGACGACTCTACTGCTAGACTAACCGGTGGGTCTACGCCGGCCGCATTGGCGTAGTTGGTAACGTGCTCGTCTCTCATCATGCGGTCTTGGGTTCGAGTCTCATTCAGGCATGGCATATTTTCATACGTACCAAAAAATCATTTCATCCTTCATCGTCTGCATTAGCAGTAATTGGAGAAGAGTCGGACATTAAACCAAAAAAGAAAAAAGAAAAAAATAATCGGTGGGTCCGTTGTGTTTGATTGAATAACTATTTCAGAAACTAGGGAAAGAAAAAATCGAGTGATACACCAAAAATAAAAAAAAGCTTGTCCTTTTTTGTGATGATTCGTTTGACTAAAATTATTTTAAGTAAAACTTAGGAGCCGGCCGCATTGGCGTAGTTGGTAACGTGCTCGCCTCTCATCATGCGGTCCTGGGTTCGAATCCCACTCAGGCACGGTATATTTTCATACGTTACAAAAAAATCATTTCATTCTACATTGCATAAAGTTACACCCCAACTGTATAAAGTTATATCGTCGCTAATGACCGTTGTAGTTGATGCAACGTTAAATAAAAGAAAAAACACTTACGAGACACGGAAATCTATGTAAGTTATAAACAGTACAGTATCTATTTTTTTACCCAGTTTCCGGTAATGAGCTTTTAATACGTTTCTTACTCGTACTTCGTCTAGGCCGAATATAAAAAAGGCGTTCACATTTGATAAAGATTACAGTTTTTTTTTGTAGTTTGAATATTTTAAAAGTAAAACCTATGCCTAGTTTTAATATGGCGGCTGTATTAAAAGATTTCTACCTCGGTTCCACGTAAAGATAGGAAATTACTTTTGGAATGTATTTTTTGTTTAAAGTCACATTAACAGCTCGGTTATTAGCGACTTCGGTAGGTTTTAACTTTTGAAAATTTCCAAACGATAGCCGGGAATCGAACCCAGGACCTCCGTGTTGTAGACTAGTGCGCTACCGCTATGCTATGGAGGCGGCCATTGAAACGTATTATTTTTGACTTTATTATCAGTTAATATAGATCTAATGATGAGTTATATTTCAAGTATTTCAAAATCATCCGCTGTTCACTACAAAAACTGAAAAACTTCTCTTACACTTTACTTTTAAGAGATTAAATGGTACTAGAAATTACGCCCGCGCTTCTTCTTCTTCTTCTTATCGTACGCTCTCCGACCGGAGGTTGACAATCATGACGGCTATTCGGATCTTGGACACCACAGCTCTGAACAGTTCCGCTGAGGTACAACGAAACCAGTCGCAAAGATTCTTCAACCAAAAAATTCTTCTTCTTCCCACATCTCTCTTTTCTGAATCTTGCCTTGCCTTGTATTATTATCAAGCATTTGATTTCCTGGCCTCGCATAATGTAACCCAGATATTGCATTTTCTTTTTTTTGGATGGTGTAAACAAGCTTCTTTTCCTGTTCCCATTCTCCGCAGGACTGTCTCGTTGGGTACCTTATCCGTCCAGGGTATTTTTAGCACGCGCTTCGCGTGGTCTTATTGATAGCGTTTAGGGGATGTACTAAGTTTGGAGTTGCATAACTTTGGTGTCCAAATATCAAACGGTTGGTTAGGCCTTCGTATTTAAAAAAAATTATAAAAATGGTAACAGAAGGGCTAATTTACAAATAAAACATCAGGACTATTAAAGTACCTATTCAATAGGACACAAGTCAGTAACCAAAATGACAGATAGGAACGTATTAGGAAAAAAATATATTTAAAAACCAAATGCAATACCCGACTGACCGAAAATTAACTCACATAAATTACATGTTAATGTAAGTTCCAAACACAGCTTGAAAAAAGCAAATTTCATAAACTAAACCTTAAGAAATCGAATAAAATAATTTCATTTTGATCAAGTAATTTTTGATGTAGATTTTGAAAATGAAGTCGCTTAACCGATACAGGGTTACATCTGAAAACTAAGGAAATACACGTAACACTGCACCAATTATTCTTTTTGGAGGCTTAAAATAGATTAAGAGAGGTATCTGTTTGGTAAATCTTGAAAGGACCGTTTTTTAAAAAAACTTTCATTTTTTATTTTCTGGAGTAATAACGATTTAGGAAAGATAAATGACAGGTGATTGAAAATCTGCACGTGTAGAGCTACATTTAAAAAAAAAATTGACTGGAATCAGTCCAGTGAGAGCTGAGACCGACCTCGACCAAAAAACCCTTATCCTTTTAAATATATAGATAAGATAGATGACGATGTTTGTGATGGAAGTGCAGACATTGAAGGGTGACTTACAAAAATAAATGATGAGAAAGTACTAGACCTGGAATCAAACCTGGGAACCTTGAGACAGAGATGTTTTCTTGGAAGGGCAGATTTTGAGATATAAGGCGTGAGAAATCTTCACAGGGCAGATAAAAGTCTATATTTTAACATACTTCAAATGCATGTATTAGAAAAGTTTATTGCTGAAGTTACCGAAGGTGGAAAATGTGGTTAACCAAAAATAAGCCGTAGAAATCGTGTTTTCCACGGTTTCTTTGTCTACATAAACATCGCGTTAGGCGTAATTAAAAAAAAATTTAATATTCTAAATAAGAAAAAACAGGCTTTAATTTTGATATCTGGCACAAATTTCTACGCTCACTGATTAAAAAGATATGGCTGTCTAAACTCAGGTATTTTCTTTCATTAGCCAGACTATATAATAGCAGTAGCATAAGGCAATACGACCGGACAAGCAAGATCAAGACGCTAGGCGTCTTCCCGTATGGATACACGTAGAACTGCCGTCGCCCTTCCCTTTCATATAACTTGAAAATACGAATTTGTATGGTAAATAAAATTTCCTAAAACTTTTATTTGATTCATTTTTCAATAAATCCAGCGATTTCGTTATTTTGATTTTAACGCCTTTCAGAAGTATTTTGAAAAAATTGTAAATGTACGGATTTTAACAGCATTTGCGCATATCTTGTAGCGGTTTTATAATGATACAAATGTTCTCCAGTTATTTCTCCTTTAATTTGAAGTTATAAAAGGTTGTAGGTAGATTGAGAGTCCAGTAATAAGCAAATAAGAAACTTGTGGGAAAACGCTCGGCCGCCATTTCTGATCGCAATATTTTGGTCGATTTCGCTTTTGTTTTTTTCAGAGTTAAATATTCTTGTTCAGTAGGACAAGATGAACAGATTTTTGAAAAGTTGTGTGAACAAAGGAGTATGAAAAGTTGTATGTCGGGAGCACGTTAATCC